>BSBM01000640.1:1465000-2065000 GCA_027924585.1 Larix kaempferi
TATTCCGGAAGGTAATCCGATTGTCTATGTTTCATTTTATTTTGCCATATTCCAAAACATTGTGTAGGTAGCTCTAATATTGCTTTTTGACATTCAGATTTAGTTTTTCCAAGAGTCCATTGCGACTAACGTGTCATGAGTGGCCAACATTAGCTTGCACCAGCCCTTATCTCATGCACAACATAAACCTCATCACTTTCCATAATTAATAGTGTGCCCCAGTTTGCTATCATCATATTCCTACGATATGCTTTTAAAACCGTTGTTTATTCCCCTAGACACACTTAACATTATCTTTTCTTCCCTAGCATTTGTTTGGAATCTATACATTAGCATTGATGGGTCCATTTTTCAGGTATTTTGATAACCCTTTTTCCATAGTCCAGCTCAAGCAATGGTAACAAAACACACTCAATTGTGGGAAAAGTGTTTTACTTTAATGATTTAATGAAATTGTTTTTATGATTAATCTTGTATGTTAGAATGCGTATCAATTAAACTAATTATATGGAAACCAAGCATGATTGAGCAGGTTCAGGTTTATTAAAGGAAGGACGTGTAGAAGACTAAAGGATCACCAAGCTCGGTGCCCCATTTCCTGATTTATAGGGGACACACTCCCACTTTCAATATGAATTGGCACTTTGACAATCAGTTAGGATTAGAGTTAAATCGTATAAATATGGACCTCTCGAGTAGCGAGAGGCCCCTGCTGTTATCTTTGTGAAAGACATTATTGTTAATGTTTTCTACACTATTGATATACTGAAGTACAGACTTCTATTTTGACATGGATTTTATATATTAATGAAATATTGATGATTAATTCCAGCAAGCATTTCTGAGTTTTTATTCTCTCCTGAGTCCGGGTTGGGGAGGGACCCTCCAACACGTAGGTTAGGAGATTCTTATTTGTAGGTATTTTTCCAAATATGCGTTTTACATTAATGAACAGTTCTATGATATATGGTAGCATTGAATGAGTCATTGTTTTCTGTAGTAGTTTAGAATGCATTCCGTAGTACAGTAAAACGATTTCAGTAGTCCTGTAGGTTCTTTCTTGCAACGCATATTTTTATCTGCAGTTACATGTGTAATAGCTTAGCTTTCAATGTCATGGTTAGATCTGGAGTTCATTGCAGTTTCTCATCGTGATTAGTTTCTTTTAACTTCTTAGTAGAAGATGGGTAAGTATAGAATGTTCATATTTCAATTCTAGATTGGTAGAATAAGATAGATCAAGACCCAAATTGTGTGCACAGACAGTAGTTACAGACTTCGGTTCCCCAATAGTAAAATAGCTCTGTTATGGTATTTTCATTCTCAACATTTAGTTATTTCAGCAGTTTAATTATTTCAAATAGATTTACTTTCTTTGTATCTTTATTTCTTAGAACATATCAGCATCTAATTACTTCAGCATTTTAATTACTTAGAATAGATTCCCTGCTTTACTTCTCAGAACATATTTACTGCTTTCAGCACTTTAATTCTTTTAATCAGATTCATTGCTTTCCAGTATTCAATTTCATAGCATAATCAGTTTTCACATTAATTAGACAACCTTCACATTTAGTAGACAATATTTAGAACATCGATACCGCCCTTTAACTGTGACAAGAGATTATCCTATAAAGAGCATAGACAGTGCATGCATCTCTCAAGTTTGTACGTTCCTCGGGTTGACATTTAAAGTAGGCTCTTGGTATAATTTGCCCTCATTAGGCATCCATATTAGGAGCTCACCACTTTTTGGTGTCGTTTCCGGGGAGGTGCTAAATCTTTTAGGAGACATCACCTAAAAACCATAACAAGGAAACAAAAATTACATAAAACAAAAACATAAATATCTTCTACCAATGAATGCCTCGTCGGCAAAGGGATAGGTTTGGCCACTTTTTTCCCAAGCATTCCATGAGCAACAATGGTAATAACAGTTTTGACCATTCTTAGTTTGAATTTCTACACTCTGAAAATGAGACTGACTCCACATACAATCCAAACAGAAGCAACTTCACTACCAGTTCCAACTCAAACACCTCAATGGCAAATGAAGAGGAAGAACCTAGGGAGATTTTCACTTTTCCCATTAGCATACCTCTCAGAGATTCCAGAATGAAGAACATCAATCCTAATAATCTGCCAAACTTTCATGGGTTGATTTCAGAGGATCCTGACACATTCCTGTTTGAATTTGAGGTAGTTTGCAGATCATTTGATTACACTACTGATGCACAAAAGCTTAGGCTTTTTCCTTCCACACTGAAAGACCTATCACTTCAGTGGTTCATGAGCCTTGAAGGAAATAGTATCTTTAGCTGGGATCAAATGAGACAGTCATTCTTAGAAAAATATAGGGACTACTACAAGGCCAAAGATACTAGGGATGAAATCTTTAGGATGCAACAAGGAGATAGAGAGTCATTAGAAGATTATGCCCAAATATTTCAACTCAGCTACAAACGAACCAACTATTGCACATTGGATCCTGAATCACTAAAGCTTGTCCTTCTCAGAGGTGTAAAAGAGGAGAATTTTGAAGTCTTAAATCTCCTTGGAGATGGAGACATATTCCAAAAATCCTTTGACCAGATCCTACAAATCTTCAAAAACTACTCAAGATCTAGGAAAACTAAGAGTGGGATGAGGGATACACATACAACCACCAGTGGATCATCATCCTCACCTACAAAATCTGATTTAGGAAACCTGCTGGATGACATGAAAACTGACATACTGAAATCCCTAGCCATGCAACTTGATGGTCTTCAAATAGAAAAGAAACAGGATGAAATTAACCAAGCCTTGGCAGTATTTTGTCCTCATTGTAGGAAGAAGCATAAGAAGGGACAGTGCACCTTAAACACAATAGAATTATGTGGTCTCTGCACTGATGACCATTCCACTGATAAATGTCCCCTCATGTAAGGCATACATTCAAGACCCAGCAGCTGAAGGAACGGTAGAACATCTCTGTTTTATAAATCAGAGGAGGAATAATTTTGCTAGGCCATATCAGCAAAGCAATCAAACTTACTATAATCAAGGACAGCCAAATTGGAACTCTGCATCGACTCCATGGCAAGATAATCCAAATCAAATCCAATGGCAACAAAACCAGCAAGCATATCAACCATCCTATCAATAGCCATATTATCCACCATCTTATCCTCAATACCCCCCACCGTTTCCATCCACCACAAACTATGCAAACCAGTACCCACATCCATCAAATTGGAGGGTGCCATTACAACAGCCACTCATTATGCCACCCTCACAACCTCAACCACCCCCAGACCTCCACCTATTCCAGCCCAACCAATTCCAAATCCTAATAATAGCAGACCCCCACAACAGCAGCAGGCTTACAAAACTGATATCACACAATTCCCAACTTATGTTGTAGACACCATAGAAATAAATGAAATAAACCTACGATCTGGAAAAACATTGCAGAATACACCCCCACACAACATCCAACAACCTGTACCTAAAGCTCAGGACCACACATCAGAACCCTATGTTCAGCATCCTGATGAACCAGAACCTCCCGAGGAAGAAATTATACCACTCACACGAACTAGAAACCCTCCATTTCCAGAAAAACATGTCCGGAATACAAAAGAAGAGGAAGAGAATATAATCTTAAATGAATTCAAACACTTAAACATCCAAATACCAATATTACAAGCCATAAGGGATGTACCCATCTGCAACAAATTCATTAGAGAGAATTGCCTAAAGAAGCCAGGAAGAAGGAAGCGTGACCCACCAACTATTAATGTAGTGGGACAATTGGCCGATTTGATGCTAGGTGTCATAATAAATCCTAAATATCTTGATCCTGGTAGTCCTGTAGTAAGTGTCACCATAAATAACAAGCAAATAAATAAAAGTTTAATCGATTTCGGAGTTGCGATCAATGTCATGACTAAAGAAACCATGTTATACTTAGGACTCCAATCAATGGTAAGACCAACTACAACAGTACTCCAACTAGCAGACACATCCACTGTGAAGCCCGAAGGAATGCTATAACACATCATGATAAATATCGAGTCATGGAAATACCCAGCTGATTTTATAATAATCGAAATAAAAAGCAAACTTAGTGGCTATCCAATTATCCTGGGTAGACCTTGGTTAGCAACTGCGGATGCTTACATAGGTTTCCGATCAGGAAATATGACAATCACCAGTGTACATACCAGGAAGAAGATAACAATCTAACCACCAGCAATGAAATCCTCTGAGTTAGAATATCAAAATTGGACTGGTGATTACCAGAACACACCAAATCAAAACCTCCGACCTATCCTAACAATTGATGTTGCAATATCTTTAAAGGCAATAGATGAAGATGGCCATATAGATAGATTTATACAAAATCTATCTCTTAACAATCATGTTATTCAAGAATTTTTTTCTACAGAAACAAGTGAAAGTTCAAAATAGAACATGGATGACTTATGGACAGAAGTGCTGCCATAACAGATTGAGAAGGTAAAAGTTGTGGAAATTAACCCTGGCAAGACAGTAAACATAAATTCCAATATAAAACCAGAGCAAGAAGAGAAATTGATGAAGATACTAACACAACAAAGTAAAGCATTTGCCTGGACATATACAGATATGAAAGGAATACATCCTGATATCTGCAAACACTACATTTACATCAAAGAAGGTTCTACTCCCATCAGGAAACCACAAAGAAGGTTGAACCCTGCACTAAAAGACATAGTCAAAATGGAATTACAAAAGTTATTAGACGCAGGGTTCATCTATCCAATATCTGATAGTGAGTGGGTCTCACCACTAGTCATAGTGCCCAAAAAAGGAGGCAAATGGAGAATTTGTGTGGACTACAGGGAGTTGAATAAAGCAACAAAGAAGGATAATTTTCCACTTCCATTTATAGACCAAGTGCTGGATACATTATATGGAAACAAGTGCTTTTCATTCCTAAACGGTTTCACTGGTTACAACCAAATTTTAATACACCTAGCTGATCAAGATAAGACGACCTTCACATGCCCATGGGGAACTTATGCCTATAGGGTCTTACCCTTTGGTCTATGTAACACCCCAGCAACATTTCAAAGAGCCATACTGAGTATTTTCTCTGATTTTCTGAATAACAAAATGGAAGTATTCATGGATGATTTCATACCTTATGGACAGAGCTTTGACCAGGCATTGGAAAACCTTGAATTAATATTGAAAAATTTTATTGAGATGCGCTTGTGCCTAAGCAATGACAAATGCAAGATGTTAATGGAAGAAGGAATTGTTCTAGGACATCATATATCACAGAGAGGTATAGAGGTGGATCAAGCCAAAGTATCAGTAATCAAGACACTACCCCCACCTGTCAAACAAAGAGATGTGAGAAGCTTCCTTGGACAGATAGGGTACTATAGGAGGTTTATTGAGAATTATAGCAGAATTACTGCCCCCATGTTTGCACTTCTCACAAAAGACAATGAGTTCATATGGACAAGCAACTGCATGTCAGCCTTTGAAAGTCTTAAACAAAAAACCATCATAGCACCGATACTTCAAGGACCAAACTGGGAAATTCCATTTCACATTCACACCGATGCATCAGATAACGCAATTGGATCTGTGCTTGGGAAATAACAAGACAAGAAACCCTATGCCATATACTATATAAGCAAAAATTTGGCTGGGGCAGAACTCAACTACATAGTCACAGAGAAGGAATTTCTGGCAGTCATACATGCAATCAACAAATTCAGGCATTACATTACAGGATACCAAAGTTTTATCCATACTGACCACTCAATGATTAGATATCTTATGAACAATCCTAATACAAGTGCAAGAATTATTCGATGGATGCTACTTCTACAGGAATTCGACATCACTATAATAGATAAACCAGGGAAGCATGATGTCGTAGCAGACTTTTTGTCAAGAGTAACACATGGGACAAATAATGAATTGGTCCAAGATAACTTCTCTGATGAGCACCATTTTTCCATATCAATAAAACGTCCATGGTTTGCTGACATAGCAAACTATTGGTTTCCGGGAAGTTTCTAGAACATTACAGTTATAAAGAAAGGACAAAAGTAATAAGACAAAGTGCCACATATACATGGATAGAGGGCATGCTTTTTAAACAGGGACCAGATCAAGTACTTAGAAGGTGCATTAGGGAAGATGAGGTACATGACATAATGCATGCCACCCACAATGAACCTTGGGGAGGACACTACGCTGCAAAAAGGACAGCCTACAAGATCTTGCAAACATGGTATTATTGGCCAACACTCCACAGATATGCTTATGAGTATGTGTCCCATTGTGATGATTGCCAGAGAATGGGAAATCCAACACAAAAACAAGAAATGCCACTACACCCACAAATATCTTTAGAAGCATTCGATAAGTGGGGATTCGATTTTGTTGGCCCATTCAACCCATAGTCCAATCAGAAGAGATACATCCTTGTATGCACTGATTACCTTACAAAATGGACCGAGTTAGCAGTACTGGCTGCTGCAAATGAAACCAGTGTGGCCAAATTCTTTACTGAGCAGATCTTTCACAGATTTCAGGTGCCAAGAGAAGTAGTTTCGAATCAAGGACCACAATTCACATCTAATTTAATTGAAGACTTGATGAAAAGAAACAATGTAAAG
Source organism: Larix kaempferi (assembly GCA_027924585.1). Classification (NCBI taxonomy): domain Eukaryota; kingdom Viridiplantae; phylum Streptophyta; class Pinopsida; order Pinales; family Pinaceae; genus Larix; species Larix kaempferi. Next base: position 1,471,669 of record BSBM01000640.1, read on the forward strand.
AACAAAAAGTCATCCTCCTACCACCCTCAAGGAAATGGTCAAGCTGAGGTAACCAGTAGGGAATTAGAAAGAATCTTGACAAAAACTATCCAAATTCACAAAAGAGATTGGGCTGACAGACTTAGTGAAGCAGTCTAGGCTTACAATACTACATGGAAAACAACAACAGGATTCACACCTTATGAGATGGTCTATGGAAAAAAGGTCATGCTACTAATCGAATTAGAAGTAAAAACATTAAGAATTGCAACCGATCTAAATATGAACCTATTAGACATTCAAAAAGAACTCATTCTACAGCTAAATCAACTAGATGAACACCGCCAACAAGAACTTACACATACTAAAATCATCCAACAACAAAGAAAGAAATGGCATGACCAACATTTGAAGGATAAGAAATTCAAAGAGGGTGATTGGGAACTACTCTACGACTCCAGATTTCACACATTCAAAGGGAAGCTAACCACTAGATGGCTTGGACCTTACAGTATACAAAAAATTTATGACAATGGGGCTGTGAGAATTATTACAATTGATGATGATGAGTTCCCCATAATCGTGAATGGGCAACGCCTAAAACTCTACAAACAACCAAAGTCCAAAGAGGAATTTACACAAGTACTCTACCAGCAACAATTGATGCTGATAGAGCATGCTCCAAAACAGTAAGCTTCATCACATTTCATGAAAACAAAAAAACACAAAAAAGAGAAAAACAAAACAAACAAAAAAGAGAACAAAGGAATAACAGAAAGTACATGGCATCAACCTATTCAAGCGAGCCTGCACAATAATTCAAGTGAGGCTTCCAGTAATTCAGGAGAGCCTGCAAAATATATCAAGCGAAGCTACCAATAATTCAAGCGAGGATGCCATCAATTCATCCAAGAAACAATTTATATCAAGTGAGGATGCCATCAATTCAAGCGAGCCTAAAAAATAAATCAAACAAGGCTGCCATATATTCAAGTGAGGCTAAAACCAATTCACGTGATCCAGCCACGTCTACATGCAAAATATGTCTTCATCTACTACAGAATTCATCAAAGACACACCACACCAACCTTTTTCAAACATATTCAAGAGATCCTGCAAAGTTATTCAAGGGAGCCAATCAGATCCAACCATGCAATCATCCAAATATAAAGCACAATCGCCTGAGTCGAATCAACAACTGGCACAATTTTCAAAAGCACATACTCAGCAAATTCAAAACACGCATAACGAAAAAAGCACCCTACGCATGTAACTACTGACATGCAGAAATCAAATACAAACACCGCCAAGATTACTACAGAATCCACCGCGCATGAAAAACGGACCATCTCATCAATGCAGGTACACATACATACCAAGGTAATCTCTAAACGATTTTATTTGATTTTTACGGTAAAACACTTTCCCACAATAGAATTGTTTCTAGTCAGCTGAGGACAGCTTCAATTTCAAATCGGCGGCATGGTGGAATGACCTTCATAACTCATGATTGCTACCAAAGTCCCATCACCCTCAGCAAATCATGATCGCAACCTTCACCACATGAAGTACAGAGGTCGATCATAAGAAGGCAAAGATTGATCATGAAATATAGGGGATTAGATGTGGCAAGTATAGGTCTAATGAAAAGAATAGGTGCAGAAAGGCAGTGAATTCGGGTGCAACATATTCCACGATTTTGCATATAAGTAACCACCCAGAGTTCCCGAGAAGCAACCACCATTGCATTCCTTGAGCCCGTAGGTAGAGCTCGACCAAGTTAAAAGTATAAAACTGCATCCCAAATCCCTGGTTTGTCTGGTTATAGAGAAGATTCAAAAAATGATGAAGGGTTTTAAAAAGAGTGAACCGGAAGATCACAGTGCCATTTATCAAAGCCCGAGAGTCCTACAAATCATTCGCAACTCAGGTTGGATTCCATTTATCCTTGGACTGAGAGGATACCACACAGGGATAGCCCAGGAGTTCGCAAGAAACTTCAAGCATATAAAATATGAACAGTACGTCACCCAGGTGAAGGGGTTACGCATAAAAGTGGATGAGGACATGATAGCCAAACACACTGGTCTTCCAATGGGCCTGCATTGGAGCAGCAACGACCGAGAGGCAAACCACACAGTAAAAGCAGCATTCTTTGAGCGTGGAGAAGTTTATGATGAGGACAAAAATGGAGTCAAGAGACCCTCCATGCCAGCACCATGGGATGAAATGGCCGCAATTGTCCTAAGGTATATTACATGCACTGGAAGATTAAGCTATGTTCCCATTTTCCATTTTTCGTATTTTAGATCTTCTCAGGCACAAAAGTCACATTTCATCAAACAACAATATTAGCATTCCATTTTTCCTACTCCAATCCCTAGCAGAGATGAGTAGGAAGGTGGCTAAGGGAAAAGGCAATGCTTTGGCCCATCATGGGTTGATCAAACTGATAGTTGGTGAGGAGCTAAAAGCTTAGATTCCAAAGCTCTCCTGGGAGGATTTCATTGTGGTATCTGCTGAGGACGTTCAGAGAATGAGGACTACGCCCTTGCCACCTGAATCAAAAAGTAAGACCACGTCTGTATCAGGGGAAAAAGAAAAATCGACTTGGACAGTGTGGCCGACACCTTGGTCAAAATAAAACACTCCAAAGAGGACTCCCCCAAATCAAACCCAAATATTCCTACCAATAGTCAGGGGTTGAAGAGGCGCAGCAAGAGATTCACACAGGTATCTAAAATCCAAGTCTCCAAGGAGAAAGAAAGGGAACCCAGCCCCCTGATTACCAATGTGTCTAATGATGACATTGATCCTTTTATGGATCAAAAGGATCCCACTACGGATGAAGAAGAGGATGAAGAAGAAAAAGAAGAAGAGGATGAAGAAGAGAAAGGGAATGAAGAGGATAAATAGGATACGGAAGAAGAGATGGATAAAGGAGAAGGGCAGAGCTTACAGGAGCAAGGTAACTTTCAGGAAAACCCTCCAGAATGTAATGAAGACCCCGAGGTCGTTTCCCAGCTCACTGAAGCACGAGTAAAATTGTAAAGGCTCATAAATGAGTTGGAAACATTAAGAGTTTGGCCAGGAAGCCAGGCCACACCTCCCCCATTCTTAGCCGAGAAGACACAAATCCTAAAGATGCACCATGTAGAAGAGCTCCGGCTGGCCGAACAGAGAGAATTTAGAGCTGCAAGAAAATTTGGCCAAAGCACAGAGCAAATTGGCAAGGAAGGACCAGGAAATTATCAAAATTAAGGATGTTCTCACCACTACTATCAACATATATGAGAGAATGCGTGACCTCGGACCACCATCAGTGGTCTATGCAGTTTATTTACAAGAAAAATGGGGTGAATTCTAGCTTCAGAGATTGAAGAAGGATCTCCCTATAGAGGTAAGCACTCCTAAGGAATTTATTGATGCATCATTGAACTCCATAGAGCTGGAGAAAGACTGATTGAGTGAGTTCTTATTGCACAATTTCGTAGTTTTTGGCTCGCCCAACTGGTCACCAAACCCATATGTGGGTGATTTCTAGTTAAGGGCATTGTGTTGGTGGATGAACCACGAAATTGAGCGAGCCCGGGACTATCATCTCTATATGGAATCCAAATGGAAAACTCCATTAATGATCATACCTGATCCCACTCACCCTGAGGGAATAATTTATAATCACAGGATCCTCACTCAGGACGAGGAGTTGATACCCATTCTCCTCGCAAAACAACAGGAGGCGGTGAGTCACTTCGACATTACACTCCGCATCACACAAAAGGAAGTTGATGAGTCCATGAGGGAAAGGTGGAGCAGGGTGACAAATGATCTATAATGAAGAGAACTCCACTCTCCCCTCAAGCTTAAGGATTCTCTCTTCAAAACCATACTCTATAAAGAATCCCTGGCAAGAAACCAACTAAGGTGGATTGGGATGAGATTAAATCCTCCATTCTTTCTTTCCTCAGTCCTCAAAGAATAGATTAATGAAGAGGAGGAGAGGAAGGCATGGGCCAGGGAGGATCAAAATTTTGGGTATCTCAGACAGGCAGGGGCACCTAAGGTGGCAGCATGGGATATTAGGGAGGTCATCGACGAAAGGAACAGGTCACCCAAAGATGGGTGAATCCTTCAAGTAGGGGAGAGAATGATGGGTCCATTTTTCAGGTATTTTGATAACCCTTTTTCCACAGTCCAGCTCAAGCAATGGTAACAAAACGCACTCAATTGTGGGAAAAGTGTTTTACTTTAATGATTTAATGAAATTGTTTTTATGATTAATCTTGTATGTTAGAATGCGTATCAATTAAATTGATTATATGGAAACCAAGCATGATTGAGCAGGTTCATGTTTATTAAAGGAAGGACGTGTAGAAGACTAAAAGATCACCAAGCTCGGCACCCTGTTTCCTGATTTATAGGGGACACACTCCCACTTTCAAGATGAATCGGCACTTTGACAATCAGTTAGGATTAGATTTAAATCGTATAAATATGGACCTCTCGGGTAGTGAGAGGCCCCTGCTGTTATTTTTGTGAAATACATTATTGTTAACGTTTTCTACACTATTGAGATACTGAAGTACAGACTTCTATTTTGACGTGGATTTTATATATTAATGAAATATTGATGATTAATTCCAGCAAGCGTTTCTAAGTTTTTATTCTCTCATGAGTACGGGTTGGGGAGGACCCCTCCAACACGTAGGTTAGGAGATTTCTATTTGCAGGTATTTTTCCAAGTATGCGTTTTACATTGATGAACAGTTCTATGATATATGGTAGCGTTGAATGAGTCATTGTTTTCTGTAGTAGTTTAGAATGCATTCCATAGTATACTAAAATGATTTCATTAGTCCTATAGGTTGTTTCTCGAAACACATATTTTTATCCACGGTTACATGTGTAATAGCTTAGCTTTCAATGTCATGGTTAGATCTGGAGTTCACTGCAGTTTCTCATCGTGATTAGTTTCTTTTAACTTCTTAATAGAAGATGGGTAAGCATAGAGTGATCATATTTCAATCCTAGATTGGTAGAATAAGATAGATCAAGACTTAAATTGTGTGTGCAGACAATAGTTACAGACTTCGTTTCCCCGATAGTAAAATAGCTCTGTTAAGATATTTTCATTCTCAGCATTTAGTTATTTCAGCAGTTTAATTATTTCAAATAGATTTATTGTCTTTGTATCTTTATTTCTTAGAACAAATCAGCATCTAATTACTTCATCATTTTAATTACTTAGAATAGATTCCCTGCTTTACTTCTCAGAACATATTTACTACTTTCAGTAGTTTAATTCTTTTAATCAGATTCATTGCTTTCCAGTATTCAATTTCATAGCATAATTCGTTTTCACATTAAGTAGACAACCTTCACATTTAGTAGACAATCTTTAGAACATTGATACCGCCCTTTAACTGTGACAAGAGATTATCCTATAAAGAGCACAGACAGTGCATGCATCTCTCAAATTTGTACGTTCCCTGGGTTGACATTTAAAGTAGGCTCTTGGTATAAGCTGCCCTCATTAGGCATCCATATTAGGAGCTCACCAAGCATGGTAATACTCATTTCATCTAAAACCTATGTTTTGACCTCATCATAAGACAAATTGAGAACAATCTACGTTTTGCCTCTTCTCTTGATGCAAATTGTGATAAGACGAGGTTAATAATAATTTGACCTCATCACGAGATGGATTAAGAACATTTTATGTTCTTTCTCTTTTCACATTGCAAATTGTGATAAGATGAGGTTAATAATCTCTCATTAATATTCACCCAATCTCTCATTAATATCACATAGGCATGTCCCCTTAGATTAGATAGGGTGCACTTCACCATAAGTTCATGTGGATCCATAAAATAGTGAGCATGTAGATAATATTTAAATAAGACATGTTAAGAATCTCAGTGCACTTTTGATTAGGGCTAATGTTGAATTCGTCCTGGAGGGTGTTTTTGCATGTTTACTATAGAAAGCCATTTTCCCAAGTAATGAATCAATCAATATTGTTATGATTGTTTTTGGACTTCACTATGTTAGAGTTTATAATACCGAAAACAAATCCATAAACAAGTATCACAATGATTATGCACTATGAAAAGCTACATGCTTAAAACTCAATCAATATGCCTTGAGTTTTATTCATTCTCTTTTTTCCTTGGTTGCAGGTTAGATTCTTGGTTTTTTCATTATTTCTATTGGTGTTTTGGGTATTATTACAGAGTTCAACTCTTATTATTGGCTTAAAATGTGATATTCTTTAAGCCTCACTCCCGATACATAGATATTTTTGCAAAACAACTACCCCTTAGACCTGGGGGCCTAAGTGAAAGGAGTTCTGCTCTTTAATATGTAGCCTCTTATAGGATGTTTCTCAAATGAGAAACACTTCAAAAAATCATTAAAAGAAAGGATATCACACCTATACATTTTGATCCAACCAAAATCCAATATTTCATTGTGCTCAAAATGCGGCACTTAAATAGTATTTACCATTGTAGCTAGTGTTAACACCATTCCATAATTTTTAGAAAGATAACTAGTTTGTATAGTTGAGCCTTGAGAACAAGGAATCTGAAAACTATTGATGGTTGTAACAACATAAGCTACATTTTTCATTATCCCTTGGACACATTTGGATGGTATACTTCTATGGGGCTACTTTCTCATTTGCTATATGTCACGTCCCCATCTAGACCCTATCACTTTAACATTTTAAATGATGTAATATTGTTATGAAATCGTGGTGAGGAGCTCAAGGCCAAGGCCCCACCATCGATTTATTGATGCATATGGTTTGCGTGCTAGCCAGGCACATTGGAACTTCAACATTATGTAATATGCATTTTAATAAAAATACCCACAACTAGCTATGCAATGCAACAAAGAGATGGGGGCATGATTTCACAAGGAATTGGGAGGGAAAACATTAAAACCCTTGAGCCAATCAGTTCAAGCCAAGTGTCAATGAGAGAACCCATCAAACCCTAGACTACCCATGTTGACTTTTGTACCCAACCATTGATTTCTCCCAAGAGTTGGTTGAGGTAGTTAATGCCTTGGGAATGGAGAGGTATGGCTATCCAAATTCGGGTATGGGCAAGCCACCCTTCATGGAAAATCGTGTTTGTCTCCTTGGGCAAGAAAAGAGCCACGAAATTGCTCTCTAAGCCATTATGCAACCATTAGTCTTGCTCCCTCACGCAACTCTAGTTGCCTGGGCGTTTTCCTCCATGGTTTTTTTGGGTTTCCCTTCATCTTTTACCTGGGAATGGGCGTTTTTGTGTTGATTACCAGTGGAGAAGAGAACAACATGTTTTTGGGTCTTCCTAGAGGTCGGTTAGGCCATTGGAAAGGATCATAACCAGTGGGGAGAAATCGATTTTACTCCCTGGGGTTGAAATCGAATTACTCTTTCCACGGTCTGTTTTAGTGAGCCACGATTTGGGAAAAACCCATGGACCGTATTTTGTAAAATACCCTTGTTGTAAATGGTATCTATGCCCAATGTTTGTGCTTGCGGTGTGAGAAATGAGAATGTTGGGATATGGGATTTGGGTATCCATTGCTTTGGCTTGAGCTTGAGAATAAGAATCCATGGTTCAAATGTAGCCTGATAAACCCAGCTGTGGACTGGCTTGGCTGAGATGAAATGAGTAATTGGCAGTGAACGAGCTGGAATGTTCCCTTTCCTTGTGAGAATCATGCCCATCTCGGGAGTGGCCTTCAGACGGACTCAGTATAAGCTGTCGACGAGCCTATGGTTGGGTGGAACGTTGTAGCGACATAGCTAGTTGCTTGGGGTAGTTAAAAAATGAAGATAAGTGTTTTTATGTCTATGCATTTACTTATGCAATGTTTAATTAATGATTATTTTGATATGTTGGATGAGCATGAATTGTGTGTGGATATTGTTTTAATTCCGCTGTGCATAATTGATTTGTTTTACATCTGCACACTCATATTTTAATTATATGAATCTAACGAATGGGCTGAGATCATGTGAAATCCCTGAATTTGGCATCATGTTCCCTGCCTTGCATTGGATAAATGGGTGGGTACGTGACACTACAAAAATCCTCCCTTTAATTCTTATAGGCATAGGAGTTCCATAGTTTGAACCTCCATTTTCAACCCCAAACCCTATGTTAGATTATTGTTCATTACCATGAGTAGAATTTGTTTCACTTGCAACTTATAGTTTAACGAGTAAAGAGTAAAACATGTGTTCCCAATGCTTTCAGAATGTTGATTTTCCCATATAATTGGAGACACTTTCCTCTTGTAGAATTAGTCTCTTTGGAATAAATATCACTTTTATATGATTAGTAAAACTTGTTTTTATTAAGTATATTTTCAAATGATCTTGGCATAGCCACATGTCATTTTGGTGGTGTGCCAACAAACATAAATATGAATTATTAATGTTTGCAAATCCCATCCCTCTAGGTTTGGTTAGAGTAATATTGGATCTTCAAGAATGAAAGGAAGTCTACGTGGGAACACCAACAAGTTTATATGATGGTTCAAAATTTGGGCAATGGGGGGAGCCCTCATAGAACAAACATTGTCATTAAAAGAAAGGAAGAAGTAATTAGATTTCCATGAACATTTAAAGTAAATTGTGCTATGTAACATTTGTTTAAAAATTTTGCTTGAAGGTTTATAGGGAAGAAATTTTGCTTAACAAAATAGTTTTCAAACACAATATCAACTATTTGACACAATACATGGAATGTCTAACATCTTGAAATGATTTGAGGAACCCAAAACAAGGGTATTGAACAAGAAAACCTTATCATGAAAGAGAGACGCTAACTTATACTTGTGTAACTTTTTTTATTTATTTAAATTTTCATTATTAAAAATAAATTTTGATCTGATAAAAGTTTAAAATATTTTACTTTGATTATATTATATATTAAATAAATATTTATTTCAAGCTTTACTTGTATTATAAAGATTTTAATAGAATTTGAATATATATAGATTGCTTTAAAAATAGAATTAGTGAAAAGATATATTTGAATATTAAAGTCTTGGATTCACAAACTCCAATCAATTGAATTACTCCTCTAAATTTAAAAAAAATAAAAAAATTATATATTTAAAAATATCATTTTGTATTAAACAATTTTAATGTTTTTAAATATAATTTATAAGTTGTTATTATTTATAATTTATAAAGTTTGCAGATTTTGTATAATTTATAATGTAGAAATTTTGATGATTTTGTAAAATTTAAGTATGATGTTTTTTAAAAGTTTAAAGAAATAAATATTTATAAATCAAGAAAAGAAAATAATAATAAAATGTTTTAGAGCTTATTCAAACTCCATATGATTTGAAATATTTAAACTTTTAAATAGTATATATGAATTTTTTTATATTCTCCATTATGTAATTTTAAAAATAACCATAAACCACATCTGAAGCCTTTTTATAAATCATGCAATTCATACTGCTTGGAGCTTATCCAAACTCCATATAACTTTGAAATAGAAAGATTTTAAACATTTATATAATATATATCATTCTTTTCTATCCTTCTTCAGATTAAAAAAACCTTGAAAATATACCTTATTATGTGATTTTAAAAATGGCCCTAAACCATAAAACTCACCATCCACAATCCTAACATAAATATAATGAATTTAGAGGATATATGACCCAACCAAAAATATAATGAATTTACAGTTAACATTATCCATTGATTAAAATTTAAAATACACTGAAAGTATCCAGACACGTTCTGCTGCTGCCAGCTCCTGTAAGAGGACTTCTTTTCAAAAGATTCTACTGGAAATCTGAAGCCCTATTTCAGGTCAAAAATGCATTCCAGCCGGGGTAAGTGCTGTGCCAACCCTATTTGGGAACGGGATGGTCTCTACAACATTAAGAGGCTTTCATTTCCAAAGATTCTAGACTGTAAATTTGAAGTCCTATTTCAGGTTGGCAATGCATTCAAGGCGGGGCGTTGGAATAGCGAAGACTTCTCGAGCCCTGGGCAATGTTATTCCATTAAATCTTTCAATCATGTCAATTTCTTGATTTGGCCCATTCATGATGTCATCTATCGGAACCCTCCAGTTGAAACAGTGCAAGAGCTGAGCTAACCCAAACTCTGCAACAAGCGTTCCCAATTGCTGTCCTGGGCATTTCCGCCTGCCTGCTCCGAAAGGAAGCCACCCAAAGTTTTGATCTCCAGTTGCATCTACGTCCGAGACAATTCCTTCCATGAATCTCTCAGGCTTGAAGCTTCCGGCGTCCTCCCATGACTTTGGGTCCCTCCCAATCGCCCAAACATTAATGATAACGCGAGTATTTTGGGGGATATCGTAGCCGAACACATTGCAGGGCTCGGCAGTTAAGTGGCGAAACAAAAATGCCCCCTGTGGGTAGAGTCTCAGTGTTTCTTTCACCACAGCTTGTAAATAAACCAGACGAGGCAGATCAGATTCGTTTACCATACGATCCAATCCAACGACAGTTTCCAGTTCGTCCTGAAGCTTCTTCAGCACTACCGGGTTTCTCAGCGCTTCCGCCATAGCCCATTCTATGATTGCAGGCGCCGTGTCAGCGCCACCAAGCAACATGTCCTGCCAAAATCGATATTATGATCATCGCAGAATAAAACTATATGAAAATCTATTAAAATCTAATTTGATACTACATGATGTGCACCAATAAATAACATACAAAAAGGACTGCTTTGATACTATCTCGTGAAAGCTGCAACTCTGTATCTTTATCTGCAAACTCTGCAAGTAAAACATCCACAAGATCTTCCGGGGCGTTCGGGTCACTGTGAACAACATGTTCATTTATTACCTTTTCTAATAAATAGTCCTGTGTCTTACGAATGTTCTTCAACCGACGGTTGAGACCTTGCAGATCCATCCAGTACAAGTAAGGTATGTAATCCCCAATATTAAACGAACCCAGTAACAGAAAACTTTCTTTGACCAGTGAGCTGAAACCTCTTAAATCTTGGTCAGAATACTTTATACTGAAGGCCATCCTGCAGATTATCGCCGTTGCAAGGCATGAAACGCTTTGGGTGATGTTTAAGGGAAGAGAATTATCTGAATGAAGAATAGCACGAATCATAGCGGAAACTTCTTCTTCTCTGATAAACCGGAAGTAATCTAAGCGCTTGGGGTTCAGCAACTGTAAAACGCAGAGCTTACGCATTTGTCTCCAGTAAGGGCCATACGGAGAAAAGATGACGCTGGACAAATTGTAGGACAAATGCCTAACAGCGGCAGACGGAGCTCTGCTGGCGAAAAGCTTATCATGGGTTTTGAGAAATTCACTGGCCAGCTCTGGAGAGGAAACGACTAAGGTGAGAGTGGAGCCGAGGCGCATAGACATGAGAGGACCGTATTTCATAGAGAGTGCTGCCATTGCTCGGTGAGGAAGCTTTCCCAGCATATGAAGATGGCCGATAATGGGCAACGGGAATGGCCCCGGGGGCAGCTTGCCCTTTCTACCCCTGTACAAAACACTCCACGCCGACACCAATAACATAAAAAGAAAAACAGTGGCGAGTTTAGGGTAAAGCTCTACCAACTCCATCGCCATTCGAACCACCTGCTACACCAATATAAACTGGTGGTGCGAGATACTTATAATTGCGTCCAACCCTTTAAAAACTGCAGATTTTTCTGCAGCGGGATAACGACTGGCAATTCATTTACACCTTCACGTTCTCGGATGATGTGAATTCACCTGTCAGTTAATTTTTTAAAGAACAGGCGGATGAGGGCGGCTTAGTCTCTGATATTGATTTCATTACAGTGTTATTAGAAAATATAAAAAATACGTTGTGAATTTTTGTGGGGTGTTTATATCTTAGAATTTAGAATTTGGATTGGATTAATATTTATGTTTTTTTTAGAATTGTATTGTTAAGATTGATTTTATAGTAATAATTCAAAATTCAAAATAAACAATTATAAAAAAAGTTGATTGATTTTATGGTAGTAATTCAAAATTCTAAATAAACAATTATAAAAGAAAATTGATTTTATGATAATAATTCAAAATTTGAAATAAATAATTATAAAAAAAAACTGACTATATATTTATTAATGAGTACAGATTTCTTCCACTATGAATGATGTAGGTGAGTGATGTAAGTCGTCATTATTGTTTTTTTATATAAAAGGCAGTGATGTGACATATGAAATATTTTATTGTACGTCTTTATTGTGACTTAGAATTCTCACAAAGATTACGACGAGTGACGTGACGTGGTAGGCGGGATTGTCCTCGCTCTGCTGACGAGGAACTTATTTGACAAAAGCTTTGCTTTGGTTACACGCTAAACTTTGTAAGAGATTTTCCGCCAAGTGTTGTCGTCCCAAATTCTGGATAATACTTTTTTTAAAACAAATATGAAAATTTGTGATGCTAAACTATGTATGAGATTTTTCGCCGAGCGCTGTCGTCCCAAATTCTGGATAATACTTTTTTTAAAACAAATATGAAAATTTGTGATTTTACATGTGATAGTGAAGTAGAGAATTGTTAGTGCATATAACTGGCGGATCAATAGAGGAGGTACCATTGACTAGTAATTATCCTTGATGGTGCAAAACGACATTCACAAGAAAATACAAATAAGGACATCTTAAGAAAATATATTATGTAATTCTGACTTTTTTTAAGTGAAAATAAATAATATTAAGTTAAACTAAAAATTGAAAATTATGAATTAATCGAATCATATAAAAATTTATATAATGTACTAATTGTAATCACATATATAAAGCAGAATTGTAATCAAATATGTAAATAAGATAGAATATTTGTATTCGAAATGGATTTGAAATGAAGTTTCATGACATCATGTTATTATTGTATTTTTTCAGAATTATAATATTATACTTAAGTATAATATTCTAGGCGATTATTTTGGATTAAGAAAGACATGTATATCGATAGGTAGGCGAATATTAAAGGCGAATATTAAATATGAAACGCACAATTTACTCCTGAAATATGTAAATGACTAAATAGCGAATTTATTTTTTGAAAAAAAACCCCAAAAATAATCAATTGGCTAAATTTCGCCCTTAAACTTTCCCTCGTTAATATAGAACAAAAAAGTTTTGTCCCACATTTTGTATTGTTATTGTTGTTTCTACCAAAATGTTTTTTTGTTGTTACCTTTTTATGTTTATTATATACAATTATGGACCCTAAGATGTCAAGCCAATCCAACATTCAATTAAATGTGTGATAATAAAAGTACAAAAATATTGAAGATGTGGAATGGTTACAACTTTTAGTACTAACACAATTACTTGTTCTCCATGCTTAGTTGTACTCACATATTGTTATCCATGCTTGCTACTTGTTATCTTCTTTAGTTAAATGGGTTGTCTATTTATTATTTATGCATGAGATACTAGTTATCCATTCATCAACTACCATATATATATATTATTTATTTTGAATTTTGAACAATGACCATAAAATCAATCTGGACAGTACATTTGTCTCATCCTCCTTCAATCTAGGAAAAGCATAGATGGTAGTCCACTCGAAATTCTAAGATATAAATACCCATTGATGTAAAATTGCATATTCTACATATATTCCAAAGCATATAAATGGATCAATTCTAAATTATATGAAGTATAGGTGATTTCCGTAGAGGGAGTATATCTTTCAATGGAACTATTATAACATTATTTGACGCTTGAGTGTCTTTAATGTCCAAATAGCCTTCATTGGGATCACTTGCAGCCCTTTTCCAACTAAAAAAACACTTAGAAACGCAAAATTTTGAGGTTACATGCACATTTCCCCTTGGCAAGGTGCATAGATGTGCGTTTCCTTAAGCAAAGTCACATGTACTTTGAAAAGTGTGAAAAAAATAATAAATCTTAAATTTCGCACCCCTCAATAGTTCCTTTGGTATTTTCTCACTATAACTCCTTTGAACTACCTCTAATTGTCTCAACCATTATACAAAAAGTATAAAAGGAAGCACTATGGGAGAGAAAGGGAAACTATGTTGATAAAAAAAGTATAAAAGGAAGCATTATGGGAGTGAAAGAGAAACTATGTTGTTAATACCCTCATGCTGGAGCAATAGCCTTGAGATTTATTTGTTTTTATGACACTCTTGCTTCTGAGTCTTATCTTCCTTTTGATTATTAGGGATCAATAGCCTTGTGATTTATTTGTTTTTATGACACTTTTTCCCTTTGAAACTCTTGTTTCTTATTCTTATCTTCCTTTTGATTATTAGGGATCAAACTTTATTATTTCCCTCTCCATATTATTTAGAGAGATGTTTGAAGTCAAGAAGGTTTGTCATTAGTGGCTCGGGATCAATGGGACCCATAAAACGATTATGAAATTTGTAGTTAGCATAAGGTCAATTAAACTTGTATTCAAATATTTTTCATTAATAAAAGGATGTTTCTCATCTCCCCCACCATTTAGTGTTTAATTTTATGTTTCATTTGGATTAATGAAATTTCTTTCTAACCTAGTAAATTTGAATTAATTCTTGTTGTACATTTACTTTACTTATTACCAAGTGCATTTGAGAATGGTAGTTGTTGCGTTGGGAAGGGTCCGAGGCTTGAGTGGATTAGTAATAGATGCATTGAAATCCATGTTCAGCTCACATTTCAAGGAAACCACGAGAATAGGTGCATGAATACTTTCACCCTCAAACAGTATGTGCAAGTATTGAAGCATTAGTTTAAGGGAAGGAAGATTGTTATTCTTCGTTTTGATATGGAATAGCTATGACCCTAGCTATTTAGGAAATTTTATCCCTTATAGAAACGACAATTTTTCTAGGGAAGAATTCCTCGAATTCTTCTTTATAGGGCCTCCTTTTTGTTGTTCTCTAGCTTCAAATAGGCTATTTGCAAATAATTTACTGCGTGAAATTGTGCTTGAAAATTTATAGACTAGAGCATTTTCTAGTATTTTCTGATTTTTAGTTGAATTTGTAATAGATTTAGGGATTACATGCACCCCATTTGTGATAACATGAGCATGTACACACTTTTGGGCCTCCCAATATGTGCATGGCTAGACACCTTTCACACTTAAAAGGTACATGAGTTCTTATAAGGTGGTTTTTTTTCACTCTTTTCCCCTATTTATACCGTCTTAGGGGTCAACAAAAGATCCTAAGGTCTACAACTAGGAAACATTAATGTCTTTCTTCAAGCGATCTATTTAGTACATATTGGTTGTTCAGAAAGGAAAAATAAAGAAAAGTTAGAGACCTATTTCACAGAAGGATTAATGTGGTGAAAGATAGCCAATATTCTTATTGGTTCTTATTGTTTCTTGTCTTTGAAAATCCTTATTGCACATCATGTTCCTTGAGTAAATAAAAAATTATAAAATAAACATAATTAAAATGAATTAAACTTGTTTTCTTTGATAGACAATCAACAATGGTTTACGTTTTAATGCTTTTGTTGTAGGGTTGGAGAGTAAAGTCTCTAAGGCCATTTTAAATGAAACTAGGATCTAAATAATTGAGTGTAAGATCCATTAGTAATAAGCGATAATTTTTTGGAAAGACTTTCTCACACAGGAATCAAGCACAAGGTCAAGTTGGGTAAGTGATTGAGATTATCCCCTCATTGTTTTTTTGTTGGGCTATGCATGTACAGGAACTTTAGGAGAAGTGGAAAATCCTTAGAGTGACACCACATCTCTTCGAAGTTTCATATATAGTATTTTTTATTACATTCCCTACCCATACATAGACACCTGACCCATGATTGTTCCACCGAACTTGTTAGAAAACATGACTATAGAACAATAAAATAAAAAAAAAATGCAAAAATAAAATATAGAAGGGAACAATACAAGAGAGATACCAATATACGTGGTTCACCTTATATTGGATCCATCCCTATGAAATATCCAAATATTTCTTTTATTTTGTCCAAAAAATGAAAAGATATGACTTGCAGCACATCCTCTATAGACTCCTCTTCACTTTCTCATTGTATTTCTCACGTAGTCACAATGATTTTTCACAACACACAACTGCAATACAATGCCTTCTTTAAAAGAGGGTTTCCTTCTAGGGAAAAAATACAAAAACATAATCTCTACAGTCTAATCTATAACCTAATGATGAATGGTCTAGATTGACTACGAAATTACAACTTTTTACAAGGCAATTTTTCCAAAATTTTCTCTTCGGTGGGGCTCAAAAAAGTGTCATCAGCCCCATGGACCCCCCAGACAATAGTAGTGGGGGGGGGGGGTCCCTACCACACCCCCCTGCATTAGGTAATAGCATCCAATAGGGTTGAAACAATCCTCTAGCTTAGGAAGATAATCGAGATCCACGACCAAGAGTCTCCCACTTCAATTGTCCATCTTCCAAGACGGATTGTATGAAATGGTACTTGATTTGTATATGTTTAGTTTTAGAATGGAAGTTTGAGTTCTTTGCAAGATGAATGGCATTTTGACTATCACTATATTTCCTTCTATTCTCCCTCTTCTTACACAATTCCTCCATGAAACTCTGTGCCAAATCATCTCTTTATTAGCCTCTGTAGCAGCAACATGTTCTGATTTTGTTGTTGAAAGTGCAACAACCTTTCGCAATTTTGAAATCCAACTTACTATTGTTCCACCTACAATAAAATCATACCCTATGGTTCTCCACTTGTTATATTTATCACCTTCCATATTTGAATTAACATATCCCTATAAAACATTGTTTAAACCTCCAAAACATAATGCATGAGTAATAGTACCTCTCAAATACATGAGAATCCACTTTACTACCTCACAATTCCCTTTACCTATATTTTTCATATAACTTCTCATAAATTCCACTGCATGTGCAATATTTGGTCTTATGCACACCATCGCACACATCAAGATCCCAATTGTTGATTAATAAGGGACATTGGACATGTATTCTATATGATCATATGTATTGGGACACATATCCTTAGTTAGTTTCAAATGGCTCACCAAAGGTATACTAACAGTTTTTGCATATTGCATTATAAACCTCTCCAACACCTTTTCTATGTACTCACCCAGAGACAATGTTAATTTGTGATTTTCCATGTCTCTTGTTATTCTCATACCAAGGATTTGCTTTGCTGCACCAAAATCCTTCATCGCAAATGAATTATCTAATTTCACTTTGAGCACATTTATGTCATGCATGTTAGACCCTGCAACAACCATGTCATCTACATACAATAGCAAGATAATATAGCTTCCATTACCTAGCCTCTTAAAATAAACATAGTGGTCAGAATGATATATACTATAACCTTGTTCTATCATAATCCTATCAAATTTCAAATACCACTTCCTTGGAGCTTGCTTTAGGCCATACAATCTCTTATTCAACTTGTATACTAAATTTTCCTTCCCTTTGACCGCATACTGTAATGTCCCTTGTTAGGAATTTTACTAAAATTGCAATTTTCCACTTTTTTCCTTGGTTCGACCTTTGACTAGTTTCAATCTCTAGGTTCCAAATTTGCCCCAAATGATCCCAAATCTTCTGAGAAGGTATATGAATGATATTAAAACATAAATATGTGTTTCAGGGATGCCTTTGTACCTTTAAAACACTTCTGCAAATACTCTTTCAATTCTGGTCAATGTAGGTAACTTTACTAGTGATTTCCCTTTGACTAGTATTGGTCTCTAGGTCTCAAATTGACTCCAAATGCCCTCAAATCTTCAAGGAAGGTTTATGAATGATATTAGGAATTGAATATGATGTTCAGGGATAACATATGGCCACCAAAATACCTCTGTAAACTCTCTTAAGATTCTGGACCAAGTATGCAATTTTACTAGTAATTTGGGGTTCAAATCCCCCTAAGGTAAGTACTGAAAATGGCTTCCCAAATGCCTCCAAACCCACTAAATTTATGAACATAGGTATGTAATGTGTTAAGTATGTTATTAAGGTCTCATATGCACCATTAATGGTTTATTACAACTGTTCTCACCCTCTCCCATTCAACTGCAAAAATCCCCAATTCGACCCTTGAGGAAATGGCACTACTTCTTCTCCCAATGCAATTAAACTGAGTAAAAATGATTCAAATGCTCAAGTACAGTACATGAAACTTGTATAAGACATCCATGGAAGTATATTTATCACAAATATATCATAGAATCATCCATTCATTCGAAATCATCATCAATACATTGGCTCACAACAAGGTAGTGGGGAAATGGCATTGTTCTTCCATTAAAAATGAGATTTATACATTTCTACTTGGAATTTCGACCTGAAACTTTTTGGATATGAAGAACAGAGTATTTAATTCATATTAAAAAAGAAATGGGGCATTAGAAGCTCCCCCAAAGAGTACAATATCTCACCAAAAACACCCTCCCTCAAGGATCAAGAATATGCCATCAAAACTGGAAATGGTTGAAGGAGCGAGCTGCAATAGAAGAAACCATGAGCTGCCCTGTAGCTTACACCTGCAAATAAAGACTCCATTAAAGCTCCAAATGAAAGGTCTGAATGGCCTTTCCAATTGCCAACTTGGATGGGAATCTTTCACCCTCGAAATTGGCTAAGGCAAGAAACTAGTCATCCACTAGCTCTCCCTCTTCACAAATGCAATTGCAAATTCTACAAATGATCAAAAACCATTCTCATACTTCATTTCTACATTTTATAACCAACATTAGCCTTCTAAGGGTCGAAATCCTCTCAATAGATTCAATAGCTTTCCATTTAGGAAATATTCCACATTTGCCACTTGTCTCCTAGTTCCAACCTTCCATCTTCTCCCAAATTCGATTTTGAGTCTCTTTGGCTTCTCCAACTCCCAAATTCGCCTTCCTTGAGCCTATTTTTGGGGCTGACATGTCATAGTGGTCAGATGTAAGAGGTCAGGTCTGCAATTTGTCATAGTTGTCATAGATACTCCATCATTGGTGTCATAGGGGCTAGGGAATCTAGCCCAAGTGTCCACAAACTTCCACTTTGACTCTTTATCTTCCATGGAGGTTACCAATCCTTCCCAATTCGACCTAATATGCTCAATGACATGTGTTATGACTTACCAACTCACCCAAGAGTGTTCACATTCCCATTAATTCAAATTTGCAAAAGAGAGATACCATGTATTATGAAAAATCAAGCTAGTGTGGGTCCCACATCCTCCATATGTCTCCAAAACCATTTGTCACCTAGGATTTCTCTTGAATTTCTTTATTCACTCTATTTATTAAATACTTGAACCCTTCTAATGTCTAAACATCATTTATTATCCCCCTTATTCCAAATCCCAAAGATTCCACCCCAAACCTAGGAAACTAGTAATTTTCCTCCTTGGCAATTATTTGACCCTTAAGATCAATTTTACAAAATCTAATGAATATGGCTAATGTGATTAGGCCATTGTGACCCAATTCCAAATTTGGGACATGACACATACCCATGTGGCTGTTGCATATAAATCTCTTCCTCCAAATCCCCATGGAGAAAAGTTGTTTTTACATATAACTGTTCAAGATGAAAATATTCTACCACTACTAGGATTGCAATAGTCCTCGTTGAAGTCATTTTAACAACAAGAGAAAACATTTCATCAAAATATATACCTTTCTTCTGTGCAAACTGTAATGTACCCAAACCTAGGTCTAGGCACACTAAATAAAAAATTGACACCTCAGATCACAAATGATGGCTTAACACACAAAAACTATGGAATTAGTTTCGACAGTAGGCGCATTCTAGAGGCACCACATCTGGGAAGACCATTTGGGTAAACCAAATGAATGGAGGAAATTTCCCCAGAAATTATGTGGACTCTTCCGCTTCAGGTGCACCATTGGAAACTACTGGACCACTGGAATAATGATTGAAATTTTCCCAACATGTTATGGACTCCACTTGACTTGACCAACAAATATTTGATAGTAAAATTGGTAACTAGGTGCAAAGATCGAAACTTGGACTAGTGAAGGAGGAAATTTAAAAACAGGATCGAATGGAACTGGAGGCTCCCAAATTTATGTTTTGAGACTGGGTATGGGCTCAATTACTTCATATTTATCTGCAAGTACGTTTAGACCAATTCTTAATAGAACCTTTAAACAATTCTGATTTTGTTGTTGAAAGTGCAACAACCTTTTGCAATTTTGAAATCCAACTTACTATTGTTCCACCTACAATAAAAGAATACCCTATGGTTCTCCACTTGTTATATATATCACCTGCCATATTTGAATTAACATATCCCTATAAAACATTGTTTAAACCTCCAAAACATAATGCATGAGTAATAGTACCTCTCAAATACATGAAAATCCACTTTACTACCTCACAATTCCCTTTACCTAGATTGTTCATATACCTTCTCATAACTCCCATTGCATGTGCAATATTTGGTCTTATGCACACCATCTCACACATCAAGATACCAATTGTTGATTAATAAGGGACATTGGACATGTATTCTATATGCTCATATGTATTGGGACACATATCCTTAGTTAGTTTCAAATGGCTCACCAAAGGTATACTAACAGGTTTTTCATCTTGCATTGTAAACCTCTCCAACACCTTTTCTATGTACTCACCCAGAGACAATGTTAATTTGTGATTTTCCATGTCTCTTGTTATTCTCATACCAAGGATTTGCTTTGCTGCACCAAAATCCTTCATCGCAAATGAATTATCTAATTTCATTTTGAGCACATTTATGTCATGCATGTTAGACCCTGCAACAACCCTGTCATCTACATACAATAGCAAGATAATATAGCTTCCATTACCTAGCCTCTTAAAATAAACATAGTGGTCAGAATGACATATACTATAACCTTGTTCTATCATAATCCTATCAAATTTCAAATACCACTTCCTTGGAGCTTGCTTTAGGCCATACAGTCTCTTATTCAACTTGCATACTAAATTTTCCTCCCCTTTGACCTCATACACATGTGGTTGTTGCATATAAATCTTTTCATCCAAATCTCCATGGAGAAAAGTTGTTTTTACATATAACTGTTCAAGATGAAAATATTCTACCACCACTAGACTTACAATAGTCCTCATTGAAGTCATTTTAACAACAAGAGAAAACATTTCATCAAAATCTATACCTTTCTTCTATGCAAACTGTAATGTACCCAAACCTAGGTCTAGGCACACTAAATAAAAAATTGACACCTCGGCTCACAAAGGATGGCTTAACACACAAAAACTATGGAATTAGTTTCGACAGTAGGCACATTCTAGAGGCACCACATCTGGGAAGACCATTTGGGTAAACCAAATGACTGGAGGAAATTTCCCCAGAAATTATGTGGACTCTTCCGCTTCAGGTGCACCATTGGAAACTACTGGACCACTGGAATAATGATTGAAATTTTCCCAACCTGTTATGGACTCCACTTGACTTGACCAACAAATATTTGATAGTAAAATTGGTAACTAGGTGCAAAGATCGAAACTTGGACTAGTGAAGGAGGAAATTTAAAAACAGGATCGAATGGAACTGGAGGCTCCCAAATTTATGTTTTGAGATGGGGTATGGGCTCAATTACTTCATATTTATTTGCAAGTACGTTTAGACCAATTCTTAATAGAACCTTTAACATTTAAACCCTTTAAGGTTGAAAATTTTCCAAGTTTCTTAACAATAGCACAAGCTATGAAAATAATTAATTTCAAATGCTATCCAAAGATTAGGAATTATGTAATAAAATTGGTATATGAGTTAAAATACATTTCATTCAATTTCAGCATGCTTCAATCATACACTCATAGGTACATTTAATAGTCAATGAGAGCAAAAATTGCAGTATGCCATAGATTCACTAGAATTTGTAACATATAAGCATAATAGAGTGATTGAGAGTAAGGAAGGGATATTTTTACTATTGGGTCTGATAAATATGCATAAGTACATCATATTATATCCCTTTGATTGCACATGAAAAACAACTATAGTTCACAGGGAGCACAATTCATCAATCTCACTCTCTAGATACTGCTATAAAACACTACAAATTGAACACTATTGCTTCTAAGATCTAGTAACTACACCAAACTAAAACTCGACCAAATCATTTTGAAGCTCATATCATACCTACAAGAATAATTTAATGGATGCAATAAACATCCATGAAAATAAATTTGTTTTCACTTCCTCAAACTCCAGGAGAAGGATCTCACAATATCTCGACTGGATTACTAGTTGCAAAGGGGCGCATCTGCCAATGATCGCAAGGGGCACACTACCCAAGCCTATGACAAGTGTATATCTCTCCAAGATGAATAATTAGAATGAAAAAATATGTGAACACGAGTGATAATGCTCCCTTTATTAAGCTTTCTGGATTTTTCCTTCCTTCAAGAGCTTGCCTTCTTTGAATTCGAGGCATAGATGAGTTGGATACTTCTTTGGTAAGTTGATATTGCATAGGACCCACTTGTACTCATAATTCCACCCTCACTTGATAAAATTAGTATCTATAGCTTTCTCGAGGCCTATTGCTTTCTTTCCTACTTTTACTATTCCTTCTTAAGCCTTATCTTCAAAATTATGGAAACTTCCGCCTTCTTTTATTTTCTATTGTTTTTCTTGCTTTTCCTGTTTTAGGATGCTTTTACTACTTTATTTCCATATTTTCATGAGGTAGAAAACTCATATTCCTTATCATTCATCCTATGCATCCCGTTGGTCCACCTAGATAAATTACAAATCACAAACAATAATTAGAAAATTAATTATTCCAAAATTTTGGTCCCCATCATTATTTCATGATTTATTTAATTACATAAAATAACTATAGCCAAAATAACTCTCTTATTAATTAATTCAACTTTCCACTACAACCCATTGGAATTGAATGTGTTGGTGGTTTGACCAAGGTTTTCTTGGGGAGGATACATTACAGTCCTCCCCACCCAAAATTGCTTGTTCTCAAGCAATTGCAATCATGGGTGATGCAACACTTGCTCACCCTCCCTATACTCGTACCAAGAAATTTCAGGGTCCCATTGCTTGTACTTCACTGCAACAAAAATCAATGACACCTAAGGAAATCGATCCTTCTAAGGAATTCCTCGATCCCATTGTCTTAGCTTCATCCTCCAAAACATAAATGATGTCTGAAACAAACCATCAATGGTTGGATCCCATGGTTTCAACTACATACCATCCATAATCACTGATTCTTGTGACAATCTGTCACTCCATGGTCTTCCAGAATCTATCCACCAAATGGGACGTTTTCCACTCCCAATGCAAATTATCAACTCTCTGAGCCTCTCCAACAAGATGTGAAACTCCACATGTGTAAACAACACTCCAATACCATGTATCACATTGCTATCACTTTTCCCACTTAAAGCACTCAAGTGGAACTCCCCTGCAATGTCATGCTTGTGATAAGTATCAAGTGGTGCACGTATATGCCACTGCTTCTCACCATACTGAAGGAGGACCAAGGGTGTTCCCAAGTGATCAAAATCAATTTGAGATGTAGACACATGTGTATCTTGATTCTCATGAAGCATCAATAGAAATGGTCCCTTCATCTAATCAATATTTCCTTTCACATCATCGAGTGCTAGGAGTGAAGGAAAGTAGGCCAGCTGCAACTCTCTACAAAATTCATCCACTAAAAAAATAGATGCATGGTATCCTTTGTTGGTTAGTCCAACAAGAATGTACTGGTGTGCCGCATCCAAAGATGCACCTTTCCTCCACAGAGGCAAGTTTAGTTCTTCCTTGTGCAAGGAAAATGTCTCAACATGATGTATGTAAATATCCTCATGGAAACTTGCTTGCGCAACTGTCTTCCACCTAGTATGAGCAAAATTCTTTCTGAAAGCTATCTCCATGTGTGCCATGTGTTCTTCCACCCAATCCATATGTGGATGAATGGAATCAAATGGAATCCAAATGTGCATAGGTTGTTTCTCATCTAACTGGGAACTATGATAGATGTCAATGGAATCATAAGATGTTCCCTCACCTCTTGGAGTTATCACATCTGCAATGCATCTATACATATCTCTCTAGTGCTTGTTCCCAAGGAAATGATCTCAGGATCTCTTCTTTGTAATGTCCCCAGTTTGGCCCCATGGCATTAACATTATAAATGATGTAATATTGTTATGAAATCATGGTGAGGAGCTCAAGGCCAAGGCCCTACCATCGATTTCGTGATGCATATGGTTTGCGTGCTAGCAGTGCACATTGAAAATTCAAATATCATGTAATATGTATTTTAATAAAAATACCCACAACTAGCTATGCAATGCAACAAAGAGATGGGGGCATGATTTCACAAGGAATTGGGAGGGAAAACATTCAAACCCTTGAGCCAATCAGTTCAAGCCAAGTGTCAATGAGAGAACCCATCAAACCCTCAACTACCCATGTTGACTTTTGTACCCAACCATTGATTTCTCCCAAGAGTTGGTTGGGGAAGTTAATGCCTTGGGAATGGAGAGGTATGGCTGTCCAAAATCGGGTATGGGCAAGCCACCCTTCATGGAAAATCATGTTGGTCTCCTTGGGCAGAAATAGAGCCACGAAATTGCTCCCTAAGCGATTATTCACCATGGCCTTGCTCTCTCACGCAGCTCTAGCTGCCTGGGCGTTTTCCTCCCTCGATTTTCTGTGTTTCCCTTCATCTTCTAGCTGGGAAGGGTCATTTTCGTGTTGGTTACCAGTGGGGAAAGAGAGCAGAATGTTTTTGGGTCTTCCTGGAGGTCATTTAGGCCATTGGAAAGGATCCTAACCAGTAGAGAGAAATCGATTTTGCTCCCTGGGGTTGAAATCGAAATACCACAGTTCGTTTGGGTGAACCATGAGTTGGGAGAACCAATGTGGACCCTGTTTTGTGAACACCTCTATTGTAAATGTGTAACCCTGCCAATAATCGTTTTGTTGTGAGAAGAAAGAGTAGGTTGGGGTATGGGTAATGGGTAATCCATTGTTCTGGCTTGAGCTTGAGAATGTGCACCCATTGTTCCCTTGTAGCCTGATAAACCCAGTTGGACTGGCTTGGCTGAGATAAAATGGTTAATGGGTTGTGGTTGAGCTGGAATGTTCCCTTTCCCTTGTGAGAATCATGCCCAGCTCGGGGGTGGCCTTCGGACGGACTCAGTATAAGCTGTCAAAGAGCCTATGGCTGGGTGGAACGTTGCAGCGACATAGCTAGTTGCTTGGGCAGTTGCAAAAATGAAGATAAGTGTTTTGATGTCTATGTATTTACTTCTGCATTGTTTTAATTAATTGATGACTGATATTGATATACTAAGTGCATATGAAGATATGTGTGTGGATGAATTTTTTTCCGCTGTGCATATTTGTTTGGTTTACATCTGCACATTTTGTTTTAACTGTATGCCTCTAAATAATGGGCTGAGCCTTATGAAAAGCCCCATAGATTGGTAGCATGTTCCCGGCCTTGCATTGGTTCCAAGGGTGGGTACATGACATTCTTCTAGGGCCAAGTGGAATGAAATCAAACACATCCTCCACAAATAATCCTTCCTCACATAGAGAAAGATCATGATCCTCCTGGTGTGAAATAAGTGCTCTGCAACCAACCCCCATATCACTTCTATCATCAATCACTTGCATCACTGAACACTCCTCATACTCACCTTGTGCACGAGACTCCTCCAATGCAACATGTGTGCAATCGACAACACACATCACATCACCAGTGGTCCTGGGAGAGGAAAAAGAATCTCCCAAATACATATGAATTTGATCTCCTTCTACTGCTACTTTGTATTCAAAACATTTGAGAGCCATGTCTCTATCCATAAACAATTGCAAGTAATCATATTTTATCTCTTCCAACTCTCTTCTAATGATGCAGAGTTCAGATCTAGAGACTCTGTCAACAACACCACTATGTCTCTCCGCTATCCGAACTCTCCCATTGATATCCTCCATGAATCTATGTGCACCATCAGTTCTAGATATAACTTGCAATATCCTTTCCTTAGTGACTAGGAGTAGGCTCTCCAAGTAATTACTTGTTTGATTGACAACACAATGTGTGATGTCACAGGTGAGCTCATCCCTCCTATGGAAATCATGCTGAATCCCATCCAAAATCCATAATCCTCCACACCATAAATTAGAGTCTCCTCATTAGTAGACTCCATCATGCCAATCACCTCTTTGGATTTACTTCAATCTCATGATGACACAAAGGAATATAGAAATGAGAATTTTGTTCATACATTTTCATCACATCTTCCTCCTCATGAAGTAGAGCTATGGTGGCATGCTATTCCACCAAACTCTCGTGTTCGTACCCAAATGGTGTTTGCTTTTATTTTTCTTCACTATGAAGCTCTAGTGATGTATGATAGGATGATTCTTTCCCTTATTCTAGATCTACTCCACAATATGGATCACTATCATTGAGTTTGATTGAACTCCTCTCATCTTACGATCCCCTTTGTAGTGATATGGAAATCACCAACAAAGAAGATGGAAGTGAATTCACCTCCCACACTGCCACAACTTCATGATGGGTTTCTGGGTCTCCATCTACACATGGTTCCTCTTCATCTTCTTCTTGGAGTATGATTGGTGCAAGAATATTCTTCCTCATTGGATTCCACAGTAGGACTCACATCCGCAACTGTGGTTCACTTTGCTTCACTTCTTCATTTGATTGGAGCAAATCTATGTGCATTCCTTCTCTTTTATATTCAGGTGCTTATGCTTCCATGCTATTCTCCTGGAAAATTGAGGCTTCTTCATCTTGAATGTAATTAGGATTTGAAATACTAGTATGCTTATCCACATTGATAGCTCTATTCTGTTGCAATTTCTACTCCACTTCTTTGCGCACTTTTTCAACAATTTGTGTTGCCATTATTTTGTTCTTTCATATCTTTCTTACCTCCATTTCACACTAAAATAGTAAAGATATGAGTTCCCATATTTCTTCCTTCAATGATTGATAGTCTTGGAAGTACTCGAAATATTTAACTTCCTTTGATGATCTACTAGTCCAATGGTAGTAAGGCATGTTTTCGCTTGATGCACAACTTCTTTCTGTCTCCTCCACAAATATCCTTGGAAGATTGAGATCACTATATTCACTATATATTTGGTCACAAAAGTAACCATCCTCAACTCGTGGTAGGCCTCAATTTATATATATGATTTCTTTTGAATCTACATACTTCTCAAATTCAACATCTTCAACTAGAACTAGCCTTGTCTTGCAAACTTTTATTTAAATTATTAATGGACACAATTCACAGGTGCATAGGACCATTCTCTGATACCAACTTAATGTAACCAAACCCAGGTCTATGAATAGTAACTCAAAAAATGACACATGGGATCACAAAGGATGGCTTGACACATAAAAACCATGGAATTAGTTTTGACAATAAAAACATTCTAGAGGCATCACACCTAGGAAAACCATTTGGGTAAACCAAATTACCAAAGAAATTTCCCCAGGAATTATGTGGGCTCTTCCAATTTTGGTGCACCACTAAAAACTAATGAACCATTGGAATACTAATTGAAATGTTCCCAACCTACTATAGACTCCAGGTGAATTGACCAACAAATATTTGACAGTGAAATTGGTGACTAGGTCCAAATATTGAAACATGGACTACTGAAGGAGGCAGTTTCCAAACAGGATTGAATGGCACCAGATGCTCCCAAATTTATGTAATGTGATTGGGGATGGGATCAATTACTTCATATTTATATAGAAGGATCTTCATACCAATTCTTAAAAGAACCTTTAACAAATAAACCCTTCAAGACTGAGAAATTGCCAAGTTTCTTAACGATAGCTCAAGCAGTGAAAATCGTTAATTTAAAATGCTCTCCAGAGATCACAAATTCTGCAATAAAGTTAATATATGATTTAAAATACATGGTATTCTATATAATTACATCATATTACAATCCTCTGATTGCACATGAACATAATATATAGTTCATAGGTGGCACAATTCATCAATCGTACTCTCTCTACTGCTACAAAACACTAAAAATTGAACACTATTGCTTCTAAGATTCTTCTACACCATACTAAAACTTGATGATATCATTCTGAAGCTCAAATCATACCTTCAAGAATAATTTATTGGCTACAATAAACCTCCATGAAAAGAATTGTGTGTTCTCTTCCTCAAACTCCAGCAAAAGGATCTCACAACCTCTCAACTAGATTACTAGTTGCAAAGGAACACGTCTCCCAATGCTGGAAAAGGGAACAAAAGATGTGAAATGGAGTGATCATGGTCCTTTTATTAATTTTTGTTGGATTTTTCCTTCCTTCTAGAGCTTTCCTTCTTGGAGTTCGATACATAGATGAGTTGGATGCTTCTTTGGTAAGCTGATCTTGCATTGGACCCACTTGTCTCCATAATTGCACCCTCACTGGATAAAATTATCATATGTATCTTTCTTGAGGCCTCTTTCTTGTTTTCCTACTTTTACTATTCCTTCTTGAGCCTTCTATTTAAAAATCTGGAAACTTCTGCCTTCTTTGATTTTCTGCTACTTTTCCTACTTTAGGTTGCTTTTATTTATTTCTTTCAATATCTTCTTGAGGAAGACAACTCATATTCCTCATCCTTCATCCTATGTGCCCTCTGGAGCCACCTAGATAAATCAAAACTCATAAACAATAATTAGAAAATTAATTATTCCAAAATTATGGTCCCCATCATTCTTTCATGATTTATTTAATTACATAAAATAACTATAGCCCAAATTAACTCTCTTATTAATTAATTCAATTTTCCACCAGGACCCATGGGAATTGAATGGTTTAGTGGTTTTACCAAGGTTCTTTTTACCACAAGTTTGGTCTTGTACCTCCTTTTCACTCCATCTTCTTCATTGAACCTATAAACCAATTTATTCTGCAATGCTCTTATACCTATAGGAAACTAAACCAAGTCCCAAGTCTAGTTACTTACCAGGGATTCCATCTCCCCTTTCATGCCTTGCTCCTGCTTCATTCTAGTTTCTACCTGCATCACCTCTTCACAAATTTTTGATTCACCAAAATATGTCAACAATAAATAATGCAATGATGGAGAGTATCGTTTAGGGGGTCTACTTAACCTACTAGATATTCTAGCAACACTTGTAGGAGTTCGAAGTACCTTCTAGTGTTGTTGTTGTAGATTTTAATTTTCTGCCACCTTTGGAATTTCATTTTCTTTGAGTTTATCAATCACTGTATATTTTTTGTTTTATTTTTCATGTTTATTTCCCTGCAATTGATCTTTTTCTACATGACCTTTTCAAGGAATACCACATCTCTACTTATAATGATTTTGTGATTTTCATAATCTCATAAGCAATAACCAAAAAGTGTTCACAGACCACAAGTTAAGTGACTATATTTATTTATCTCTATTTATATATTATTCATAAAATTCATACCATATCTTGAACTAAATTTAGATTATTAATTTTTTTTATTAAATATGATTGATTCAACAAATATTTTATTCTATATCTTTATTAATGCTTACAAATTTCTTCAAGACAACGAGTGATTTGGTAGGTAGTCATTATTTTTTTATTATATAAAAGGAAATGATGTGGCATAGAAAATATTTAATTATACATCTTTATTGTGGCTTAGAATTCTCACAAATATTACAACAAGTGACATGGTAGGCAGTATTGTCCTTTCTCTAATTTATTTTTCAAGATTTCAACCTAAAAAAAATGTATATTTGACTGGAACCAGTGTTGGAATTTAATTTCATCTCTTCCATTCCAACTAATTTTTTTTTAAGTTTTGAACTTTTATTTTGCATGTCACACAATGTTTTAGTGAAAAAATAACCCTTCAACAATGAAGTTTTATTAAAAAAATAGCCTTCAATAATAATGTTTTTATTGAAGAATTTAATTTCAATAAAAATATATACTTTTATTAAGGAGTTTAATTTCCCGTCAAAAAATAACAATAAACTCATTTACGTATGTATTTTGTTGATCATAAGATTTTAAAATCAAGGGTGGAATAAAAACAACCTACTAAGAGTGACGTAGAAAACTGAAAAGTAACATGTGTGAACATTATGCATATGAAGTACGTTAAGTGATAAACTTAAGAAACAAACAAAACGTGGAACCTAGAATCTTTTCAGAGGGTTAACGTTAGCCCACATGTAATGCAACATAGAAAATTTTGCAAGGTTAACATGTTGTGTCAATGATGTAATTGAAATTGTGCAATTTTAATTTTCTATTAAAAGATATGTTTTTATTAAGGAGTTTAATTTCCAATTAAAATATAACAATAGACTCATTTACCCATGTTTTATGTTGATCATGTACTTTGAAAATCGAGGTTGGAATAAAAAAACCTACTAACTGTCACATAGACAACTCAAAAGTAACATGTGTCAGCATTATGCATCTGAAGTACAATAAATGATAAACTTAGGAAACAAACAAAAGGTGGAACCTATAATCATTTCTATAGGTTAATGTTAGGCCACATGTAATGCAACATACAAAAATTTTCAAGGTTAATATATTGCATCAATGGTGTAATTGATATTGTGACATTTTATTCCAAAGGACTTGGGTTAAAATCCCACATAAATATAATATTCCCTTTGTAGAGGTGATTCATTAAAAAACATATTGCAACTCAGATTGTATTCTGTTGTTATCTCCTTCCTTTGTCAATAAGGTTGTATTTCCAAGCTATGGATTGTTTTAGATTCCTCAAGTAGAAGTGGATTTGTCTATGTATTATCCATGATGAACTTCAATGCTTGAGAATTTGATAAAATAAATTTCTTTTCTTTTGCTTCATCCACAACCGAAAGCATTTAGTTTTCTATTACAAGCAATTCATTTTATTTTAATTTTATAAGAATAGAATAATGTAAACTTGCAGAATTTGACATATTAATTTGAATATATAAAAATTCTTCTGGTAAAAACTATTTTTTTTGGCACAAGTAGTTTCATTAAAATTTGTTTTTAGATTATTATGAAATTTATAAGAAAAATTCAAAATAACATCTTACCAAAATTTGTAGCTCAAAGTATGTGGGATCCAACGTAGAGTACTTTCAAACTCTCTAGAGAAATGGGTATCTAAATTCAGCATGTGCTTCAAACTTCTGAGGTCATAACCAAAAAACAAGCATGTTTAAAATTACATAGGTGATGCTTGGTAAATTCGGTAGGTGATACATTTTTTATGCTTGGTAACTTTGGTAGCCGCTAAATTGTTGGTGCTTGGTAAATTTAGTAGATGATAAATTGTTGATGTTTGGTAGATGGTTGGGTTGATTCCTTCATTAGCATAGTTTAAAATCAACTTCTTCTTCTAAAATGTTACCCACGTATCTCTCAAAGTTTCACTTTGGGACTTGAAAACTAACTTATCCTCTGACTGAGGGCACAAAAGTTAAAAAAGGAACTAAAAGAAAGGGCACGACTCTGTATTGGGACATATTGGGACAATGCTAGGACAATATAAGAAATAAATAATAATTGGAATGAAGCAAAGCCACCCCCATTGAAGGAAAACTCTTACTCTTCAATCAAATAAGAAAATTTCAATCAAGAGGGAAAGTTTCAAAATCTATTATTATATATATAATAACATGCCACTTATGCACACCACTTATATAGAAATACATATATTTAACAAGCCTATTAATAAAAAATAATGATGGTTTGAAAAAATAATTAACCATAAAAAAATATGTCCTAACAAATTGTTTTCCCATTTGACAATTTGTTAAAAAAATTAATTGTATTTTGATGAGTAAAATTCCTCATAACGAGCATATGATCATCAAATTCCAACAATGACCAGAACTTATTTGACAAAATCTCTGCTTTGGTCACACGCAAAACTTTGCAAGAGATTTTCCACCAAGTGTTGTCGTCCCAGATTCTGGATAATCCTTTTTTAAAACAAATATGAAAATTTGTAATTTTACATGTGGTATTGAAGTAGATAGTTGTTAGTGCATATAACTCTTATGGCGGATCAATGGCGGAGGTACCATTGACGAGCAATTGTCCTACATTGGAAAGAAAATACAATTACATACATCCTAAGAAAACACAATGTGTTAAAATGTAATTTTGATTTTCTTGAAGTTAAAACAAATAATATTAATTCAAGTTAAAAATTGAAGATTATGTATTAATGAAATCATATCAAATTTACTTATAAAGTACTAACTGTATCAAGTACTAATTGTATCATAGTTCAAAATAAGATAGAATATTTGGATTTGAAATAAGATCATGATTTCCATTCCATCATCCCACAAAGTCCATATAGAACAAAATTCTTCATGCCATTTGGATTTGAAATGAAGTTCCATGACCTCCATTACATCATGTTGATATAGAACAAAATTGTTTTGTCCTACATTTTGCATTGTTATTGTCGTCTCTACCAAAATGTTTTTTGTTGTTACTTTTTATGTTTATTATATACAGTTATGAACCGTAAGATGTCAAGCGAATCCAACTTTCAATTAAATGTGTGATAATAAAAATACAAAAATATTGAAGATGTGGAATGGGTTACAAATTTTAGTAAAATGCATATTCTACATATAGTCCAAAGCATATAAATGGATCAATTCTAAATTATATGAAGTATAGATTATTTTAGTAGAGGGAGGATATCCTTCAACGGAAATATTCTAAAATTATTTGATGCTTGAGTGTCTTTAATGTCCAAACGACCTTCATTGGGATCACTTGCAGCCCTTTTCTAGCTAAAATACACTTTAAAATGCAAAATTTTCAGGTTACATGCACATTTCCCCTTGGCAAGGTGCATAGACGTGCATTTCCTTAAGCAAAGTCACATGTACTTTGAAAATTGTGAAAAACATAATCAATATTAAATTTCACACCCCTCAATAGTTCATTTGGTAGTTTCTCACTTGTAACTCCTTTGAACTACCTCTAACTATCTCAACCATTCTACAAAAATTATATAAGGAAGAATTATGGGAGAGAAAAGAAAACTATGTTGATAATACCCTCATGCTCGAGCAATAACTTTGTGATTTATTTGAGTTTTTATGACACTTTTTTTCCCCTTTGAAACCCTTGTTTCTAATTCTTATCTTCCTTTTTATTGTTTGGGATCAAACTCTATTGTTGGCCTCTCCATATTATTTAGAGAAGTTTGAAGTCAAGAAGGTTTTTCATTAAAGGCTTGGGATCAACAAGACTCGGACAACGGTTATGAAAGTTGTCCTTAGCATAAGGTTAGTTAAACTTGTATTCAAATATTTTCATTAATAAAAGGAGATTTCTCATCTCCCCCACCGTTTATTGTTTAATTTTATGTTTCATTTGGATTAATGAAATTGCTTTCTAACCTAGTAAATTTGAATTAATTCTTGTTGTATTTACTTTACTTATTACCAAGTGCATCTGAGAATGGTAGTTGTTGTGTTGGGCATGTTCTGAAGCTTCAAATGATTAGTAATAGGTGCATTGAAATTAGTGTTCAACTCACAATTTAAGGTTACCACCATAATAGGTGCATGATTACTTTCACCCTGTTGAATCCTCGGATATGCTGGAAGTATCCCAAAGGTCAACGCAACAGAGATAGCTCAACTGAAGGCTTCGAATAATCCCATGCAAGGATTATCCTATCCTCAATTTGTTTGGTATAGCTAACTCCGACGGGTTTTATGGCTTCGTTAGCCACTAAGTGATGGTTGCTCCTCAAAGAGGATACTTTCAATAATGAATGAAACTAAATCCTAAATGCAAACCTAAACTTAATATGTAATTTATTAAATGTGATTGTGATAACGAGTTCATCTCAATCTGTCAATCTATGATAAATGATAAAAATAATCATCCAATAGATCTAAAAATATGAAAACAAAAATGTTTTTTTCATAAACTGATTATTAAAAAGGGAAAAAATATTAGTTTTAATTAGTATTCAATTGATTATCAAGCTCAAAAATCAGATTCATGTCAATTGGCGAGTCAGAAAACATTAGAGGTTATGCAATGAAAATAAATCAGGACACATCAAGAATTCTACTCATCGCATATTGAAAATGATTCATGTTGCAATTAAAAGTAACTCCTGAGGTCTAAACATAGGTAGCAAAATGTGAATATAAGATGACAATCAACATATTCTGAAAATAAATTTCAGAAAACAAACCAAATTCAATTTAGTAAATAAACTAATGAAAAGCCTACAGAAGATCTCCAGATCCAATGAACAAGCTTGCTGAAAAAGCAGAGTATCATCCACTGATCTGAATAACAAACAGTATGCATAAAAATGCATAAAAATTCTATATTACAGATTAAGAAATAAATTTGTCTCTCCCGAGATCCCCCCCTTTCAGAGCATAGAAGGTAGGTATTTATACAAAATAAATGACAGGAGAGGATAAGATCAGTTTCCCCAATTGCTGAGCTAACTAGCTGAGTTGTTCCATTTAGCAAATCCATCCATGAGAAAAAACTAGGAAATTCCATTTTTAAAAACTAGTCGGATCTCCCAATTGAGGAACTTTCTGAGAATTCTGCTCATGTGTAAGCTAATAGGGCATATTCTGTAGAAAACCCATGTCTCTTATTTTCTAGATTCATCTTTATCACTCCAGAAATCACGTCCAAAGATCACTGCATTCCACTTGACACGTTTTGACTACTCCAAATTTGAGATGTAAATTCTTCAGCTTGACTCCTACAAATACAAATCCACACCTGTACAATTCAAAAGAGAAATTAAAACATCCTTCCAAAGCTAATGAAAGAAATCCAAATTAATAAAAATCCATTTGCAAACCAAAATATAATGAAAATAGACAAATATGATCCAAATCTGAAATTGATTGTTTACACAGAATTTTGGGGTGGTTAAGCTATTCAATTGGAAAAAATAATCTTTCCAAACCATTCCTCATCCTTCCATCTTTCCAACCAGCTATCTCGGGCTTGATTTGGATTCATAAATCTCAAAATATTGCTCCCGGAAGTTAAGGCTCAGCACCCGTTGATTTCATTGTTGAGTGAATTGTGGCCATTGATCTAACTATTAAATCCATTATCCCAGACTAATTATTTTCCAAAAGAATAAAACCAAACAAACAAAAACAAACAAAAATCTAAAATAAATATTCCTAAAATATAGGAAATCAAATGTCAGGGAGGAAACTTAGGATTTGAAAAATACATTTAAACAAATCAAAATTGGAAAAAATCAAAACCAAAATTAAAACCCCGAGTAAAAATGAAACTACCAAAATTTACGAACCCGAAATTAAATTAAAACATAGCATAAGAGCAACTTAGGGTTTCAAGTTTAAACCATAAAATTGGGGAAATGTAGAAAATGTGGATTGCCGAAATGATTAAAATTTAAAGGTTCCCCAATCCGCAAATGCATAAAAATGCTCTAAAAGCTTGTAATATAAAAATGTAATTTTTTTTTATATTGAATGAAGTAAATCAAAATGTAATTTTTTTTTATATTGAATGAAGTAAATCAAAGTAAAATAAACAATGGAGAAAATATTAAAAATATAGAAATATTTACCAAGTGAAAGAAAATCCAATATTGGAAAACAATATTAAAACATAAAACCTAGAAGTAAAAATCAAAACAATTTACAAATTAATTCTTAAAAAAATAAATCTTGGAAATAAGTTACCTGTATAGGAAAATAATCTCTCATACAATATAGGAGAATTAATGAATCCCATAAATAGATTTTCCAACATAACACATATTTTTACAGAAATAGAAAAACACAATACAATATCTTGTTTAGTTTTATTCTCAATATTTCATTTTGCATTTAATGATAAATAAGACACTTTTAATTTGAAAAAGAAACCAAATATATTCTATATTTTCAATATCAATTTAAACTTAAAAAATGAAAGAATGAAACCCATGATCAAATGTTTTTTCTTTCTCATATGAAAATATTATTCCAAAATTTATAGATTTTCTAAATCATATTAAAATTGGAAATAGTAAAATGTTGTTTTTATTAAAGTATATGAATTTAAACTATATTTTTGGTGAAAATATTCTTTCAAATTCACATAGTAATCAAATCAAAACCAAAGCATGATCATGAATATTAAAAATGATTTAAATAATCTAAAATTAAACATTAAAAATATTAAACTAATATAAGCAAATAAACCAAAAGACGAAGATTTTTTATAATATTTATATTATGATTCTAGGTATGCAAAAGTGAAAATAAAACTCCATCACGCTCAAATATCACACTAATGCAATATCTAAACTCATGAGAGAAGAAATCATAAGATCAATCAAAATCCCAAAATGAAGGTAATAACTAGCCATCATCTCGAATAATTAGTTTATGCAACGAAGACCAAATCTAGATAGGCAATGTGAAAGATATTGGTAATTTAACCACCAAGATCATGGAACCAACTCAAATGAATCAATTCAGCAAATACAAGCTAGAGATTAGTAAAATGAAAACAATCCAAATAATACTAGAGATCTAGGAAAATGATCAAGTCAATGGTGAAATACAAAAATGGAAATACAAATAACTAAGAAATAAAAAGGGGCTCCTATCTTATGTTTAAGATGGGATCTGTTGTGCATACAACACACCCTCAAACTGTATTTGCAAGTATTGAAGCATTAGTTTAAGAGAAGGAATATTGTTATTCTTCGTTTTGATATGGAATAGATATGACCCTAGTTATATAGGAAATTTTATCTAGGCTAACAAAAGTGGTAATTTTACTAGGGAAGGTGTTAGTACGTGGATTTTTCAACATGGAAAATGCCCTAGGGAGCTATCAAGCATGGCACTTGGAATTTTGTTTTTTAGCTCTTGGGAGCTAAACAGCTCGAAAAGAAGCAACAAAGGTTAAAAGAACCAACGGCTAAAGGATCATGGATCTAAAGATAGGCACTATCGTATAAAGGGCATCCATCCATTAGATATTGCACGTCAATAAGATGCACCCACCAAAAAGTGTCCTCGGGCATGAGTTTTCCTCAAAACCATCGAGGACACGTGCCCCTCAGTGACTGGTCATGTGTCCTTGAAGACAATATTCTTAAACTGCCAAACATCTTCGTGTTACCACCCTAGGAAACCAGAAGTGGTATCCGCTCGATATTTTCAAAAGCGCTTTACAGCTCAACATTTTCGAAATGTCACCGACGTATCCCCGCTTGTCATCTATTATATGGGTCCCATCATTCTGCTCGCCAATTCACTTCACCGTTTTTCTTGCCGCATGTCATGGGTCCCACAATTATATTACCCTCGATCCATATGCCACCTATATCATGGCCCCATTGTTGTTGATTTTTCATCCATCTTAGATTCTGACATATAAAGTGCACATTTACCCAAAAGATAAAAGGGTTTTTTGACCTGGTTTAAAATATTATTATCATTTTTACCTCGAGGAAGCGTGCTCCCGAAAACTAGTGTACCGACAACCTTGCAAGAATCAGACCCATCCGACTCAGTCAACACCTACCACTCCGATCAACTTCAAGTTGTCATTCGAGTATCACTCTTCCACTATTATCCAATTTTGTTACTGAAATCCTTGTTTCTTCCATTGATTCAGTGAAGACCTATTTTTGTAAGTTTCCCCTAATTTAGCAAAATTTACCACCAATTTAACCGTAATCCACAGAAACAGTGAGCTAAAATGACACCTAAATCCGAAGTGACCCTTCTGAATCCCTGTTTGGTAGGGGAAGAGAACATCTATGATCACCAAGCCGAAGTTTTTGACACAATTATCATTGTTTTGAACCTAAATGAGACCATTAGGGAAGAAAAGGCCCTATATTTCTCCTGCCAATACAAGTTTAATCTGTGGGATTCAAAATTCGCCTGAACGGTGTGCCCTAGGTTTGTAGTGTTCCCCGAGTTCGTCACCTGGTACTCCAAGTATTACTCCCCCACCAAATGATTTATTTTGTCTTCAAACATGTCCAAGAACTTGTGTTTTGTCACCTTTAATGCCCTCAGAAAGATGTACTGTCAGCCACAGTCCTTATCCCCCTATCCTTTCAATGAAAAAACTCTATCCAATACTTTTAATGGTCTCAGTCCTTATGATCATCAAAAAACATTGTCCAAGCATTTAGAGTCTGGAATGGCCATACCAACCATCCCTCATCCCTATGCTACCATTGTGTTCTCTGAAGCTTCTAGGAAATCCATCTCTATTATTTGTATGATTGTAGGTCTTGAAGATGATGAGTCTAATATAGATGAAGTAACCTTGGGATTTCTTTACAAATTAACCACTGAACTTGGTAAATATCCTCCTTAGTTTTACCTCTACGCCTACCTATCCAAGAAAATTCATGAGAAATTGGAGGAATTTCCTGCAATTGAATATTTTAGGTTCCCCTCTTATTTTTGCTTCTTCTTCTTTTATCAAAACTATGAGAGTTTCAAGCACTTAGGATTGAGGGCCACATATGAATAAGGAGCACAAATCCCTGTTAATGAATGGACCGTCTTGGTTCTAAGAAGATTAGACAACTCCAAATTTTCAGAGTATACAAAAAAAGTAATGAGTGTTGCGTACAGTTTGTTCCATGGTAGTTCCCCTCCTCGAATGCTACCATACAATAAGACGATCTCCAATTTACCATAGAGATCCAAGTTGGGGATTGGTTTATATATGAAGATCACACAGTCATTAGGGTTTATGGATTTGAGGAAGAACTCTAAAAGTTATTTACCTTTATTACTCCCAGAATATTTTCTATGGAGTTTGTGAGATAGAAGATGAATTTAGATGAGTTACATTTCAGGCATTTTAAACAACACAAGTCTTTCTTATTGCCCCAAGAGGTGGGACCTCTTATCATAAGAGGGATAAATGCTCCCTAGTATGGGGAAGAATATCTGAGCCAGCTCAACCTCAAGAAAGATGAGAGAGTTTCCTACGATCCACAACAAGTTATATCTAAGAAGAGGTTGGAAAACAAAAATTCAACATATGTATTCCCACCTAGACCTCTCTGGGAGAGAATGACAAAGAAAGAAACTTGGGATAAAGTTCAAGAAGCCATAAAGAATTTTGAAGAAAAGGAGAGACCGTAGAAACTAATTGGGAAAAAAAGGGAAGCTGAGGAAGCCCAAGAAATGGATATTGATCAAGACCAATAAGGCCCAGACCCCAAAAGGGCCAAAATATCAGTTGAAGATGATGAACAATCATTCGTGGAAGTAGGGTTAGAATCAGTTGAAATCCCCAGGGAAATCACCGAGTTGACAAAAAAACCATAGTTTCCAAGAATCATCCAATGCAGTTTGGTAACACGAAGATGTTTGGCAGTTTAAGAATATTTCATTAAAACCATAGTTACCCTTCCATTGAGTTCACCATTCCTAAAAATATGCAGGGCTATTCATCAACAGAACCAATCCTTATAAGGACAGACCTTTAAAATGGATACAAGAATATAAGAGAGAGGGTAATAAAAATGGTGAAAGAACTGAGATAGGACACCCAACCACAGGAAGAAGACTAATATCAGTGGTTGACCACCCACAAGAAACACTAAGGTTTTATGTCCTAAAACCTAAAGTGGATAATCCAGACAAACTAAGTGACTGGAGAGAAGAAGAACACATTGTGAACTTTAAATAGTTTAGTAAGCTGAATAAAATTGACTTTTACAAGAAAACTACTGATATGACTTGTACTGAAATTGTTAAATCAAAGAAAGAAGAAATAAAGTTCAGGATGGCCCTCGGAAAGTTTGAGAAATTATATAACATAGAAAAATGGACCACAAGGGCCAAACAAATCACCATCAATTCATTAGAATAAAAATTTGTGGCATTAGCAGTTGATCCTTCTCATGGATCTCAGATTAAATCACTCATAGAAAAAAGGGACAATGAGATAGCCCAACTGAAGAATAAATTAAAGATTCCTACCATAGACCCGGTGCAGACTGAAGAAATCAAGCAGGTTCAAGAGGAAAAGGAGAAAATTTATACCAGCATGATAGAATTCCAACAGTTATCTGAAGAGAGAAGAAGAAAGATCGATGACCTACATTGGAAAATTGCAAATTTGACACCGGAAGCAACATAAATTTCCATTGAGGAGAATACCACAATTTAAACTCTTGTAGTTCAAACAGAGGGTCATCCATCAATATTAATTCTTGTAGTCCCAAGAAAGTCTGTTAGAAACAATAGATATAGTAGAGGATATAGGTAAACCACAAACTACTCCCTCAGAGACCATTGAGATAGATACAATGGAGGAAGAACAGGAAAATTTGAGTTCAATTCCTCAATCTATTGAGGAAGACAATGACCTAAAAGGTAATTTTGAAGAAACCCAATGGGAGTTGGAAACAAAGGATAATAGAATCGTTGAATGGGAAACTGAAGTTAGCAAAAGGTAAGATGACATTACAGAGCTATAAAGAGAGGTAGGAGATCTAAAGAGTCATATAAATTCCTTATAGATAAATTTTCAAGGAGAACAATTGCTAAGAAGAATAACACAGGAGGTTTTGGAAAATATTGAGAAGTGGTTCATGTAAAAATGGGACTACTTTGAAGTTATACAAGATGAGTTGGATATGGCTACTTAGGCCAATGCAGAGATAAAGTCAGTTGAAAATAAATTAGGGAATATGCCAAAGCAAGCCTCTGAGGTGACTAACTATCTGAAAAGTATAACAAAAAAAACTGGTTGAGAAAGGCATCGACAATAGAACTCATATTATAAAAAATTCCAGGTCAATTGTCATGAATCTTATCTATGTTTATAGAATGAAAAATAATTTCAAACAATTGAATAATGAAATAAGTGATTTTAAATCCTTATTCAAATATGTGTTGAGCTTAGGAATTCCCTCTCCATGGGATGGAAATGGATATGCTTACCCCAAGGATACCTACAAAGGGCATCTCAATCAGAAGAAGGAAGATTTCACTCCAAAACCATTGGAAGGAGAAATAGAAGGACAACAAGCAATATAAAGAATAAAAAGTTGTTATGAAATGTGGATGGGGTTGAAAAATACTGCCAAGAAATTGGGATCAATTTCATATGAGAAGTATACTAATGCTGAGATCTCATTAGAATCCTTGAAATCCCAAAAAACTCCTTTGGGAAAGGAATGGAAAATGTTCATTCAATATCATAAGCATGTGCTACCACCTAGAACATCAATCACACACCCTTCAGGTCCGTCATCAAAACAATCATCAAGGAAATATCCAAGTTCATAGTCTGGTCAGCAAACAGCTCAACAATCAATTCAAATTCCAAGTTCATTTGCAAATCAACCACCACCCATCTTATTCATGCCACCTATAGGTCCAGTTAATATCGAGACGATGCAACAAATGAACCAGGGTATAATTCCTTAGGTGGGGCGAATACGACAGCCTCCTTTCCAGCAAAACATTTATATGAGGGGAAAGAAGAAAGATGCCAATAAAAAGAACTAAAGATACTATTTTTTAGCAGTTTATGTTGTAAAGCATAAATGTAAAAATCTTTTTGTAAAAAGTAAATCAA
Organism: Larix kaempferi; assembly: GCA_027924585.1. Taxonomy (NCBI): domain Eukaryota; kingdom Viridiplantae; phylum Streptophyta; class Pinopsida; order Pinales; family Pinaceae; genus Larix; species Larix kaempferi. The sequence goes on from BSBM01000640.1 coordinate 1,513,233, forward strand.
GTCCTATTTCAATTTTCTATTAGAGTGCAAGGAACTGTATTTGGTTGCTTAAAAACTCTATATCAAGTGGATTGTAATCATTCTTAAAGGTTGGCATTTTTAGTAGAGAGTTTCTCTGTCTAAATTTTGTAGAGTCAAGGGACAATTTTATCCATGTAATTTTGATTTTGTAAGAGATTGAAGACACATCTATGTTTCAGAGGCATGTTTTCCCTCTCTTCAGTGATGTCCATTGTTATTCCACTTTGTTTTCTATGTAAAGATCCATGAGATTAATAGAAATATGATGCAATGTTCTGTTCCATTATGATATCATTGATGTCATGATGTTTATAGATAAAAGATATGTCATACATTCATAAATTTGTAAGGAGTCTCCTACTTGTATTGTGGGTGTAAAATCCGACTGCATTAGTTTCATTCCTTGTGTTTTTGCTTTACAAATTTGTCAGAATTTTTGAAATTCTTCATCCTAAAGCTTCAGTACATTCAAACATCATCTAGATTCAAGAAATTTGTCATTCATAGTCACTTCTTGAATACATCTAGACTCCCATCCGTTAAATTCACCTTCATTCATTTATATTTTCTGAAGCACATTGTGAATTTCCTCTACAAAATACCTTTACATTTGTAAATGTTGTGCATGACCTAATCCAGTTAAGAAATTTCAAAAGAACACTCGAAAACACTTTGTATAAAGATATAGATATAGTATCTTTAAATAAATGAGCTTCTATCATGCCCGAGTGTACACCATGTCAACCTGATTTTCCTATGGGCACTAATATGAAAAATGGTGACCATACTAGTGATGCAAGTGAAATAAATCTTTCCCCTACTATAATTTGAATATGGTTGAAGCTTTTCATGGTGAAGCAAATAAAATACCTTTGTTGAATTTCACTTGGGGACTCCATTGGATTAAGCTGGATCCTGGAAAAAGACATACTCAATCAAATCCTCATTCATTAGAATTTTGGAGCTTTCTAGATTCTCAAGCACATTGGAGGAACCTTCGTATGGTCCAAGGGAGAGGTATTCCACATTTTAATTCAAATTTGATATCTCCTGCAATAGATAGTCAAGGAATCGTTGAGGATTTAAATAATTTTGAAAATATGCAAAATGTTCCTGAAACACCTTTGAATCCTGATTTAGAGCCCCAATTCACTTTCCCTTCATCATCTCCTAATACATATGGACCTAATCCACCTTCTGATTGACCTCAGAGAACCTCATTGACATCCCATGCTCATAATATTATCCTACAACATTTAACTATGTCTAGTAGAAGACATGGAGGTCAATCCCTTGCAGTAAACCCATGGTTAGCTAATAGATTTGGTGCTTTAAATATTGCAAACAATCTTCATATCATGGTTGAGAATTATCTAAAGATTCTACCAAAATATGATGGAGAAAATAATATTACTGTTGAAGATCACATTTCTAATTTTCAAGACTTCATAGATGATCTTCTCATTGAAGAAGATGATGTTTACATGAGAATTTTTGTACAATCTTTGGGAGGAGAAGTCAAGAAATGGTTTAGAGCCCTACCTGCAAATTCTTTAAATTCTTGGATTTCCGTGGAGCAAGCATTTATGAGACAATGGGGTGAAAAGAGAGATCATTTGTACTACCTAACTAAATTTGCAGCTTTAAAGAAAAATCCTATAGAAAATGTCAGTGAATTTAATAAAAGGTTTAACAAGATTTACAACAAGACTCCTCAAGATATTAAATCTTCACAAGTTGCTACTAAAGTCACATATATAGGAGCACATGAATCTAACTTTGCTATGATTTTAAGAGAAATGAGATCTACTACTTTGTTGAACATGCAGGATGTTGCTCTAGATGTAGAAGGAAACATGACAGCCTCAGAGTAAACTAAATCAGAAACAAGATGTTGACAAAAAGAATCCTAGAGATGAGGTCGATACATCAAATAGAAACAAGGAAATTCAAGATGAAAATATTGAGGAGATGTCAAAAATGTTGAAAGGTCTGTCAAACAAACTCACCAAGCTTGAGGTATATGGAAGTAATCAATATAGAAATACTCAGGGTATGAGACAAAGAAATATGAATCAGTATAGGAGGCATTTTAATCCTCAAATTATAATTCTAAACAAAGAAAGGAGAAATAAAGATCCTCCCATACAACTACCAGTAAGAACAAATGATGTTGAACATGTAGTGGAAATACCTCCTGATGAAATATGTTGAACCTCTTGAAGATATCATTTGGGTACATGATGATGATGATATGATACATATTACTCTATAAGAGTATGAAAGGTCACTACAAGATGATGTATATCAGAATGAACCTAAAGCAAAAAGAGGTATTGTTTAAGGCCTAGGAATTTGTCAAAAAATCAGCCTAAAGCACCTGCTCCTGACAAATTGGTAAAAAATCCAAAAGATACCAGATATGCTGATAATTCATCCCCTGTTCAAAATCCTTCTTCTGATAAAGTAAATCCTAATAACTCATCCTCTTCTGAAATTCAAATGATCCCTCCTCCCGTACATAAGAATGTTGCTTCGCTTCCCAGTGAAGAAAAAGAGTTAGATAAATATTCTCAACCTTTTGATTTTCAGCATGAGATTTCTAAAATTAAGATGTCCATTCCATTATCTGAATTAGCTCAACACCCCGCTTATGCCAAACAAATTGAGAAATTCCTCAATCTCAATAATACAAGTTCTCAATCAGACTTGAACATTGTTGATGAAACCCCTACAATTGAGGTTGGGCCTATAGTTGAAGATGAAAACAATGAATACACACCTCATTTTTATGTAACCTTAATTCTGCATGGAAAATTGTTTCATAATTGCATGTTGGATTGAGGTGCCTCTCACAATATGATTCCCAAAGTAATCATGGAATAATTAGGATTGGAAATTACTAAACCTTACCATGACTTGTACATTTTTTATTCAAAACAAGTAAAATGTGTGTGCACAATAAAGGATTTGGTAGTGACTTTAGCTCAGTTACCATCCAAAAGTATTTTTCTTGATGTAGTAGTATTTGATGTGCATCCAAGGTATAGTATGTTACTATCAAGAACCTATGCAAAAACGATGGGATGAACCATGCAGATGGACATGAAATATGCTATTGTTCCACTGTTTGCAGGAGAGACCAGAAGAATGTATAGAGAAGACATGTATGAATACATACTCAGTGAGGGAAAAAACCCTATAAACTATCTTATATACACCATAGAAGAAGATATGGGTTGTTCTATATTGATTGTAGGATATGATTATAAAGAAGAAACTATGAAATTGATGGCAATAGAGAAAGTAAACTCTAAACATGATCATATATGGGATATGTACTTTGATGGATCCTCTACCAAAGATGAAGCTGGAGCTAGAGTAATTCTTATTTCTCCGACAAAAGAAGAGATTCCACTCTCTTTTAAATTAAATTTTGAGACCACAAACGATGTGGTTGAATATGAAGCATTGGTCTTGGGTCTAGAAACATGGTGAAATATGGGGATAAAAATTATCTCTATCTTTGGAGATTTAGAACTAATAGTACAATATATAAAAGGAAAATATCAAACTAAGCATCCCAAAATGAGAGCTTACAAGAATCAGGTATGGGATTTAATTGACAATTTCTTTGAATCTTTTAATATCACAACTATTCCCAGGGAAGAAAATCAGAGAGTTGATTCTTTGGCTTTAGCAACAATTTCTTTCAAACGTACCACATAAATTAAGTTGAGACATGAAGTTGAGATGATCTATAAGCCATCTATCCCTGACAACACTAAACATTGACAAGTTTTTGAAGATGATCAACAGATAAAAATATGTATGGAAGTAATTGATGAGTTTTCCAGTACTTGCATTCATCAAGACCCGGATATAGAGGAAGATGCAGATAGTTAAGAAAAAGAAGAAACTGGTGATAACTTGAATTAAAAAATAGAAAATAATAAGATTGTCTAGTTAAAGATTAACTTCATCCCTGAAGGTCTGGTCCCTTTAGAAATATTATTTGACAAGAATGATGTTCCTCATAATCCTAAAATCCAACCAAAAGAAGAGGATGTTGAAGAGGTCAATATTGGCACTCAAGAAGCACCCAAGAATATCAAACTTTCAAAGTTTCTTCCTGTTGAAGTAAAATAGAGATACATAAAGCTTTTAAAGAACGTATGGATGTCTTTTAATGGAGGTATGAATATCTTAGAACCTATAATAAATCAATAATTGATCATAAGATCCCTTTCAACCTAGAACAAATCCTTTCAAACAGAAAATCAGTCAAACAAATCCTATTTTGCTACCCATTATAGAAAGGGAAGTGAGGAAGTTATTAGTTGCCAAAATGATAATTCCTCTTAGATACTATGAATGGGTAGATAATTTGGTCCCTGTCGGGAAAAATAGTGGAGAAATAAGGTTGTGTGTTGACTTCAGGAATCTCAACAAATTTTCACTCAAGGGAAATTATCCTTTTCCTAAAATGGATCAAGTTTTGCAAAAAGTGGTTGGAGAAAAAATAATATCTAAGATGGATGGATTTTCAGGGTACAATCAAGTGGCCATGAGTCAAGGAGACGGGGAGAAAACAAATTTTACCACTAATCGGGGAAATTTTATGTATGATAAGATGCCATTTGGGTTAATGAATGCAACAGCTACTTTCCAACGTTCCATGGACATAACATTCATTGGAGAAAGAGACAAATTCATAGTCATATATCTAGATGATATGACTGTGTTCTCCAAGACTGATGAAGAATATATGTCCCATTTAAAGCATACTTTCAAAAAGTGTAGAAAGTATGGCATTTCTCTAAACCCTAAGAAATCTAGTTTTGTTTTGAGAGAAGGTAAGCTGCTGGGACACATAGTATCTAAATATGGAGTGAAAATATATCTTGAGAGAGTAGAAACTATACAAGCACTTGAAGCCCCTAGAAATAAGAAAGAAGTACAATCATTTATTGGTAGGATAAATTTCTTGAGAAGATTCATTCCTAATATTGTTGAACTTATTAAGACTATTACCAACATTCTCAAAACAAGCAATGAAGTAAAATGGAATAAAGAAGCAAAGGAAGCATTTGAAGAATTGAAGAAGGCCATTGGGGAAACACTAGTGCTAATTAGTCCTGATTATACAAAACCTTTATTGATATTTTCTTTTGCTTCCTATCACACAATTGCAGCTGTGATTTTGCAAAAGAACTGTGATGGACATGCACAACCTATAGATGTTTTCAGTAAATCTCTTAGATATGTTGAATTGAAATACAATCTCATGGAGAAACAAGCGTATTCCATGGTTAAAGCTTTGAAATATTTCATATGTTATGTTTTACATCCTTAGATAATTGCATATGTTCCCCATAGCATAGTTAAATATATCTTGTGTTAGACTGACAATGAAGGAAAAAGAGGAAAATGGATTTCTAAAATTCAGGAATATGATCTAGAAATTAAGCCCACCAAGTTGGTTAAAGGCCATGGGTTTCCCAAGTTGCTAGCTAAGTCAAATTGTGAAGCTTTAGACTTGAATTTGATTTCAGAATTGATATAAAAGAATATACGAGAAATTCAAGATTCTCAAGATGATACAATGAAGGTAAATAGAAAATTTGAAGAGTCTAACTGGTATGGGAACATTGTTTACTACTTGTTGAATCTAAAATTTCCTGATTATCTAACAAAATCACAAGCACGGTCTTTAAACTTACAGTCAGTTAAATATTTCATATTGTACGAATATTTGTACTGGAATGATCCTCAAGGAATACTGTTGAATTGTGTAATTGAGGAGGAAACATAAGGGTTCATCACATGAATTCATAAAAGAGTATGTGGAGGTCATCATGCTTGGAGAGCCACAGCATACAAAGTGCCAAGGGATGGATATTATTGTCCAAAATTGTCTGTTTATACTAACCATATTGTGAGAGCATGTGTAGACTGTTAGATGTTTGCAGAGAAACAAAAATTAAGACCTCTACCCCTAAGACTTGTTATTACATCAACATATTTCCAGCAGTGGGGTTTGGATTTCATTGGAGAAATAAATCATAATTCCAACAATCAGCACAGATAGATTTAGACTGCTACATACTATTTTACTAAGTGGGTGGAAGCCATCCCCACTAGATTGGAAAATATAAATGTGACCATGAAATTCCTAGAAGAAAATATTTTCTCAAGGTTTGGATGCCCAAGAAATATTATCGCTGACAATGCTCATGCATTCAGATATATTAAAATGGTTGAATTATACCTAAAATATAATGTTGAATTGGGTCATTCCACTTCCTATTACCCTCAAGTGAATGGTTTGGCTGATTCATCCAACAAGAGCTTACTGAGGATTATTAAAAAAATGCCGATATACAACAAAAAATCCTGGGATGTCAATCTTATATATGCTTTGTGGGATGATAGAATAAGTGTCAAGAGTTCAATTGGTACATCCCCTTTTTAGCTGGTGTATGGAAGAGAAGCAGTCATGCCTATTCGGTTGGGATTACTAGTACTCAAACTGATCCAACATGAAACAGAATAACCAAATAACATGGTAAGGAGGATATATGAATTGATAGAGCTTCAACAGAAAAGAGACCAGGTGAATTTAAAGCTACATGAACACCATAGAAGGATTAAAAAGACCTTTGACGGGAGGGATTTGGAAAGAGATCTCCACCCTAGATACTTAGTCCTGAAGTGGGATCCAAGAAGGGAAGATAGAGGAAAACATGGAAAGTTTGAAAATATTTGGATATGCCCCTACATCATTGTTGAAGTGATGGAAAACAACACCTACAAGATCCATGAACTGGAGGGAGAATTGATAGAATTTGTTGTCAATGGAAGACTTCTAAAGAGATATTTCCTATACTAAGGTTGGGTTCCAAAATATTTCTGTACATAGTATAATAGTAGTATTTGTTAGCACCAGATTTGTGCTAAGCATTTGGAAGGGTTTTGGAGAATGGAAGGGGTCCAGATCCATGAAGAAATGAAGAAGGTCTCAGTTCCTTAAGCCATATGACCAATGAGGATGCAAATCAAGCCTTTTAAGCATTTGTTCCTAAGTCTAAGATGAAATAATGCTAAACAATGCTAAGTTCAACATTGCAATGAAAATGGACAGCTCAAATTAGTAGGTGAAGGAAATCCACGGTCCATAAAGAATTCGAACTTTAACATGCAAGGAGAAAGAAACTTTTTAACTCAATGAAATTTTATATGAAGGCCATGCTTGTTTTTAGTGAAAATGATTGTTTTAGTCATCTTTTTGAAGCAGTTGTCTCCGCCAAAATGTGATAGATTTTGAGAAACTGAGAGAGGTTTTTCTTTAGGATGGGCCAATCTACAAAAACCTCTCTTATTTTTTACACAGATGTCACGGTTTGGAAGAGTCAACGAGATATTTATAGGGAATTGTTCCATAAATTCAATTTGTTGTTTGAGTCATCAACTTCCGAAGCAAATCTCGATGAGCTAGATGGGAATCAGAGGAAATGGAGACATGGGTTTTGTCAAGCACATGCCCAATTACAAAAAGATCTTTCAGAATTTACACAACTATCACCATTTGAGATATACAGTTGGGGATCTGAAGCTCAGTTTTCAGCTATCCGCGACTGGAAATGAAGAGCTTGGTTGTAACAAACTCCGTGGAAGCAGGGAGTTTGTTAGCCATGTGTCATCTTGTTTGTAACCATTTATGTTTCTAGATGCTAGGTTAGATGAATTCAAATCTGAATGCCGAGGATAGCTTCTCCTATATATTAATTTGTAATATGCAGAGCTAGGGGTTCGGTTTTCATTTGGGGGATTCTTAAGAGCTAAGAGGCTCTTCATTGTATATGTTTTCCATTTTCAGTTATGAATAAAGTTGTAGAGATGGAATACTATGAATTTTTCCATGGCTGAGATTCTTGTGCCGTCATTCTCTTTAATAAGTAAATCTTCTATGTGATTGTATTTTCTGTTCAACACTCCATTTTGTCTTTGCTTTCATGTTTGAAAAGCATTGTTATGAACCAAAATTCATCTTTCATGCTCTAGGTCCATTGTTCAAGCATTTTAACAGTTTCTTCTAAAGTCTTGCAGAATTCACCCAAGCTAGGTGCTTTGTTTAATGGGTTGTCTTCTTTGTCCTCTAATTCACCTACAAAAACCTCAAAACAGAAGAACTGGTATCTACCCTGCCTCTGTCTGTGATCCCTTCCAGCCCCTACCTCTAGCAACCTAATTCAGACTTGATTATTGACTCCATTGCCCAATGGTCTCCTCCACTAATGTCTTACCAAAAATTTCAAAAACCAATTGCCCTACCAGAATCTGACCTCTGTGTTTTCTTCATTGACGAAATCTTTTGGTTATTTTGAGTCTTTCATAAGTATTAAGAGAGATCCCTCTCTAATTGTATTGGGTCAGTAATACAATCTAAAGTGGTTTTGTGGTTACCCCATATTGGCCTTCTCCCACAACCTTGAGGGTCAATTTGGGTGCTAACAATATTTTTATAGTATTTCCCTGCAATTTACAATATTTTAATTATTGTCATTTCCAACTCAATGTAAATAAATAAATTGTTGAGATAGCAGTTTTGATGCAAAGTGACCAAAACCTCATCGAAGGAGAAGACTCCATGGCGCAATGAAAAAAGGATACTATCCTACTGTTCTCATAGTCCTATAAAGAAGACCTCTATTCTTGTGGAGCCGATGTTAGTACACGGATTTTTCAACATGGAAAATGCCCTAGGGATCTATCATGCATGCCACCTGGAATTTTATTTTTAGCTCTTGGGATCTAAACAACTCAAAGAGAAACAGTGGAGGTTAAAAGAACCAACGGCTAAAGGAATGTGGGCCTAAATATAGGCACTATTGTATAAATGGAAGCCAACCATTAGATCTTGAGCAAGATATACGGCCTAGAGATCAAGCATGCCCATAAAATGCAAAGAATATAAAGGGAAAAAGCGCATGTGCAAGTTCATTTGAGATCGATCTAGATCAACGGCTCATATTAAAAGCATGTCGATAAGATGTTCCCACTATAAAGTGTCCCCGAGAGCGCATTTTCCTCAAAATCGTGAGGACATGTGCGCCTCAGTAATTAGTCGCGCCTCCTTGAAGGAAGTATTCGTAAACCGCCAAACATCGACACGTTACCACTCTGGGAAACCAGACGTGGTATTCGCACAGTATTTTCAAGAGTGCTTTACAGCTCATTATTTCCAATGGACCACTCCGTATTCCCACCCACCATCTTTCATTTGGGTCCCATCATTCCACTCTCCAATTAACTTCACCATTCCACTTGCCACATGTCATGGATCCCACCATTATATTACCCCTTATCCATCTGCCACCTGTATCATGGCCCAATGGTTTCTTTCCATTCCTGAGTTAGAAAGGTGCCTTCCTTCTTTAGACATCTTTATCTTTCTTTTTATGCTTTCTAATGGATAAGGTAAAGCTAATTTGACTAGGAAATTGACTCTACTTGGCCAATTCGACCTTCACCTCTTTATTCTCACCAAAATTAATCATCACATTCCATTTTCATAACTCATTAGCTTCCATAACATATTTATCTAATTTGTGAGCCTCTTGATTGATTTGGAAGGTGCTTTTGACACCTAGGGGGTTTTATGCTTTTAGTAAGCCTTCCTTCTTTTGCTTTATAACTTTCCTTCAAGGAATTATATTTTCTCTTGAGATGTATTATATATTGTAAAAATATTAATGAATAAAATACAATGAATTTTTCTCAATATATCTTTTATATTCTTCTTTGAAATATTCTTTGAAATCTTCCAAGTGAAATTGTCTTATTGAATCTAGATCTAGGAAATCTAAATTCTCACAATATCATCCATGGAGGTTCTCATACTCCTTTTCTAATTTTCTGGTGACTTTTTTGATAACATACATTGCAAATGGACCACTTTCCTGTCACCTACCCAAATTTTGAGACTATTTATTTTATTGCAAAAACATTATATTAAATTATAATTACAATGTTTTGTAATTATGACCAAATATTGGTCAAGGATGATTGTAATGACTGATTATTATTATTTAATAAATTAAAACGGGAGAAAGACACCCAAGGGAACTGTTAAATGAGTGTTCACTGACCCACTAGGAGGAATGGAAGCTATTAGAAGGCATGGGACAGATGTCAGCATTTGCAATCCACCACTAGCTGTTGGTTATGGGACAACTACCCCTAAATTTGTGGCATTATGCCCCAGGTGGGTGGAAGAGAGTTGATGGCTCATTAATGACCAGGTTAACCACTAAAAGGCCTAGGCAACCTAGATAAGGCAATTCGAATTGAGCAGGTAGCTCTACATTGTTTTCTGCAGAAATAATTCCTCAAGTGTATCAGGTGATCATTGAGAGATTCGAATAGGGAGGCTAGGTGGAAGTGAATTGTGAGGCTATTGAAATATTCTGAGAAGAGAACCAGAGGTGCTGGTGCAGGTCTCTTTGACTGCTAAGTCTATATGATTGGATGAACTACTTTGCTGCTGCAAGTGGATTGACCTAAAAGCTTCTACAGATTCTTCTTCCTAGTGGTTCAGTGAACAGGCTCGGGGGTCCTAAGGCAAGTAATTTGTCTGTCTTCAAGAATAGGTTGGATGGAACAGGCTCCTTGGGTTGTTTGTTTCTCCTACAGTCAATCAAGTTCTACTGTTCTCTCTTATTGTTTACAGTTAAATGATTTTATGCATTGTAGATTTATTATTTACAGTTATACAGAAGAAACTGTTTCAATTTCTAACCTAGAGATGACTTTGTATAATGATGGTTAAGTAGATGAGATGATTGATTAAAACCTTTTCTGTATTTTTCCCATACTGTTTTCTGTATAGTACTCTAGTACAGAGAAGTAAAACTAATATAGATGAACGATGGGAAGAATGCCAATTGAATGATTAGATAAATACTGTAGTATTTCTTTTAAATTCTGAAGTATCATATATGTATATTTAAACTAAGAATATAGAACAACACATCATAAAACAAATATTTAGTATTTCCTGTACTTAGTTACAAAAGAAAGACATGTCATCTCGTACAAAACTAGGTCTTCAATTATCACTATCCATTGCTGACAGTTAATACTATGCATTCTATTTCAACAGTAGGGTATTATAAATCCATTTGTTTTAGGCATTATATATTCTAGAAATTTAACAGCTACAGATATTCTTCTATACAGAGTTGTTACTTACAAATGATAAATAGACACTTATTATTCTCATCACTAAATATCACTATTTAATTGCAGTACACATTTCTCATATTTTGATCTAGTATCAACTACAATCATTAAATTTAAACACATTCATTATAGATCGAATCCTAACTCTATACTAAATTGTTATTTTTAACTTTCTTTTGCAAAAATTTAAACATAGAATCGAAACCCTTAATAGGGAAAAACAAATCATTACAATTTCATAACTGGTTTGATGGTAAAAACCTTATACCCAGATTTGAAATACAAATACCATCAGTTTCCAGATAGATTACGATTTCATGTTCAAATACCATGAAATACATACACGAACCTTAAATGAAAACAAAACATAGAAATACATAAACACTAGATCTTAGTTCCAAGTTGACGAAACAAAAACATGGAGTTGGCTCTCGACCACTAACCAAACGTTAGCATAGACTTTTTTTAAATAGTAAAAGGCCAAAAATTACCAATCGAAACCTACAGGGTAGGGTTTCGACTATTTGGAACAATGTTGAACCCTGTAGCATATAGCCATTATAAACAAATAACAGTTCAATTTTTCACATTATCATCTTCCAAGTTCAAACTTAAAACAATACGAGCACAGGGTTTATCTGTCAAGAATTATGTAACCTACAGCTCTTGGCCGGAGTCAACATTTGTTTTTCTAAACCAAATTACTGTGATGTACCTGCAATAATTAATTAATGCAAATACACGAGATATCAGAAATAATAGAACATAATCGCTTTTATATTGATCACGGGCCACTTCGAGGGGGCAACCTCCTTTGAGCAAGCTCAATACAATTAACTTCACCGTGCCTTCAATGACCTCAACACACACTTATATACTAAGTTTATGCCCAATACCATGAGTCAAAACCATGGGACATACAATACTACGGGACGACTTACAAAGCATATGCGTCCAATACTATGGGTCAATACTATGGGCTAATATAAACTACAGATCAACAAATACTACGGGACAACTTACAAAGCATATGCGTCCAATAACAATATACTAACATAGTAAAGAGAAGGGTTTACATAGGTTCCTAACATCCCCTCTCCCTTAGAAAAAGCTTTGTCCTCAAAGCTTTGGTTGGAGAAATTGCTGCAGAAGCTGAAGGAGTGGTTCCCCGGTAGCATCCTCGGGTTGCATTTCTGGCCACTGACGCCTTTGGAGTGTCAAGGAGGATTGCTTGGAAGGATGTAGATGAAGAAGAACCCTGTCAGCTGCATGGAAAATGAACTCAGAACGGTGCTGATCGGCTTGTTGATTCAGGCGAATTCTGGCCATGTGAAGATTGTCCTGCAGAATGAGAAGAATCTGATTGCAGTTTCAAAGAACCGAGTCAATTTCCTAAACTGGGGAGCTGCTAAGGGTGTATGGAAGAAGAACTGGCGGTGTTTGTCCATAGACCGCTTCATATGGTGTTCTGTGAGATGTGGTATTGTACCACCAGAGCGTTGCTAGGAAATCCATAGAAATAGTTGGCCAAAGCTGTTTAGGGATGGGAAAGGGTTTGAGCAATCCGGAAAGGAGTGTCGTTTCACCCTTGTTGACTTGGAAAGTATCATCGTCAGCCACCATCTGTTGAATTGTCATTTTTAGTCCCTACCAAAAGAAGTTACATTGTTCTTAGTCATACCTGTTGCAGAACCCAGAGTGCCCTGTTGATGAAGAAGCATGGAGTTCATAGAAGAGAGAGCCCTGTTGAACATATTGCACCCAATTTGGAACAAGCAGAGAAAGAGTTGTAAGAGAAACTGGGTCATCAATTGTGCAAGAAGGAGCATCTTCCACCATATTGTCCTTACCCTTCTTGTAAGTGATCACATAGGGATAACCCATGAGGTCGATAACCCATTTCAGGTGTTTTGGGGAGGAGACCCATTGTTCCAGAAAATTTTTCAGACTCCGGAGATCAGTCTTGATGCAGAAATAATTCCCTAATAGGTATGGCTGCCACTTCTGTATTGCATGCAAAATAGCCATCATTTCCTGCTGAGAGGTAGATGTGGCTAAATTCTTACCGGAAAGGTCTCGTGAAGGTAACAAGTGCATTGGTTCAGCAAAGATACCTACATATCTATCCAAGGAAGTAGTGGAGACTGTTGATGGGTGCATCTGAATGGAATTGAGCTGAGCGATGACACCATGTGAATTCTTCTTAAGGAGTTTTTCCAAGCGATGTGAACTGATGATGCAGAGAGACCCTGGTTGTAAGCCCATAAATTTGTGTTGTGCCCCATTGAATTTAAACTGCATCCAAAGTTCAGCAAAATCCCATAAGATGGGGCCAAGTGTGTGTAACCATTGAACGCCCAAAACCACATCACATCCGCCTAAGGGCAAGGCAAACATGTCAGAGCGTAGGTTATAATCTTCCATAGAGATACGCACATTGTGACACTTCCCCTTGCAAGGTAAGGTGCCCCCATTGGCAACCGTGACTTCAAAGCTGGAGCAAGGATGGACAAAACAATCAGCCTGTTTGGCAATCCGAGGGTCAATGAAGTTATGAGTGCTACCAGAATCAATGAGTATGGTAAGAGGGAGCTTCTTGAAGTATCCCCTGACCCGCATTGTTTGTGGGGTGGTGACGCCGGTTACAGCATGGAGAGAGATCTCAGGTGGGTCGTCCTGAAATGGGGTGTCAATAGGCGGGTGTTGAATGTCGATCTGATCATCCACTGTATCTATAGCTGCTTCACCAAGTTCTAAGGCAGGCGGAGAATCCACATCCAAGAGATAGAGCTTTTGTTGAACACATCTATGTCCCCGAGTGAATTTCTCATCATAATTATAGCAAAGCCCTTTTTCTCGGCGTGCCTGCATTTCTATTTCAGATAAATGCTTGATAGGAGTTGGTTGAGGAGAAGGCGTGATGGGAGGTCGTTGGGAACCCATATTTCTAAAGGGAACAAGGGTGGGTTTGGAGCGTTGTTGAGCTGCAATCTTGTCCTCAGCCAGCTTAGCCAACCCTAGGACTTCCATCATTGTGTTGGGACAAAACATTTTGACCTCTGAGCGAATTTCATCCTTGAGACCACTTATAAAACAACTCCTGTAGAATTCATCAGACAATCCTTCTGTGTGATTGGCCAATTTCTCAAATTCTGTCTGATACTCTCTCACTGTGCCAATTTGGTGAAGTTTAGTGAGTGCTCTTGTGAAATCATCAAAAGCACTAGGGCCAAATCGTGGCAAAATGAGTTGGCAAAAATCTGTCTAGTTTGGCTCGGGATGAGCTTTGATGTACCAAACGGTACCATTGAAGGGCTTCCTGTTCCAAATGAAAGGATGCAAGTGGAACTTGCTGGACATCAAAAGTATTATGCAGACTGAAATATTGTTCTGCTCGGTATATCCATCCAGTCGGATCAGTACCATTGAAGCGAGGAAAATCAAGCTTCGACCCATGAAAATTGTTTGAAGAAGAGAACCTGGTGGCTGCAAAAGATTCCGGTTGTCAGTTATTGTTCATGGCTGAATGCTGAAGATGGAGGCTGAGAAATTTTTCATCCAGATCTTGGAGTTTGGTTTGGATGGCTGCAAGTGCTTCCTCCATGGTGTTTGCTCCTGCACAGGTGACAACCATAACCAGGTTTTTTTTTTGTGGAATGGGTAGAAAAACACAAACAGAAGCTGATTTAGTAAAGGGAAATTTGGATTGGGGAAACAATCTGATGGGTAATTGGGGTTTGACTAGATTTTGGACACTGTCGAAATGACAAGAAAGCAAAAAGGGGGATTTCAGAAGCGGGGTGATAGAATGAGAAAATTTGGCAGAGAGGGACAAAAAAGTAGAGTTCAGAAATGAACTCTGTTGTAAAATTTGAAGGCGATTGGGTGAAATCTGAGGAAGTTATGGCAAACCCTAAAAATAGACAAATGTGGGCTTTCAGGCTTTGGGAAGGGGAATTGGAGATAGGGTCCTCAGGAATGAAATATGCAAAATGGGATGACAGGGGTTCCCCAAAAATTTCAAGGGATCTGGAACAACGCCGAATGGATTGAAAACGGTTGAATCTGGAACGGCTTGCAAATGGATCTGAAACGGCGCAACAATGATCAACAATTGTTCAGCTGAAAGTAGATATGGACCCCAGGTATGTGTGGTTTCCTAACAGTTCAGCGGTTTCACTCGGCCACTAATGTTGTCTGATGGCTTGCGTATTGGGGCAGTACCCCTCACTCCATGGCTCAGGTAAAACTGAGAACCGCTTTGCCACAAACGACAGCTCTTGGTTTACCTCACGGGTGGGAACTAGTCAATCAGGTAGGGGTCGTTGCCCTTTTCGCTGGCAGGTCCTCTCAATGGACCAGCTACTTCGAGGTTCCTGTGGTACTCCTCACATTGAGTTTTAGGGCTTATTCCTAAGTACTTCCCACAATTAAGCGGATAGGGATGATTCCCAAATCCGAACCTGCAACAGAAAAAATTTGGGCAGAAATTCCACCCAATGTTAAAAAACCGGATCTATATTGCTCAGAATCGCTATTATAGCATGTTTCTGGAACTGGAACAATGACTCTGCTTCTACCCTTGAGAGCGAAATAGAAATCTGGGCACTCGGTCAAAAGATTTTCTTGCCGCAATTTCTGCGGCCGTCACCGAAATTTGAAAAAATTGCTAATTTTAAATCCGCGATATCTCCACTTTTAGAACTCCAAATGAGATGATTTTTTTTTTGAAACTGCGTATTTTTTAAAGATGAATTCATATATGCAATTGGTTTCTTCTGATTTTGTGCAGAAAGTTTCAGAAATTGATCTGAACTTCGCCGCCCAAAAAAAAAAAAAAATTTCCCACTTGTGCCAAGGAAAGTGCTCTGATACCAGATGTGATGTACCTGCAATAATTAATTAATGCAAATACACGAGATATCAGAAATAATAGAACAGAATTGCTTTTATATTGATCACGGGCCACTTCGAGGGGGCAACCTCCTTTGAGCAAGCTCAATACAATTAACTTCACCGTGCCTTCAATGACCTCAACACACACTTATATACTAAGTCTATGCCCAATACCATGAGTCAAAACCATGGGACATATAATACTACGGGACGACTTACAAAGCATATGCGTCCAATAACAATATACTAACATAGTAAAGAGAAGGGTTTACATAGGTTCCTAACAATTACCAACTTATACAAACAAAATTCCATTTCAATATTCAAATAAAATTATAAACATTTTGATACAAGACTTGCCCATGTTTTGCAGAAACGAGTGAACCCTCGGCTCTCGGATTTCAAATTTAACAATATAGTCAAATTATTGACAGAGTTTACATTGAAAAACATTTCAAGGCTCCTAAACCACATAGGGCTCATTCCTTAGCAATCAAATCGTAAAACAAATTCACAGTCTTTTTTTAAATGCCGCAGTAAAACATTACTGGGTCAAATAGCAACATAAACTGAGCATTCATCCTCTTACAATATTGTTCAAAAACTCGGCCATTACCCTTGACAGGGACAAATTTTTCAACTCTCGTCAAACTATAAACACCGTCCAAATCATTCCAAAGGTACCTACGAAGGTTTAAGAACCACCGAGGCTTACCAGGAGGTTGAAGCAATATCCTCATACCGAGTTTTGCACCTAGAAATCCTTCAATGAAGTATCACCTGCCAGTTACAACTTTGAAATGGTTAAAACAAAGAAAACGAAGGGAATGACTTGAAAATTAAAATATTATCATTACTGCTCTTCAAAAACCTTACCTTAGCGTCGAAGCTACTGGGTTGAGACACCTTACGCAAACAAGACAATGAATCCTTATAACATTTGCAGAGAACAAAAGTTTTGAACTCGAAGAACAACCACTTATAGCTAGGAAAATCGAACTCCAGTTTGACCTTGCAATCAAAGAAACTGACAGAGAAACTTTACAAACTATTTCAAATACTGTATCATGGCCCCACTCCACAAAGAATACAGATCCTGGAAACATATAAAACTTCCCTTACAGGTCCAAGGATCGAAACTGAGGAAGGAGTCCTCCAAACAACCAACTTCCAAACCCTACATTGCAGCAGCCTATCGGCCTCTCCACAGAACCTTTCCCAACACAATGAATGACAAAGGAAAATGATAACCGCGTAAAACTAGTGGAGTTTAGGGTTTATTGTTCAAATTCCAAAACATGTGAGATCAACGACGGAGGTAAAGCCAACAAGGCATGTCGAAATTCGGGAAACAACTACATTTAATGCTATATTAATTGCCCCCTGCACCACGATGCCAGCTCACTAAACCAAGGGTCAAAACAGTGCACATCTCGGCGTTTGAAAGCATTCGAATTCTACTAACATGTGACCCATAACTTCGTGGACAACCACGATGGCACCAACTAGGAAATCCACTCAATGCTGAAGGCTGATGACTTTAATGCCAGACCTGATATGAATGCCTGCCAGTACAATAAGCATTCAACGCTCGGTCACTATCACATATCAATACAAGACGTAGGATTACAACTTATGGTTCACTTCATGTCCATAGTTTTAGTCTTTCAAATACTAGGTCTACATATATGTTATAGCACTTTCATTTATTAAGGTCGCATTTCATATAAGGGTTTGATAATTAGTGTATAGTTTAGGATGCATTAATTTTGTACATTTTATTATTTGTTCATCCTTTCACAAGTTGCCCATTAGATTACAATGCACAAATATTATATTAGAAGGACATGATCCTATAAGTGTAGTAAATTCACAATAGAACTATGTTGATAATATCATAAAAGACGATGCTATATTAGCATAATTCTATATGTAATTTATAAATGAAGAATTAAAGGAGCCACTATAGTTATTTTGAATCCATGTGTACATTGGAATCTAGCACACATAGTATAAGTTTAATACATAGGACATCATTGCTCCTTGCATTATGACAAATGACGACAGGATTTTAATAGCACTGTTAAGTTCGTAAACTAACACGTAAACAAGAAGTAGGACAAAGACCCATACCTTCCATAACTTTCATGCAAGAAAGTACTAAGAGTTTTTCACAATAACATTGACGATGAATTGTAAAACATATTTACTCTTAACACTTGATTTGTCATATTATTCTTACCTGCATTCCTGCACATTGAAACATGTTCAAATGTGTTAGCTAAACATAGCTAAGTAAACCTCAGGGTACCTCGTAGGACCCCTTCGTCACCATTTAAAAGCAAACTGTAAGTACCTTATCAAGAAAATATATCGCAGGATAAACTTAACTATAGCATGTAGATTACAAATAAACACAAGCAAAACTAATGAAGTACTTTGCACTCTGAAGTTTAATTTGTTGTTATTATAATTCATCATTAGTTAAAAGAGTAGTAATTATTTCAATTTCCGCATTAGCAATTTTAATATTTATTGCTACTTTAAAAATTTTAAATTTTTGTAAATTTATTGGGATATTACATTTCCTCATTTAATGTGCTCCCACTGGCTAAAATTAGGACTTGCATCTTTCTGAAATTATTTCCTTATTTTCTTGTCTTTTTGCTTTAGGTTTATTTTCCTGCTTTTATCAAATGTATGGAAACTTCTAATTTTCCTTGATTTTCTGCTACTTTCCTACTTTTCAATGCTTTCCTAGTTTCTCGCTTTCTAATTGATTTCTTTATTTCTACTACTTTTCTTCCAGTTTCCTTTGTGGAAGATAACTCATAGGGATCCACCTAACCTCCTATCTTCCCTCTTGGGCCACCTAGACATTTCCAATTCTTGAAACAAATAATTAACAATTAAAAATATTTAATTTAATTTAACATAATAACTATAGGCCAATTTAATTATCGTATTAATTAATTTCCACTCAGCCCATGGTGATCTAATGGGCATAGTGGTGAACCATAGTGCTACCAAAATGGGGACATTATAGTCGTCCCCTCCCAAAATTTGGTTTCCCTCAAGCAAGTGAAAATATGGATGATAAAGTACTTGTGCACTTTTCCGCAAACTTGTGCAAGCTGCTACACAAACCATTTGAACTTCATATCCTTCATAGATGACCCTTTTGGAAATCATGTATTGGTCATCCTTCCCCATCAACTCAAAATTGAACCTATGCTTGAAATAATCCATTGTAAATTGAGTTGTGAAACATGGATTGAATTAAACCAAGGCATGTAGAATGGCCAAACTTTTCTTGTAGCAATTGGAATAGGAATGATCGTGCATTTGTATACTTCTATTCCCATGAGCAATAAGATATGGGCTTTGCATATAGTCTACGTTAATGATATTTCCCAACACATAACTATAATGCACCAAAATATCAAAGAAAAATGTACACAATTATTCTTTACCCATTTTCCCTCTTGAAGTGGTAGAGGTGGTAGAAGATAAACAAGATGAATATGATCTACCACATACTATTGGCATGTGTTGCACCACTTTTCATACTTCAATCCTTCATTCTTGAGGATTTTCCATGGAATCCTCTCACTCACCCTCATGTGAGTCTCTAAACAACCATCCTACCACAAAACCACTCCTATGTCTCCTTTGGAAGCATCACCTTTGAGCACATATAGTGGAGAGAAACATGATGAGGAAATATTTCAGCAATTATTGAGCATTTTATTCATTCCTTCGAAAATTTTTTTGGAGTTCTCATCCCAATAGGAAACTTCCTTCCTTACTTGGACAACCACATGTGTTATGGATTGGAATGAATCTCTGCATGGTGCACCATTCTCCAAAGTGTTCTCATTCATGGAATTGGACCAAACAATGAAAGGCCAAATTCCCTTCATGTGGATGCCAAATTTACCATGATCCATCATAGAATCAAGATATTATATCTCAATTCTTCCAAACCCATGTTCAAACAATGTATGATGCCATGAATGCTCTACCCAAGAACATGATACAACTTCCAAGCTGAGAGAGTGCTTCTCCAACACCCTACCATGAACCCAAATGGAAATAGAAGGAATAAACAAAAGCTTGCCATTTTTCTTGATGTATGCTCTTCTCATGAAAAATGGTGAAGCCATAGCTGCATCAATCAAGTGAATGATCATGCATGAAAATCCAGAATGGACATAATGGAAAGAAAGAGATGTTTATTGCAAAACCTTTTCTTCCCAGTGAATCTAATGATGATGGCCAATGTGGAGATCAATTTTGGGAAGGTACTCAACCTTATGCATCTCATTCCCCTTGATAGGTTTCTTTGTACCCCATACAATGGTGTGAATTCTCCATATAAAACAATGGAATCCAAATATGATCCCAAGGTCCCAAATGAACATGAGAAGTGGGAAGTGTCTACTACTCCCACCTCTACATTGCATAGTGTCAACACAAGGATTCATTAGAAGACTTTTGATGCCTTGGTTGAACATGTGCTGGAATGGTGTTCAAGGCAAACAACAGGGGATGAAAACCCAGCCAAAGGATTCAGATAATCCTGCGCAAGTTTTACCCTATCCTCGAGCTGTTTGGTGTGGTTAACACCCACGGATACAAAGGCCTCTGCTGGAAGTTGTGTATTTGATCCCAAAAAGGAACTGTCTTCCTGTAAGGAAAGACAAGAATTTTTTCTAATCCTAATACTTAGTCTAACTTGAAAAATAAATCTAATTTAAGTCAAGCCTATTCTGAAGGAAATGATTTGTTTGTGTAAAAGGTAACTTGATCTGAAAATTACTAAATCTATTTACCAATTTAACAGAGATGTGAAACTGGATCTTGACTCGGTAACTTAAGATATAATTAATTGAAAACATTCAACCAATAATAACTTAAGAATGAAGTGCATACGAGCTGATCCTGAATCTTTAATGTTAATTGACAAATTAACATTGACTTAATGTTTTCTGTGAATCATTTGCAGAAATAGATAAAATGTTTTAGCTAAAGACATTGATTGCAGAGATCATAAGTTAAGAGAAATCTGAACTATAAACCAATGCAGGTTATTGATTGCAAACAATAAACAGTATCAGTGAATGTGTTGAAACAAAATCATGATTCATCAAAGACATTTGATAGATTATAATAGAAAAGATAACTAAAGAAAACCAACTGTGTATTAAAACCTATAAAACACTACATAGTCTACAACAACAGAGTATCTCGAGTCTCTTATGGCAATTTTGTCTCCTCATCATTCCTCCCATTTTACAAGAGATCTACCCTTTAAATAAAAATTACAAAATGATACAAAGAGTAAATTCCCACAAAACAGGGATTACAGAATTCGAATTAGACTAATGGACAATAAAATCTTGCCACTTGGCCCAAATCTCTAACAACTCATCTATATTTGGATAATTCGCTGACTCAAGCCCCAGCTGGGCATCACACTTAAAACTTTATATTTCGTTCTTAGCCAACTTGTGCCAAATCCGGATGAAAATGTGGATCTTTCCCTCCATGGAAACTAGTCGCGTGATTAGTTGATCCACGTCTTCGATTTTGATATGCTCAAGACGCTGAATCCTCTCTTTCGCCTCCTCACATTGGCATTGTACTTGTTCGATCATCAATTTAGGCGGGAAAGAGTTTTCAATAAGCTCCATGAGACGAAATTGCAACACTTCCATGATATTGTCGATAGCGTACCACCTCCTTCCGCAAATAGCTTGGGATTTTTGGATAGTGTCTTCAACCATATCATCAAGATCATGCCAAGTTCGAAGTGCAATCCTGAATTTCTTAATCTAGAAACTATTAAGAACAAGAAATTCATCTTGTCTCTCCTCGATATACCTCTTCCATCCTACAATATCATCATTAGCCTCTGTCCTTTAGCTATCTTCCCATCAAGAATAACAGTCAACTTACCAAAAGCAATGTGAATTTCCCGAATTTCATCCAAGGTGCTAAAAAATTCAGTCAATAGTTTGTGGTGTTCTTCATTGACCTGGATCGCCAAATCCTTAAACTCCTGTTGGGAAAAACTAGATAAAGTAGAGAAGGCTGCACTTGCAGTTTCATCCTCACATTGTTTCTCAAGCACATCTATCCTTTGTGTATTAGTGGCATTCAGAGCTTGTGCATTGCATAGTTGATCCCGGCGAGAGGAATTCTTCCTCTGCAAATCTTTAGACCTGTCTTCAAATATCTTCCTGAAATCATAAACATAAACTTCATGATCCTCATTGGTTCTGGCCAATTTCTCTTCAAGCTTCTTCAATTCGTCCCTCTTTAATAATCTCCATGTTCAATGTTGTCACTGAATCGAAGTTTGCATCTACAAATGCACCCATGGATGTTGCAGCATCCAATGCTTCCTGTTGGATATTGTCAGACCGCTTAGCCCAAATTACTTTATTAGGAATAGGTGCCTCCAATTAGTCCAGTCCACCTTGATCCCTGCTTCTTTTCTTTCTTTTTTGCATCACTGCTTTAGATGCCTTACTGTAGAAATAATCCCCAAGAGGGACTACAATATCTTCTTCAAAATCAACTACCAATTCAGTAAATGATGAAGTCACATTTACTGTTGAAACCAATGAGGATGTCTAAGTAGTAGCAGGACTAGGTAAAGACACAATGATTCAAGGTGTAGTCAGGGAGGAAGAGACATTTTGAGCAATTGTTGGTACAAAGGTTTTGGAAGGGATTGAAGTGAAGGCTTTAGAGAGTGGAATTTGGATGTTATCAGCTGGTGATGAAGAAGAAGGAGCTGGGTTTTGCTCATCAGCATCCGAAGGTGAAAAAATGGATGAAGGTGGTTGCAGAGGGACAGTCAAAGACTGGGTCTCTGCTATTGTAGATGAAAAAATAGGATCTAGAACCAAGATGGCTAGACATGGGGCGCTAATGGAAGTTATTGTATGGAACAACTGGGATATGGAAGGTGGTATCCTTTACCCAGGTGATAAAGTTGAAAGAACTTGAATATATGACAATAAAAGTTCCGAAGTTGTGAAAACAACATCAAAAGTGGTTCCAAGGATCTTTTGATATGTGATAGAGTCATCCATGTCAATAGCATCCAATAAATATGTGATTGTTTGTGAAGTTTCAGTTGTTTCCTCAATCACAGGTACCTAAGGGGGTACCTCATTTACAACATCACAGTCAATAATGTTTGAAGCAGGGATTTGAGATGCAGAAAACTGATTTTTATGCCTTTTAGCTGGTTTAGTCATAGCTACCATGTGATCATCATCAAATTGAGTAACCATAGGGGTCACTTGAGTATCAGTAGAAGGCTTAGCAACTGCAACTGCTTGGGTGTTCAACACTAAAGTCATCTTTGCTAGTTCTTGCTTTAAGTGTTGAGATGCTTGTCTTAATTATTTAAATTCTTTAGCAGTTTTTAGCTTAGGTGGATCTTCCTTTAGGCCTTTACCTTTATCTCCTTCACTGCAGGTCAGCCTTAATGGACCAGTTGTTTTATGGGCTTCCCTCTCTTCTCTATCTCTTCTTACTTGCTCAAGGAGCTTAAGTTCCATTTCTATGTAGCTTAAAAACTTAGTTTGAAGATCTTGCTAAAATTGCATGATATGGTTCTGTTCATCTTTGATCTTAGCCCTCACCAAGACTTCAGAAAAGGTATTGACTCCTTGATATATGGAATCATCAGGAATATCTTCATGATCATAACCACTCTTCACATTATTTTGCTTGAAATGAGCATCAAGAAATTTCTTGGGATCATGCCTTCTCTTTGCAGCATAGCCCAATTTCAAAGAAGCCATTTTGTCACCCAACACTATTTCCCATGTTGAAGTTGGGATGGCGAATGGTCCAAGGTTCAAGGGAAACTTAGGCCAACCCTTCCTCTTTGGACCAATGAGTTTTAAGTACACACCATTTGTACAAGTCTGATAAGAGACTTCTTCAATGACCATCCTGTCAGGTACGATCCTGGGTAGTAGGTGAGAAGAGTCACTTCCCCAAACTTTGATATATGAAAAGGACTCCCCCACATACCAGTCACCAATTGTGGTAATGATGGTTCTGGCATCAGCTGAGAAGGAATGATCATGTTCTTTAAATATTTTAAAATAAATACTCCCAAAGAAGTGGTCACAAATGTCATATAACAAAGGTATGTAATTAATATCCCATAATGCAGAATGATAGATATGGATAGGAGGGCCAGATGGATTCCAATGCCATCCCATGTTGGGATATTGGAACTCGGCGCAAAATACATCAATGACAAATGCTGAAAAGAGGAAAGCGTCCTTCCTCAGAGCTAGCGTTTTATGATATGCTTGAATGGTTGTTTTGAGTTCAAAAGAGAGGATAGACACCCATGGGAAGGACTCACTAGTTGTTAAGACATGATGTGATATGGGAGCCCACTCAGCTTTAAATATTGAACAGTTCAGGAGACCATATAGTTTGCAGAGCATGGATTTTAATAAGGAAAGGGGTTCCCTAAACCAAGAAAACAGATATAAGTTATCATCCCTAGGCATGAAACTGTTAGGTTTATGCATCCACGACTTAAGCATTTCGTTAATAGTAATCCTGGTCTTCAAAGACTCAACGAATTCAGCACTAAGGGGTTAGATGGTTGGTTTAAGAGCATAGGCTCTAATGAAAACCTTTGGGAGGAAGGTGGCCAATTGCAACCTCACGCTGTCATTGAATGACTAGTCCTTATGGTTAGCATGGTCCACAATCCATTTAACCGCATCAATGTAAGGAAGGATAGGGGGCTCGGAAGCAATGGCATGAAGCTGGGAATCCCTAATTCTCTCATACGCAAGTTGGTCATTCTGGATGTCTAATAGGTCATCATTATCAAAGATTGAGTAGATTTTGGACCTGTCGATTTGATAGGTTTCAGTAAACTTGTCCCTAGTGTCCGAGAAAATACCAAAATTTGGGACTTTGGTCAGCAGGTCTTTGTGAGTAGTCTTAGATCGGGTATTCCATGACATCTTGCAAGACTCAATAATTCTGATAAGTAGAAAAATCACAAAATCAAAACAAATTCCTAAACAACAAAATGCGAAAGTGGCAGGAGAACCAACCTGAATTAACTAAAAACATTGAAAACAACCCCCAGTAAAATTCGCAGTGAAAATCCACTCAGCAGGGTAATTTTTTTGAAAATCAAAATGATAACGAAAAATAGAAAAAACCTATATTTATCAATTTTCAATGAATAAAATCCAGGCCGTAGGATCAAAATGAATGAACGGCTGAGATTACCTTTCGCGGGATGCAAGATCAAGTTGCGGGAGTTTATTTGCAAAAATCTACATTCTTCCCACAATCCGCAATCCACAATTGCAGGTTGTGGGTTGCGGGATGGAAACTTAGAAAACAAACGGATACAAGAAATTTCGCAATCCGCAATTGTGGGTTGCAGGATGTAAAAACTCTTTTTCAAAAATAAAAATACTCTTTCCGCAATCCACAATTGCGGGTTGCGGAAACACACAACACAGCTATATCATTCAAATCTACTTTCCCGCAATCCGCAATTGCGGGTTGAGGGTTGCAGAATGGAATGTTCCAAAACTATTTACCCAACCTTCCCACAATCCTCAATTTTATGGGTTGCGGGATTGTGGGGTTGCGGGATAAAAATGACTGTTAGAGAAAAATAAAAGCTTCCCGCAAATTGAGAAAAACAAACAAAACTTGGAAATTTTTAAAAGGAAAATCCTAATTAAATTGATCAAATTGTAAAAGCATGCAATCGTAATTAAAAAAAAAACTGAAAACCCCATACTGATAAAGGAATTTTAAGTCATTACATTTGCGTTTTAAGAACTTGGGGCTCCCATGTTCTATTAAAACATGGGATGTGTTGTACCTACAACAAATGGTGACTAGCTGGGAAGAACCATTTATCTCTGAAAATAATAACCCCAGTTAAAAGAAAACTTGTCAGTCAAATAATGTTTCAACCTACAAATTAGAAGATGTTCATACAAAAACAAGCAACAAACAAAGTTAAATGTGTGATGGATATACTCCCACCAATAATCATATTAAAAATGATGCAAGAGCTAATAAGGAGATAAAAGAAATAACAAGAATGTGTCATCATTTGTTATGCAATCATGGGAAGACAACTTAAGTTGAACCTGAGAAGAAACTTAAACCCACTCTCGATATCCAAATCATAAATCATCCTTATTTACTAAACTGGTTTACCTCCATATAGATGTATTACTGACAATATATGCACTTTTTTTCTTTTTTTTTAGCTAAAAGAATACACACATAAGACCAAGTTGACATAAGACCACTACCCTGACTTGGTGACCAGATGATGGCAATTCCATTCACAAACCTGATCTGGAAACTGAACAAGCAAGCTCTATAAGGATACTCCTTGTCTTCCAGCTTTTGACATTGAAAGCAATTATCATGGCTTGGTGACCACGTAAAGATAATTTCAGTCCAAAATCAGATCCATGATCATGGTAGGGATGGCTTGTGATAAGACCCCCCTGTCCCTATATGCAACAATCGTCTTATAATAGAAAACAAATATTTATTAAGGTGTAAATTACAAGACACTACCATGGATTGATAACCACATGATAGTAGTGTTCTCATTGATGTTTTGCAGATCATGAGTGGACCGACTTGCGATAGTATCTTCCACCTTTCGGTAAAAACTGAAATTCATCTCGCAAGTTTGGTGGCTTGATGTGAAGATGTCATTCCACTAAACACCTATGAACCGAGTTGTTAAGATATGTTTTCTTGCACCTTTGAAGCATAAGGTAAGAAAAAACCTATCATTCCCTTAACCTCAATTAACAACATAAACATATATAAAGATAATGATGAGGATGGGAAGGTATCAATCAAAACTTTGTAATTATTGATTGTGAATTTTATATAAAACAAATTATGTCATAGGATAAAAGGGCTAAGACTGATAATGCATCCCAAAGACTTCATACTATATTAACTTCTGAGATAGACTAATCATCTACCGTTGCCAAATGTGCTTGGGAATTTATTCAATCACAAACTAATATAAATGAAAATAAAACCCAAAAGGCAAAGAAGCCATACTTTATTGAAAAAATGATCAAAACCAATATACATCTACTCCTACACTATTCTAAAGGTAATAGATATTAAGTATAGTCAAACTTCCAATGAAGCCAATCTAACAATTTCAAGGATGAAAGAAAAAACATATGGTGTATTAACAATGAAAATCTTACAATTGGGGATCCCAAAATTGGAGAAACTAAAACCAGTCTCTTATTTTCAAACGAAAGAAAACGAGGTGAAAAATAGTTTAAAAAGGATTGCTCCAGCCATAAATAAATTGGATCATATAAAATAGGGTGGAACTTATTACCATCATAATTCATAAGAATTTCATCAGAGTCAAGGGTGAAGAAAATTTCCCTTTTCAAAATATCGTGATTATTAGTTTGAAAGGAAAGATCAAGATTTGAATTTGGTGAATGGTCGGCCTTATCAAGTTGATTTTTACTCAGTAGTTCGCTCTTGTCAAGGACAATGGATTTGTTCATCCCCAAGTTATCAAATCGAAATGATTTTTCATTTGAAATTTTCTTCATGGACAAGGTATATTTAGAACAAATATTCTGAAATTCCTTCTCAATTTCAGCCAATTCATCTTCTAAAGACTTGTCGATCTCATCTTGCTTATAACAATCAAACATGAAGGATGTAGACAGACAATTTTAAGAATTCACTACACAAGCAGTATCATCAAGTTATTCAAAAATTGAAGTGTGAGCAATATCTTGATAACTTTCGATTCTAAGGTCCAATATTCAGTTGCAAGATGGAGAATGATTCTTACTTGGAAAAAGGGAACTTTAGAATCATCAAAAATAGATAAAGAACCTTCTTCACAAAACTCAGGATCCTCATCTTTGTTGATAATTGGATCGTTATAAGAAGGAAAATGTTCAACACTTGACTGAACCAATTTCTTAGTGCATATATTTGGAGTAATAGAAACAAAGTTCTCTTTAACAGTTTCAAGTTGAGGTTCCAGATCATGAAGGGACCATGTGAAACATTCATCATGCTTGCATCCATTTAGAAAAGAAACATCAGGGTGAGGATTTTCATTTGACTTTACTCCTGAATTTAAGGAAGATGAAATTTTGGATGCAAAAGGTATCTGTTCCAACTCATGTAAAGTATTTAGAAAATTCATTTTCTCATTGATAGTGAAATATTTATGGAAGGAATCGTTGGTGTGTTCATCTAATTGACTCATTTGTGAAGATCCTGATTCTATTTCTGTAGACTCAACCTCATGGGACATAGGGAGGTGAAAATGGTCTAGAGGATATATCTTGATGTCTTTATCAAGGTTTTGAGCCTCTTTACATGCTTTATTGAAATCTGTTATCCCTTCATGTAATAGGAACAAAGCCATAGTCTTGGGAAGAGACCTAATGTACCAGCAAAAGGTGAGTTGTGTTGGAGGCCTGTGTTTTTCATGTAAGCTGTAATAAAGTTGTCGAAAACGTGTATTAAAAACTCCAATCGACTCCCCATCACAGACTTGCATTTGACTCAGATCCCAATGAATTTCAATTGCATCATAATCTTCAAAATAATCTCTGAAAATGTTCTTAAATTATAACCAACTTGAAATTGAATTTAAAGGTAAAAAATGAAACCAAAGAGACACCTTACCTTCGAAGGTAAATGGGAACAATCTACAAGCAATATCTTCATGTATGACATTAAATAAACGTAAAATAGATTCATACCTTCTAATGTGCTTAATGACAGAGACATTACCTTCGCCATCGAATTTCAGCAAGATTTTAACTGCCTTTTTAGGGAGCTCATGTAAAGGCCCTTGCAAGCTTAACGCAGTTTCAAACTCCCATGCAAGGATTTGGGAAAGATCCATGAAAAAATAATAAATTCAGAAGCAACTCTTATTTAGGGCAATGTGTCGGATCATTCCCTCCTTCTAGCGCCATTTGTTGATGCCTCAGTTGAACATGTGCTGGAATGGTGTTCAAGGAAAATAACAGGGGATGAAAACCCAGCCAAAGGCTTCAGATAATCCTACGCAAGTGTTACCCTATCCTTGAGCTGTTTGGTGTGGTGAAAACCCACGGATACAAAGGCCTCCACTAGCACTTGTGTGTATTTGATCCTGAAAGGGATCTGTCTTCCTGTAAGGAAAGACAAGAAGTTTTCCTAATCCTAAGAGTTAGTCTAACTTGAAAAAGAAATCTAATTTAAGTCAGGCCTACTCTGAAGGAAATGATTTGTTTGTGTACAAGATAACTTGATTTGAAAATTACTAAATCTATTCAACAATTTAACAGACATGTGAAACTGGATCTTGACTCAGTAACTGAAGATATAATTAATTGAAAAAATTCAACCAACAATAACTTAAGAATGAAGTGCATACGAGCTTATCCTGAATCTTGAATTTTAATTGCCAAATTAACATTGACTTAATGTTTTCTCTGAATCATTTGCAGAAATAGATAAAATGTTTTAGATAAAGACATTTATTCAAACATTAATTGCAAGGATCATAAGTTAAGAAAAATCTGAACTATAAGCCAATGTAGGTTATTGATTGGAAACAATAAATGGTATCAGTGAATGTGTTGAAACAAAATCATGATTCATCAAAGACATTAGATAAATTATAACAGAAAAGATAGCTGAAGAAAACTAACTATATATTAAAACCTGTAAAGCATTACATAGTCTGCAACAATAGAGTATCTCCAGTCTCTTATGGCAATTCTGTCTCCTCATCATTCCCCCCATTTTACAAGAGATCTACCCTTTAAATAATAATTACAAAAGTATACAAAGAGTAAATTCCCACAAAATAGGGATTACAGAATTCGAATTAGAATAATGGCCAAGAAAATATTTCCACTTGGCTGAAATCTCTAACAACTCGTCTATATTTGGATAATTCATTGACTCAAGCCCCAGTTGGGCATCACACTTAAAAATTTCTATTTCGTTCTTAGCCAGCTTGTGCCAAATCTGGATGAAAATGTGGATCTTTCCCTCCATGGAAACTGGTCACCTAATTAGTTGATCCACCTCTTCGATTTTGATATGCTCAAGACGCTAAATCCTCTCTTTGGCCTCCTCACATCGACGTTCTACTTGTTTGATCATAATTTTAGGCGGGCAAGAATTTTCAATAAGCTCCATGAGCGAGAATTGCAACACTTCCATAATATTTTCGACAGCATACCACATCCTTCCGCAAATAGCTTGGGATTTTTGGATAGTGTCTTCGACCATATCATTGAGATCATGCCAAGCTCGAAGTGCAGTATTGAATTTCTTAAGCTAGAAACTATTAAGAACAGGAAGGTGAGCTAGTCTCTCCTCGATATACCTCTTCCAGCCTATAATATCATCATTATCCTTAGAGGCTTGTTGTCCTTTAGCTATCTTCCCATCAGAAATAACAGACAACTTACCAAAAGCAATGTGGGTTTCCCGAATTTCATCCAGGGTGCTAAACAATTCAGTCAGCAATTTGTGGTGTTCTTCATTGACCTGGATGGCCAAATCCTTAAACTCATGTTGGTAAAACCTATGGAAAGCTGTAGCTAGGGTTTTACCCCTAGCTTGTGCAAATGAGCACCTACTAAGGAGAAGGGACTCCTTAGTAGCAGTTCAGTAAATGTAAATTATTAAGCTAAAAACAGAAATAAAAACTACTCTAAAACATGTGCATGAAAAAGAAACAACAATTTGTAAACAAGGGTTTTGTATTAATATTACCTTCAATGTGAAGGTTGATGAAGCTCCTTGCAATGTCCAAGAGGGTTGCTCCAAGCTCCAATGTGCTCCTTCTCTTTCTCCAATGGTGGGGATGGGCCAAAAGAGGCTCTCAAGGTGAAAGTAGTTCAATGGTGAACTAGGGTTTCAAGAGAGATTTTGGCAGAGTAAGGGTATACTTGATTGTGGATATGAAATAAGGGATCTCCATCACCTATTTATAGTTTTTTGGTGGTGGAGTGCTGACCCATGGTTTTAGGAAACACATGGTTTAGGGCAGCTGTATAGGGTTTTTTCCTCCTTTTCCTCATTATGTTATATTTTTTATTCCCTTTTTAGGGGGTTTTTGCTATTTTAGAGGAATTTTGGATATTTTTGGAGGAAAAGGGGGTTTTTAGCCTTTTTGAGGCTATTTTGATGGTTTTGTAGCCTTTTGGAGGCATTTTAGGCCTTTTGGAGGCTTTTTAATGGGATTTTTTGGGAAATATGGTAGGAAAATGGACAAATGAGCCATGTAATGTGGTAGATGAGGTAGTGAACACTTTTTGGGTGTTAACAGATTGCCCCCTGATGTGCGAGGGCAGGAGCTCATCGTATGGCCGATGGACATCATAAGTCATAAATGGTTTTCCTGGGGTGTGGAGAGGAGGGAAGAAACAAACTGAAGCCCGGAACAACGATCCCGAACAACTACAATAACTAAAAGTACATAACCTCAATAATGGATGAGGAATCATCTGATCATATGGACGAGGCAGGCATTCCCATGCTCGTATCAAGATATAACATAACAATAACAATGGGGTCCAAAAAATGGGGACTTGAAATATACATGACCTCAAATACTGACTGAGGAATAATCTCAATATATGGACGAGGCGGGCATACCCATGCTTGTATCAAGATACATAAAAAGAACTGTAAGGCCCGAAAAGGGGGACCTGTAAATACATAGATAACCACTGTGTACATCATAAGTGTCCAGAGGAGACACAAATCTGGGACATACTGCTGAGCTAACCATGTATGAGCTGAAGAACTGGTACATTGCATCAATCAACAGTGCTACTGAATGTGGTACCAAAGGAACTGATGAGCTGCTGGATCAGAGTGACAAGGGGTACACTCACAATGGTACACTGAACTGGAACTAATCTGGGACTGAACTGGGTACTCAAGGAAGCATATAACTGGATGGCTTCCGAATACAATCGCCAACGTAGCTCGGACATCCAAGGGAACATACAACTGGGTGTTCCAAAGTGACTCACCAATGTGCTAGAGTCGGGGGAAATCCGGGGTCTTCGACACATAATGGAAGGGATGTAATCCTACGCGATTCTCGACGATGCGATCAAGGTGCTAAGGTCGAGCATGTGAGAAACAACCACCCGGAGAGGCACTGATGACTCCTCTCAAAATGATCCGTAGGCACTTACCACAGATGGTGATAAGTCCAAGGCGTAGGGTCCTCTGGGTCTATCCTTTGGAATAGAGGTGTTGTCGTCGACAGAGGGAGACCTGCAACTATCAAGGCAATGATGTTTCCTTGACAGAAGCGCGAGGTGGACAACCGAAATGTGATAGTACTGATGGTAGGACTGACAAACTGGGAGAGAAAAAACTGGGTAAGTAGAGTAGGTGGACTCAAACTTCCTTTGTTCAGAGTATGATAATGGGAGTGATCGGGCAGCATATGAAACTGACTGAGGGGAAAGGGATCATAGCTGTATGGGATCTGGGAAGGGTGACTGGTCTGAGGGAGACTCAAGCGGGTATAAAATGGAAGGAGACTACAGAATACTCTGAACAAAGGCGACTTGATTGGGGGTGCTGCCGAGATGATCGATCATGGTGCCAGGAGGCACGGGAGGAGACTTCTTCATGGGTTAAGGAAGTGTGTGTAAAATGATACTGTCATGTGGATTTATACGAGCCCAGGACAGTTCATGCTCGTGGTTGATTTCAATTTTAAGGAGTCTGAAAGCGATAAGAAGACTCTGAAGTAATGGAATGGTACTGTCGTGTGGATTTTACGAGCCCAGGACAGTTCATGCTCGTGGTTGCTTTCAATTTTAGAGAGTCTGAAAGCAAATAAGAAGACTCCAGGGGGTTGCTTTTTCGTAGATTTAGTCTCCAAGGCCCAAAGAAGCATAAAAGGATGCAATGAAGAACTCTTCTAGCCGGTGTAACTAGAGTATTCCTTTTTTGTAATTAGTCTACCAGGTCCGGAAAAGGGTTAAACTTATACCAGATAGACGCCCTTTCAGGTACTTTAACGAGCATGAAAGGAAGCAAGATTGCTCGGCGATCTTTTCATTCTTTTAGGAGTCAGAAAAGAGCTTAACGGAAACTCCCTAAGTGCCTTTTTCGTAAAGGACTTGTCCGGCCCGAAAAAGGGATAAAAGTATACCGAACAAAAGGAATGGCCAGGCAAGGAGGAAGTGTTCAATCAAAGATCAGGAATGATGACCAAGAACGAGGGTAGGGGGGAACACTGGTGGGCCTCCTTGCGGGGTGAATGGAATGGTAGCAAAATAATGAAATATTTGCAGTATGATAGGAGTGAATGGGTCATGTAAAAGTGTGGGACAATCCGATGGCGGCCGATGTGACACGCAAACCGAGGCAGCAAGGTGTTGGGACACAATGTTGAAATTGTACCAGGTGAGAGCGAGAAATGATCTCAAGCATCATCATGAGCTCGGAAAAATGAATCCGGCGATATAAAGGGTGTCAAATATGGGTAACGGCCGATGTGGCACGTACACCAAGGCGACGAGGGCGTTTTGGAAAGATACCCGAAAAAATCGGGGGGTGAGAGCGAGAAATGATCTCAAGCATCATCACCAGCTCGGAAAAATGAATCCGGTGATATAAAATATGTGAAAAATGGAGAACGGCCGATGTGGCACGCAAACTGGGGCAACTAGGTGTCGGGACACAATGGTGATATTGGTCTTAGTGAGAGCGAGAAATGATCTCAAGCATCATCATGGGCACGGAAATATGAATCCGGCAATGCAAATGGTGCAAAAAACGGAGGTCATAAGGACTCCAGAATGGTCAAAGGAAATAACTAGGTGTATAAAATCAAATATACAAGTGATATGTGACCTCAAAAATGGTTGAGATCACAAATGTGGAAAAAGTGAGCAGGGTTAATGACCTGCCCCCATGCTATGTGCATGGGGTTTGTGATTATGGATCACATATGCGTGGGTTTGAACAATGGGTTCATTGACGTGCTGAGATAGATGTGATGGGGAAGGTTCAAAATGATTGATCATGCCCCCTATCCCAAGGTCGAGGTAATCTATTATGCCCCTTGACTCAGAGGTGTCAAGGTGATCCTCTAGGATGGTGGGGTCAAGACCGGGCACTTCGGTATAGGACTAGGCAAAGACATCACGGAATTCTTGGAAGAGTTTTTTGTACTCCTCAATCTCAGACTCACTGCAGGAGGCTCCTAAGGTAATGATTTCAAGAGCACCAGGTGGGTTAGAGATATCAATGTGGATGACGGGTGAGATATTGGCCATGTTACCTTCCGCAAAGGCATCCGGAGCAGGAATAGGGTCCTTAAACCAGTCGACCTTGGTAGGAAGGAAATCTTTGGATTCAACCGCAAATTGGGTAGCGGTGCTAGAGGAAGATGCTTCTGGGAGGAAATACGAACGATGGTGCATGTCATCCCAGGGATACTCCGGGGCAGTGAGTGCCTCACGAATCTCCTCATCAGTACGGAAAGTTTGGGCTGTCAAATCGGTTGACGTGGGAATGGTAGTGGAAGAGATCATGTAAATGGTGTTGACCTCCCCGGATGGGGGTGAGATCGGAGGGTGAATTTCCTCAATAGTGGTTGGTGCCGTCTCAAGGTCCAGATTCTTCATCTCATAGAGAGCTACTCTGTAATCTGGGAGATCGGGACAATGATGTGAGTAGTGCCCGTAAACACCGCATATAGCACAAGGGTGGTTGGTACGCAGGGATTTATCTTTAGGCTTGGGGGTGGGGTTTAGTTCGACAATCGGGATGTTGGGGTCGTCGTCGAGCATCTGCATGTGCTTCTGTAATGCTGGTAACTGTGGACACTGATGAGTGGCATGGCCTAACTCATCGCACAACGAGCATTTGGGAGGAGCACGAAACACTGGGGGGTTTTTAACTGTCTTGGGAGGTGGTACAGCAGTGTAAGGTTGTGGACCTCTGCCCCCAGTGGGTTTAGGAGTAGGTGGAGGAGTCGTGGAGGACGAAGGGGTAGAGACACCGGGAGGTGGCTGAGTGGTAGTAGCCATGGGTTGCACCGGTTGGAGGATGACATCTGGTGTCGGCGGGCGAACGGGAGGCGAAAGGTACCATACGGGTAATCCCAAAGTTAGCCCAGGGAGGCTAAGGGTAGCCATAACTGGGGCGCTTACTACTCCCGATGGAGGGACTAGGAAGGGGATCGTATGGATAGGTGTAACACCAATGTGGCTAGGTACCAATGGTGGTTTAGGCAACAACGGTGGTTGATTATTAGGTGGTTGGTTATCGTGGGACAAGGTACATAAGTCCGACACTTCGAGCGTAGATGACGGGGGAGGAATGGATTGGAAGGTGGAGGTCATCGGCGCGTCTGAGTAAACTCCAGGTCCCGTAGAGGAAACAAATGAGGTGGAGGCACGAGAAACAGGTTGTTCAACCATGGGGAGAACATTTTTGGGTGCCGCGGGAGCATTTGGATCATAGTAAGTAAGTTGGTCGATCTTAACCACGCGTCCATCATGGGGGAACATCATGGTACGAAAGACAGAGGAGGCAACCGCCCGCATGGCATACATGTAGCTACGGCCAAGTAAAAGGTTATAATCCAATTGAGCAATGATTACCTCGATGTCGATAAGGACGGTTTTACCACCTAAGTGGATGGGGACATTGGGTAGGAGGCCTTGGGGCTGGGCCGACCGGCCGTCGTAGGCGCGTAATGCAGTGGTGGACTGCTGGAGAGTAGGGGATCCCAACTTCTGCCACATGAATGTAGACATCACGCATGTGGAGGCACCTTCATTGATGATGCATCGATGGATGACAAGAATCCGAACGGAAACAGAAACTTGGAATGCTAAGGAGGAAGGCAGGCGTGGTTCAGATTGGTCCAAATCAAATGCCATTAAATTCGAATCATGTAGGTCAATCGCCGCAATGGCTGAGAGTAAAGTCTTGCGCTGGGAAGGGCAATTTTTCAAGACTTCTAACGCAGACATGGCTGTGGGGGATTGGGCTAGGTTATCTACAATGTTGTAGTTTGATGCAGTGCGCGCATTAGGGTTATTGTTGATACGGCGAAGTGGGAAACGAGGGGCTTTAGGAGCGCCATCTAGTGGAGGAGGAGGTATACGTAACGCCTGATCGGTGGGATGGGCGTTAGTGGGTTTATCAGCGGGTTGTGTTTCGGAGGTGGAGCCATATTGGTTCCGACGGGTCTGGAGGTTGACATCAGCGGAAGACATCATTAATAAGTGGTGGGTACCTGAGTCAAACATGGGTTGATCAGGAGCGGCGTATGTGATTTGTTGTTGTTGGGGTTGCGCGTTGGCTTGAGGGGGGGCCAACGGCTGAGTGTTCACCACGCCTTGGGTTTGTAAGGGGTTTTGCAAAACCAAAGGTGGCTGCTGAGGTTGTGGGGGGTTGGGCTGCGCTGGAGGAGCTGCATGTCCTTGGCAATGGGCCTCATCAACCCAAAGCTGCCGAGCTTGCTCCAAGTGTGGGCAAGCATGGGTGTAGTGGCCATAGACCCCGCAGATAGAACAAGGATGGTTTGTTCGCAAATTAGGGTTTTTAGCCTGCTTGGGCGAGCGATCAGGGTTTTGGTTAGCGGGGGCCGCGTTGTTATTGTCAGGGGGATTCGCCGGTTGACCAGCTTGGTTAGCAGGTTGGTTGTTCCCACGATTACGGCCCTTGCCGCGGTTTTGTTGGCCATGGTTACGTTGGTTGTTCTGGTTTTGCTGCAGATTGTGTTGGGCGTAGACTTGCCCTTGAGCAGCAGGTGGGTTTTGAGGTTGCGCAGGTGCGGGAGCAGGCTGCGGGGGATGATATGCAGGTTGAGGCTGAGCAGGTGCAGCAACTTGAGTGGGTTGTGATATGGCTGTGGAGCAGGTTGTGGGTTTGCCGCAGGGGCTGCCTATGGCGGATAATAAGCGGGTTGGGCTTGTGAAGGCGCAGGAGCTGGGGCAGCCTGCTGGTGGTTGTAGGGATGAGGTGTGACCCGGGGGGGATAAGCGGGAGTCGCATGACCGAAGCACTGAGGAGGACATGAGGGTCCATGGTGATGGTGATGTGTCATGGGAGCATACGAGTTGGTTGCTCCAGACTGTGAGGTAGCCTGTGAAAGGTCGGGGCCAGGGGTAGGACGTGCAATGGAAAATGGTTGGGGATGCGAAGAAACACGGCCAATGATACCGTTTGCAGCGTGGGATGCCCCCGGTGCATCATGCTAGGAGGACTCACCGCGAGGGGCGTCAGGTATAATGGTATAAAGGTAACCCGACTGGGCGTAAATGAGGTCGAACTGTTGGGCCTTAAGGATGGCCTCTTCTTCAGACTGGGGTCTTTCTGATGCCACATCCTTAGCAATGACAGGGAGAAGGGATTTGAGGAACCAATCTAGGAAGATACGGTCATCTAGTTTGATCTTTCATAAGCTACGGTGTCGATGCCACTCATGGATGTGGTCCGTGATATGTGTAGCCGTGTTTTGTCTACAAGATAGGAGGATCTCAACGCCCGCGTCATAGCGGACAGGCAACTAGAAGAACTGCAGGAAGGTCGAGGCAAGGGAAGCAAAGGTGGCATGGGTCCCATGGGGTTGCTCGATATACCACTTGGCTACATAGCCAGTGAAGGTGTGCTGTAAGAGACGGAGGCGAACAGAGTCATCCACTATGGAGTTAGAGGAACACCATAGGTGGAAAGACATGATATGGTTTTGTGGGTCCTCACCGACCTTGCCCTCGAACTTAGGGATGTCAGAGGGGAGCTTGGTAGGCATATGAGGCCACGTAGGGTAGATTGAGGCTAGCCATGAATGACAAACTAGAAGAAGGATGTGACACAGTAGTGGGTTGGACCAAGTTGGGGCCAATGCCCCCGAGTGGGGGGATAGGATTTGGGATGGTGCCCCCCAGTGGGGGAACGGAGGTAGTATAGGAGGGTCCTGCACCACCATGGGTAGTGTGAGCCACTGATGTAGTGGGGATAGGAATTCCCGCTGCGGGAAAAGGTACCGTGAGGGGAACGGTAGATGGGGGCCCCATGGAGGGAATACCCAAAACAGGAGTAGAAACTGGTGTAGTGGTGGATGTGCCACCAATGGTCCCTATGACAAACGGAGTGGAAGTCGTGCCAGCCATGGGGCTAGTAGGGGTAGTGTAAATAGGGTTCTCAGACTCTTCGTCAGAATCAGAGGTAAAGTAAGGAGCGTCAATATCTGGTGACGGAGTCTTATGTCGCTGACGAGTGGAGTCAAGTGACAAGGCTCTAGATCTGTGATGAGTGGTATCAACGGATGATGACCTGAATCTATGACGGGTGGTGTAAAGAGAACCGTGCTGTGGGGGCTCGCCCCTGAGGCACCGAGAATGTCTCGGGGACTCAATGGTGACAGATGGTGTCAAATCTACGTGGTTTGAGGTGAGTATAAAAACAGCTCAAAAAATCCTAATGCAATCGAGTGTGCAGAAGGAGAGCTCAAAAACAAGGCACTCAGGCCAACAACCAACTCAAAACACCCACTGCAATAGTTGTGCTACAATAGGTGGAGTATCAACAAAGATGGTCAGAATACCAACAAGCAGCAGGTTTCCTAAAAAGAAAAAATGGTGGACTCACTAGAACAAAGGGAGGTAAAGGAGCATGCAAACACCTAACTAAAAGTATTCTGACTCAACTAAACATATCCTCTGCAAGGTGATGAAATACAAGTCAAACAATATGAGTAGGAAAGCCAAGTGGCTATGATATCCCCCTACCGGGAGGGACACCGGGTAGTCAATCCTAGAAGAATGGTAACTAAGATACCCCGTTCATGACACATCCAGAAAGGTGAATCTGTCGTTTAGTCCGTTTACCGCAATACCCCTATACAGGGATATCCCGCGAACCACGAAAGGTAGCCCTTCGGTTACTGAATGGAGTGCGGTATTCCACTCAGGCCTCCGGAACCAGTCTCCCGACTTCAACCCTCCTAAGGGAGAGGCCCTCTGATAAACTGGTCGTTACCGTGCCAAAAAGTACTAGGGGATTTTGGTTCCCTATTTGGACAACAACTATGTCTCAAGTGTAAGTGACCGAGGGGTGTTATTGGAAGCCTATCCCCCCGACCCTACCTAACTACAAAGATTCTTTTGTGTTACCCAAGTGGGGTTAGAATGTTGGTTTAGTTAGGTACTTTTTAAGGCTCACTTGAATTATGTGACAGAGTGTGTGCTCGTGAGGTTATGAACCCAAAATAGAAGTGCCACAAGGGGGGGAAACTTCTTAACTATCAATAATGCTGGAATTGAAACTTTAACTTGCAAATTTTTTTGAATTAAAAATACTGAAATTTTAAAAAGATGCTGTAAAGGGAACAAAAATTATGTTGCAGAAAAGGCTGTAGGGAAGTGAGGCTGCAGGTAGGACAGATGGCTGTTCAGATGCAGAAAATATTGCAGCAAAAGGGGCTGGGCTCAAATTAGGGAAAAAATGCAGAAATCAGATCGCGGGTCTGTGGCGAATAAGAACAGGCAGATCGCGGGTTTGAGGGAAACAGACGCGGTCAGGTCGCGGTTTTCGGGCCAACAGAGGCAGTCGGGACGTAGGAAAAAGGGTAAAAGACGCAGTCGGGTCGCGGCAAAAAGGCTAACAGATGCAGTCGGGCCGCAGGAAAGGGGCTGAAAGCCGCATTCTGGACGCGGGAAAATGGCCGACAGGCGCAGTCAGATCGCAGCAAACAGGATGATTAGCCGCGGTCGGATCGCAGGTAACAGACTTGAATCCGCCGTCAGGGCGTCGGGAGCAGTCTGAGAGCCGCGGTCGGGTCGCAGGTAAAGGCCTGAAAGACGCGGTCGGGACATGACTGCAGAGGGAAAAGACGCGATGTACGGCGGCCGAAAGGAAAAAAAATTTTAAACGGAAACCAGAAATTCAAAATCTAGGGGAGTCGCCAAAAACTGTAGCTAGGGTTTTACCCCTAGCTTGTGCAAATGAGCACCTACTAAGGAGAAGGGACTCCTTAGTAGCAGTTCAGTAAATGTAAATTATTAAGCTAAAAACAGAAATAAAAACTACTCTAAAACATGTGCATGAAAAAGAAACAACAATTTGTAAACAAGGGTTTTGTATTAATATTACCTTCAATGTGAAGGTTGATGAAGCTCCTTGCAATGTCCAAGAGGTTTGCTCCAAGCTCCAATGTGCTCCTTCTCTTTCTCCAATGGTGGGGATGGGCCAAAAGAGGCTCTCAAGGTGAAAGTAGTTCAATGGTGAACTAGGGTTTCAAGAGAGATTTTGGCAGAGTAAGGGTATACTTGATTGTGGATATGAAATAAGGGATCTCCATCACCTATTTATAGTTTTTTGGTGGTGGAGTGCTGACCCATGGTTTTAGGAAACACATGGTTTAGGGCAGCTGTATAGGTTTTTTTCCTCCTTTTCCTCATTATTTTATATTTTTTATTCCCTTTTAAGGGGGGTTTTTCTATTTTAGAGGAATTTTGGATATTTTTGGAGGAAAAGGGGGGTTTTTAGCCTTTTTGAGGCTATTTTGATGGTTTTGTAGCCTTTTGGAGGCATTTTAGGCCTTTTGGAGGCTTTTTAATGGGATTTTTTGGGAAATATGGTAGGAAAATGGACAAATGAGCCATGTAATGTGGTAGA
This sequence comes from Larix kaempferi, assembly GCA_027924585.1. Lineage (NCBI taxonomy): Eukaryota > Viridiplantae > Streptophyta > Pinopsida > Pinales > Pinaceae > Larix > Larix kaempferi. The sequence continues at coordinate 1,554,132 of BSBM01000640.1, forward strand.
TGAGGTAGTGAACACTTTTTGGGTGTTAACAAAAGCATAGGAGGTTGCACTTGCAGTTGCATTCTCACATTGTTTCTCAAGGACAGCTATCCTTTGTGTATTGATGGCATTCAGAGATTGTGCATCGCGTAGTTGATCTTGGAGAGAGGAATTCTTCCTCTGCAAATATTCAGACCTGTCTTCAAATATATTCCTGAGATCAGAAACATAAAGTTCATGCTCCCCATTGGTTCTGTACAATTGCTCTTCAATCTTCTTCAATTCCTCCCTTTTCAAATTAATCTCCATGTTCTATGTTGTCATTGAATCAAAGTTTGTACCTACAAATGCACCCATGGTTGTTGCAGCATCCAATGCTTCCTGTTGGATATTTTCGTACTGCTTAGCCCAAATTACTTGATTAGGAATAGGTGCCTCCAATAAGTCCATCCCACCTTGATCCCTACTTCTTTTCTTTCCTTTTCTCATCACTGCTTTAGATTCCTTACTGTAGAAATAATCCCCAAGAGGGACTACAATATCTTCTTAAAACTAAGCTACCAATTTAGTAAATGATGAAGTCACATTTACTATTGAAACCAATGAGGATGTCTAAGTAGTAGTAGGACTAGGTAAAGACATAGTGGTTTGGGGAGTAGTCAGAGAGGAAGAGACATTTTGAACAATTGTTGGTACAGAGGTTTGGGAAGGGATTGAAGTGAAGGCTTCATAGAGTGGAATTTGGATGTTATCAGCTGGTGATGAAGAAGAAGGAGCTAGGGTTCGCTAATCAACAATTGAGGGTGACAAAATGGATGAAGGTGACTGCAGAGGGACAGTCGAAGACTAGGTCTCTGCTATTGTAGATGGAAAAATAGGAGGTAGAACCAAGCTGGTTAGACATGGGGTGGTAATGGAATTTATTGTATGGATCAACTGGGATATGGAAGGTGGTATCATTGACCTAGGTGAAAAAGTTGAAATAAATTGAATAGATGATAGTAAAGGTGTCGAAGTTGCGACAACAACATCAGAAGTGGTTCCAAGGATCTGTTGATTTGTGACAGAGTCATCCATGTCAATAGGATTCAATAAATCTGTGATTGTTTGTGAAGTTTCATTTATTTCCTCAATAACAGGTACAGAAGGGTGTGCCTCATTTACAACATCACAGTCAATAATGTCTGATGCGGGGATTTGAGATGCAGAAAACTGAATTTTCTTCCTTTTAGCTAGTTTAGTCACAACTACCACTTGATCATCATTAAATTGAGTAACCACAGGGGTCACTTGAGTATTAGTAGTAGGATTAGCAGCTGCAACTTCTTGGGTGTTCAACACTGAAGTCATATTTGATAGTTCTTACTTTAAGTGTTAATATGCTTTTCTTAATTCTTTAAATTCTTCAGCAGTTTTCAGCTTAGGAGGATCTTCCATTAGGACTTTACCTTTATCTCCTTCATTGCAAGTCAGCATTAATGGACCAGTTGTTTTCTGGGCTCCCCCCTCTTCTCTATATCTTCTTACTTGCTCAAGGAGATTAAGTTCCATTGCTCTGTAGCTTAAAACCTTAGTTTTAAGATCCTGTTGATATTGCATGATGTGGTTATGTTCATATTTTCTCTTAGCCCTCGCCAAGACTTTAGATTTTGCTTGAAATGACCATCAAGAAATTTGTGGGGATCATGTCTTCTCTTAGCAGCATTACCCAATTTCAAAGAAGCCATTTTGTCACCCAACACTATTGCCCAAGTTGAATTTGGGATGGCGAATGGTTAAAGGTTCAAGGGAAACTTAGGCCAACCCTTCCTCTTTGGACCAATGAGTTTTAAGTACACACCATCTGCATAAGTCTAATAAGAGACTTCTTCAATGAACAACCTGTCAGGTACGATCTTGGGTAGCAGGTGAGAAGAGTCGCTTCCCCAAACTTGATATATGAAAAGGAATCCCCCACATACTAGTCACCAATTGTCGTAACGAAGGTTCTGGCATCAGCTGAGAAGGAAGGAGCCTATTCCTTGAATATTTTAAAATAAATATTCCCAAAGAAGTGGTCACAAATGTCATATAACAAAGGTATGTAATTATTCTCCCATAATGCAGAATGATAGATATGGACAGGAGGGTCAGATGGAGCCCAACGCCATCCCATGTTGGGATATTGGAACTTGACGCAAAATACATCAATGAAAAATTTTGAAAAGAATAAATGGGGCTTCCTCAGAGCTGGCACTATCTGATATGCTTGAATGGTCGTTTTGAGTTCAAAAGAGAGGATAGACACCCACGAGAAGGACTCACAAGTTGTTAAGAAAAGATGGGCTACGGGATCCCACTCAACTTCAAATACTGAACAGTTCGGGAGACCATATAGTCTGCAGAGCATGGCTGCTAATAAGGAATAGGGTTCCCTAAACTAGGAAACCAGATACAATTTATCATCCATAGGCACGAAACTGTTAGGTTTATGCATCTATGACTTAAGCATTTCGTTAAAATTAATCCTGGTCTAAGAAGAATAAACGATTTCAGCACTAAGGGGTTGGATGGTCAGTTTAAGAGCATAGGCTCTAATGAAAACCTCTGGGAGGAATGTGGCCAATTGTGACCCCGCGTTGTCATTGAATGACCAGTCCTTAGGGTTAGCATGGTCCACAATCCATTTAACCGCATCAATGTAAGGAAGGATAGGGGGTTGGGCAGTAATGGCATGAAGCTGAGAATCCCTAATTCTCTTGTACACAAGTTGGTCATTCTGGATGTTTGATAGGTCATCGTTATCAAAGATTGAGTAGATTCTGGACCAGCCGATTTGATAGGTTTCGATAATCTTGTCACTATTGTCCGAGAAAATACCAAAAGTTGGGTCTTTGTTTAGCAGGTCTTTGTGAGTAGTCTTAGACTGGGTATTCCATGACATCTTGCAAGACTGGATAATTTTGATAAGTAGAAAAATCACAAAATCAAAACAAATTCCTAAATAGCAAAAACTGTAAACAACAAAATGCAAAAGTGGCAGGATCACCAACTTGAATTAACTGAAAACAGTGAAAATGACCCTCAGTAAAATTTGCAGTGAAAATCCACTCAGCAAGGTAGTTTTTTCGAAAATGAAAATGATAAGGAAAAATAGAAAAACCCTATATTTATCAATTTCCAATGAATAAAATCCGGGTCGTATGATCAAAATGAATGAACGGCTGAGATTACTTTTCACGGGATGCGGGATCAAGTTGTGGGAGTTTATTTTAAAAAATGTACATTATTCCCGCAATCTGCAATCCGCAATTGCAGGTTGTGGGTTGCGGGACGGAAACTTAGAAAAAAAATGAATACAAGAAATTTCGCAATCCGCAATTACAGGTAGCAGGACGCAAAACGACTCTTTTTCAATAAAAAAAGTACTCTTTTCACAATCCTCAATCCGCAATTGCGGGTTTCAAGTTGAGGAAACACACAACACAACTATATCATTCAAATCTACTTTCCCACAATCCGCAATCCGCAATTGCAGGTTGCAGGTTGCAGAATGAAAATTTCCAAAACTATTTACCCAACCTTCTCGCAATCCGCAATTTTGCGGGTTGCGGGATAAAAGTGACTGTTAGAGAAAAATAAAAGCTTCCCACAAATTGAAAAAAAAAACAAAAATTGGAAATTTTTAAAAGGAAAATCCTAATTAAATCAATCCAATTGTAGGCATTAAATCATAATAAAAAAAAAAATTGAAAACCCCATAATGTTAAAGGAATTTTAAGTCATTACCTTTGTGTTTTAAGAACTTGGGGCTCCCATGTTCTATTAGAACATGGGATTTATTGTACCTACAACAAAGACTCCCAATCCACCAAGCAGGAAAATAATGATTCCATCCATCAGATGATTTCCCATGTAGGAAACCAAACCAACGCTTTTCACGAATAAACTACTAGAAATCAAAGCTAGCTTGTCCTCCAGGATCCCATTTTTCATGCTGCAATATTCTAAATGTTTTGGTCACTTGGATCAACTTGTGAATCCATAGGATACCAGGATCTCGCCATGTCATATTCGAATTCCATCACTTCCCATCCTTCTAAAAATCTCTTCCATTGGATCCAACAATGCTTGGATCTCTTCTTGTTCTATCTGACTACTTGCTTTCCCGGATGCATCCAACATTCTATGAATGCAAGATGATGGTGGTTCCCATACTACCATATAAATACATGCCCAATACTTGGATTCATGTGTACCAAAAGTATCCAATGGCTGCAATACATACCCTTGTTGCTTCTCACATTGTAATGTCCCCCTCACCCAATCCGACCATCGGGCGGGGAGGCTGGCCAAATATGGGCTCTCAAATTTTGCCCCATATCCATAATATGAATTTCAACAAACACAATGTGTGCAGAAACTTAAATAGACATGCACAATGGGATCTAAAATCTATCCGTACACATCTAGCAAGCAAATACAAGCATAAACATTACAGGCATGAAATAAAACATTTCAGAATCAAAGGCATAAGAATACTTATCTTTATCCAACGCATATCCAAGCAACTCGCTATGTAAGATTGCTTTTCCACCCAACCATAGGAACTCTGTCCATCATATACTCTTTATGCTGGGAGGCCACCGCCAAGATGGGCTATGAGGCCACCAAGGCGAACAAAACACCTACATGATTCTCTCTCTCAGCCCACCACCCATTCTTCTCTCTATGCTTAGCCAAATTCTCATACAGAGCTCTACAGGGGTATCACTCAGCCCTCACAGCCTTGGCTTCCACAATATCTTCCCCACACAACACCCTCCTAGCTCAGGAACCCCCTTCACCGATCCACGATTCTCTTAGGTTATTCATATTGTTGGGTGCTTCTAGTGTGTGCATAGAAGAAGTCCAACCTGGTATTGGATGTTATAGAACCTACCACAACCTCAATTTGTGGCTTCTCAAGCACCTACAAGAAGCAGAACTCAAGGGTAATGTTTCCTACCCTTCCCAATCTCTCTGCTCACCTACAACAAAAAATATTCACTACCAAATCTACAGCATGGTCTCCAAATTCGAATTTCTAGGTTCCAAACAACATAGTAAGTTCATGGACAACAATGGAGAGCTCCTCATCCTCCAATTATGTGTGAAAGAATGAGACAAAATGAGGGTTGAATCCAAGGGATATGAGAAAATGGTGAAAATACAACTAACATAACTTCAGGCAATAGAGAAAGGACTCCTAGAAGCCGCAGATAGACTTTTGTCATGACAAAACTGTCACAAAAGTGCAGTCAGTCCCATGCTTCAATAACTACATGAAGTGACTTTTCCCACCAACCACACACATGCCTTAATGATTGGAAAATGGTCAAAAAAGGAGATAATTGGCTTATTCAAGGCACATGACAGAATTTTAGGGTGAGTTATAAGGTTGACACTTGGAAGCAAGGATTTAGTCACCCATGGACCCCCTTTGGTGCTCTTTTCACAGCCATTGTTGGACCATTTTATTATTTATGCACATAATATTTACATAATATTCTAAATCGGCACAAAACCCAACCAATTAGTCCAAATAAAATATAAACATCATACATGCCTAGACATTTCCTAGTCGAGCCTTGGCCTTAAGCTCCACGCTAGGAATTCGCACTAGCATATTTACATCATTTTCATAATTTGATTAAATGCATTACAAGGGTCAAACTGGGGGCATTACACACATGGTAAGACAATGTCGGTTAGACCAAGAAATTCATCATAGAAGCAAAAAGAATAGTTACCAATGTGAGCAAGTCTTGCACACACTTGAGTTTCCATTGCTTTTATGTATCTATCCACCCAATCCATGGATGAATGAATATTTTGGCTTGTTGGTCCATATGAAATGTGATCATCCACCTCACTTAGAGTGAAATTATCCACCCTTAAAGGCATCTCATGATCCTTCTGCATAAAATCCAATGCTTGTCCAGCATCCCCCATGATAGTGCTCTCCTCGAACACTTGCAATTTTTATTTTTACTCATGTCCAAGCCTCACATGAGGATCCTCCATCAGAAAATGTGTGTTACCAGCCATGTATGCTTGATTGGTAGTGGTGCAAGAGTAAGGATGTGATCTTCCCAACTCCATGTGTAGCTGCTCTACCTCCATGGCCTTGTCTTCTGCATGCTTGAGTGCAAGATCATGATCCATGAATAGTTGCAAGTAGGTTGATTTCATATCTTCCAATGCTTCTTTTACGATGCACAATTGGACACTAATCACACCTTCAATAGTTCATCTTTTCCTTTCCTCCAACTAATTCCTCCACATAAGATCCTCAATGAGTTTGTGTGCACCATCCAATCTAACCAACACTTGCAACATATTCTCTTCAATGACTAAGAGTTGGCTCTCTAAGTCACACAATGGTACATCATATGGGGAGTCATGAAACTCATGTGAGATCATATATATTGCTTCATCCCTTTCATTGTCTTAATCCACTGGAATGGAACCATCTTTAACACTTACATTTCGAATATCAGAATCAAATGATTCTACCTCCATATCATTTGTACTCGAAATGTATGATTCCTTATGGTTACAAAAAGGAGTATCTCTACTATATAAATCATAAATGTTATCATACCTTTGTGATTCAAATTCATCCTCTTCATCGATTGGATTGATGCAAGCATTATCTTCCACTATGTGGTCCACAGAAGGACTCAAAGTTTCCACTAGTGATTCGCTCTGCTCCACATCCTCATGTGACTAGGAAGAGACTGGAATCTCAGCCTCATTCTCCTCTTGGATTTCACAAGAAAGATTATTTGTCTTTTTCTCTTGCTCCTTCAAGTGAATTGATGCATATTTCTCCTTGGTATCCTTAGGATCAAGAACCTTGGATTCTCTCCTTGAAGAAGATCCGAAAAGTTTCTTCATGGTTGAAACAATGGAATCCAACGAAACTTTACTTCCAATTACCTTTTCTTCTTCTTTGGTTGGAGTGGTAGATCAAATTTATTTTCTACTCTTCAATTATTCCTCATTTCCATTCTTATTCTAGAATCCATATTTGTAATAAATATATTCTTTTAAAGAAAAACCTTTACTTATAGCTTCCCTCAAAGTAAGATACCCCTGATAGTAGCGAGGCATGTTTTGACATGCTTCTATTATCCCTGCAAAATATTTTTTAGTACTAGACATTGGTGGTGTGGACCTACTATACTCACTTTAAATTTGTTCACAAAAGTAACCATCCTCATCTCGTGTTATGCCTCCATCAATATAGATTATTTCTTCCAGAAAAGATTCTTCCTCTTCATACTGTTCGAAACCAACATCTTCAAATAGAACTAGCCTCATTGCTACAATTTTTTTTCTTTTTCAATTGGTGGTGACAATGAATAGGTGTATAGAACCATTATTTTATACCAATTTAATATCCCCAATCTAATTTATGGATATATTAGCTCAATCACAGAGATCAAAATCAGAAACATTGAAACTAGGTGCAAATTCTAGTTTCTGGAGGCTAAAAATGCATTGTTCCAACTCATTCCAAATGGAACCGAAGCTCAATAAATATCAGATCAGAGGATCTATATTGGACCTAACAGATACTAAGTGACTTGTATGGCCTTTGGAAAGAAGTGGAACTATTCTTACTTTCAATAGTATGCACATTCTCTAAGTACATCACACTTGGGCGGACAACTTTGGATAGACCAAAGGAACATAGGCAATTTCCCCAAGAATTATGTGGAAACTCAATGGATTATAGTGAGATAATAGAATTATATTTACAATAAGGGTCCCAACCTATAATGGACTTCAGTAGGTTCAACAATTAGGAGTTAAAGTGAAAGACTAGGTATGTAGGAGCAATTTTTTCATAGGAGGAAGAACTAGTCAATTTACAATTAGTATCTACTCACACCTGGAGGTCACGATATTCTAGTATGAGGGCATGGATTGGTTCATGTACATGTCAGTTAAATGATCAGACCTTTTTTCAGAATTTTAGAATCTCTTTTGATGGGTATTCCAACCTATGAAAAAACAAGTCCAATTTTATAGTCCATAGCACAACCCTATTTTCCAATTTACTCCCAATCATGCCTAAGGGTCATGAATTCTTGTTCTGATTATTGGATGGGGTTCAAATATGTTTATGCATATTATAAAAAAAAATTATAATATTTTTGGAAGAGCATAATATATTTTATTACATCCAAACGTATGATATGTTGATTATTACAATGAAATTGCACATGGCAAAGGAAAGATACTAAGAATAAAAGAGACTAGAAGTAGAGGAAAAAATTATTTATTATGATGATGGAGAGGTATGAATATACATTAAATTTCTGTATGAACAACCATCATTTATTAATAGGGAACACTCCACCATTTATTCAAACTACTGCTAGAACACCCTGGTGGACATCACATGAAATTGGATCTTACTAGATCTAGCTCACTAATTGGATCTCAAATTGTACAATGGAACACTATGGATCTGTTGTAGGTGCTACAATATGCTCTATGGGAAGGAATAAATATCCCACTCCTCATTCACTATATAATATTTCTGTCAACTATCTACAATGGACAGAAGGGGCAAATATCCCAACTGGTTACAAGGGGCACATCACCCAAGCAATGAAAAGCACAAATCTCTTTAATTAAAAATGAAAATTAGCCAAAGATCCTTCATTGGGGATATCATAGTCCTTTTATAATTTTATGGTGGCTTCTTTGATAAGATACATTGCATATGGACCACTTGCCTCATCCAATGCACCCTCATTGGCTAAAATTAGGACTTGTAGCTTTCTGAAATTATTTCCTTGTTTTATTTCCTTTCTGCATTACGTTTCTTTTCCCGCTTTTAGCAAAAGTATGGAAACTTATGTTTTTCCTTTATTTTTTGTTTCTTTCCTAATTTTGAGTGCTTTCCTGCCTTTATGTTGCTTTCTTCCTTTACAATTGCTTTCTTCCTTTCCAGTTGCTTTTCTTCTAGTTTCCTTTGTGTAAGACAACTCATAGGGGTCCACCTAACCTCCTATGTGCCCTCTTGGGCCACCTATATATTTCCAACTCTTGAAACAAATAATTAACAATTAAATATTAAAATTTATGGACCTAAATTACCTTTCCAATATTTAATTTAATTTAACATAATAATTATAGGCCAATTTAATTCCCATATTAATTAATTTTCACTCAACCCATGGGGATCTAATGTGCATAGTGGTAAACCATAGTGCTACCAAAATGGGGACATTACACATGATATGATTTTTATTACAATATCTCAAGTTAATAGTTTGAATGGTCCCTCATTTCAGCATCATTTATCACATACTTGATATGAACAAATGGGAAAGATAGAAAATGTGGCTTTAAGAGAAGCTAAAGAACATAGATTGAAATCACTACATAATCTATCTATTATTGATTATGGACATCCTATTATTTTCTTACCATTTACCTTTTCTATCATTGAACATTGTTACTTTTATATTACAATTCACCTTATTCCTTATGTAGCTTGTGAAGTGGCCTTCTGTTAAGCCCTAAATATGGGAACATTCCCCACTATATTGTGGTTCATTACATTAGTTTTGATGTTGTGTTTGGTTCAGTAGTGGTAATTGTCATTAGTACGATTATATTAGTTATGTCAGCTTGGGTCAGTTAGTTGGGATTGTACCCCTTATTCTCCTATATATAGGAAGGAGACATTTCATTTGGAGTATCTTGTCTTGTCTTGTCTTGTGTACTTAGTACATTGTATAAGGAGGTTTCCCCTTCGAAGAGCCTTTTTATTTATCTATTTTCTTCAATAAATTCATGGAGTACTCTTACTGATTTATTTCTTCTCTTTCCATATTCTTTTTGGAAATTTGTTGCATCACATTTGGTATCAAAGCCCTTTCCTTGGGGTTGGTTTATTCAAAACGAGTCATCTTGGAATTTTCGCTATACAATGTTTTCTACAATAGTTAAGAGAGAGAGAGACTTAAAAACCATCTAGAAAAAATGTTGAACTAACTTTGGTCCAAGTTTCAGATCCTAAAACATTACAGGTTCGGAGATATTCGATCCAGAATCTAGGGCTTTGGACTAGTCCAAAAACTAGTCTAAAACAAGTGGTCTGAGAAAAAAGGTCATATCTGGGGCATGAAAGATCCAAATTGAGTGAGACCTATTGCATTTGAAATAAGATGGGCCAAAGTATTGGTGGTATGGTTTTCAACCTCAAATACACAATATTGGACACATGGAATATAGTACAAGTTCGTTATTCTTGAAAGACCAAAAATAATAAGTGTTGGGATATTTGCAATAAATTCTTATTGGTAAATCCAAATTAGGTCAAACATATGGAATTGGAAAGAGGATGCATCAGGATACCAATTTATGAATTTTCAAACCCATAGGAGTATAAATTTAAAATTTACATCAGTTTCAATCTAGCCTTAAAACTTTCTTCCAATCATGGTTTGAAAAGGTACGCCATTTTTAATTTTGATTAACTTTGAGAAGAAGGATCTAATTGTGGCGACACCTTCGGTGTGATATCTATTTATACTGTTAAAAATGACACCAAAAGGAAGTCTAAAGACTCACATTCCATCCAAACCACCATAGGATCCATCCTTGACGTATGATGAATGGGAAGACCTCTCTTTTCGAGTGTCCTAGTTGGAAGATATGATTAAAGGGTCTGCAAAAAAATTTGATTTCGATAATTTAGAGGAGGAGTTGATGCGAAATATGACAAATATTTTTAATATCATACAAGCTTCAAGGGATACTCTTCCTACAGTTATAATGTGTTCCAGGATATTTAGGAGGATAAAGATAATTCTCATGTTGAGAAACCTTCCATGAATAAGAATATTCCAAGAGGAAATGATTTTGGTAATGGAAGTCATCAGGGATGGTCACCAAGGGGTACCCAACTTCCCAAGATTGACATGAGAAAGTTTGATGGAAGTTATCCAATAATATGGATATTCCAAATGGAGGAATTCTTTGATCTACACCAGGTTACAACTTTGCAAAAGGTAACTATTGCATCCTTATATTTAGATATCGATCAATTTGTATGGTACCAATGGATTGTGACCATAAAAAGGATTCTATTATATCTTTGTCTATATTCATCGAATAATTTATTGCACATTATGTGGATAATAATATCAATACCTTCTTTAGCAAGTTGATAAATCTCAAGAAAAAAGGTCTAGTTGCAGAGCACATCAAACAGTTTCAGAAGCTTAGTCTTAGATGAAGAACATTTCAAAAGATAATCTGTTGGATCTCTTCATTGGTACCTTGAAGGACAACATTCAACATGAGGTGCATCTCTTTGAACCACCATCCTTGGACAAGGCCTTCATGATGGTAATGAAGGTTAAACTTAAAAATATGACAATGGCTACTAGAGAGAGCACCTCCAACACATACCGAGAGAATATTGTTACTTCTTCTAACCCACCTCAAAGGTTGACACCTCAAAAAATAGAGGAAAGCAGAGCAAAATTCCTATGCTTTATTTGTGACAGCAAGTATAGTAATGGACATAAGTGCGATGAGAAGAAATTATTTTACATAGAATGTGAAGAGGAAGAACAAAAAGAACAGGAACCATCTCTAGATGAAGAAATCTAAGATACTACTTCAGAAGATATTACTCCCACCATATCATGTCATGCATTGGATGGAATTAGCACTCCTCAAACTCTCAAGATCGAAGGATTTATCAAAAAGAAAAAGGTAACAATGTTGATTGATTCTGGTAGTACTCATAATTTCATTCACTATAAATTAGCAAAATCTCTCAATTGCTTTGTATATCCAACACTAGAGTTCCAAGTAATGATTGCAGGTGGAGGAACTATCAACTTCCCATGGAAATTACATAATATAAATCTTACTATGGGATAATATGTATTGAATAGTCCAATGATTTCTATTCTAATGGGTGGTGCTAATGTTATCTTAGGAGTTCAATGGTTACAATATTTGGGAACTCTGGCTTTTAATTTTCAGATGCTTTTCATGAAATTTTCATGGGAAGGAAAGGAATATGAATTACAGGCTATCATAAGGAAACCAAGCAAGGTGATAAGCTGTAATGGTATGACAAAATTGATGAAAAAGTGACATCAAGGTGTAACTGCAGAACTATGCTCATTAGATGTTCAAACATCTAAGCCTCCTATTTCCCCAGATCTCCAAAGGGTCATTAATAAGCATTCCAAGGTATTTGAAGATATTCCGAAAGGTCTTCCACCTGTCCCTGATTTTGATCATGCTATTCACTTAATCCCAGGAAGTGTTCCTCCTAACATCAAACCTTACAAATACCCCTATGGATAGAAGAGTGAAATTGAGCGTATGGTTGAATAAATGTTAGAGGCTGGCATAATTAGGCCTAGCCAAAGTTCTTACTCTGCACCAGTGGTAATGGTACACAAGCCAAATGGATCATGGATTATGTGTCCAAATTATAGAGATCTCGAAAAGATCACTATTAAAGATAAGTTTCCCATTCCTATCATTGATTAATTGCTAGATGAATTACATGGAGCAATTTTATTCACAAAGTTGGATCTTCGTTCTGGGTATCATCAAATTAGAATTAAATATGAAGACATCCCAAAAAAAGCATTCATAACTCATGAAGGTCATTATCAATTTCTATTCATTCCATTTGGTCTCACGACTGCACCTTCCATATTTCAAGGTTTGATGAATTCCATTTTCAAGACTTTTCTTAAAAAATTTGTGCTAGTATTCTTTGATGATATACTAATCTATAGAAAGTCTTAGGAAGAACATGTTCAACATGTTGACATGGTACTACAGCTACTATAGGAGAAACAACTATATGAAAAACCTTCCAAATGTTTCTTTGGGGTGAAGGAGGTATAGTATTTGGGTCATATTGTATCTCATGAAGGTGTCAAGGTAGACCCTAACAAATATAAGCCATGATAGATTGTCTGATTCCCAAAAACCTGAAGAATCTTCAAGGATTCTTATGTATGATAGGGTACTACCGCATGTTTGTTCGAAATTATGGAAGAATAGCAGTGCCTCTAACAACATTATTGAATAAATATGCATTTTCATGGACTCCAGAGGCAACCCAAGCTTTTGAACAACTTAAACAGGCAATGTGCACAGCTCCTGTATTGGCCACACCAGACTTCACAAAAACAATTATTGTGGAATGTGATGCTTCAGGAAATGGCATTGGCATTGTTCTAATGCAAGAAGGACACCCACTTGCTTTCACGAGTCATCCAATCAAGGGAAATAACTTACAAAATCCCATTTATGAGAAGGAAATGTTAGAAATACTACATGCTCTTAAGAAATGGCATCCTTACCTAATAGGTATGAACTTCAAGGTCAAAACATATCATGATAGTCTTAAATACTTTTGGAACATAGACTATCATCAGAAGAGAAACCGAAGTAGGTAACCAAGATGTTGGAATATGACTTTGAAATCATCTATAGAAAGGGGAAACATAATGTGGTGGCAGATGCACTCTCTAGAAAAGATGAATATGTTGGGGCATTCCTTTGTTCCATTTCCATTCTACAAACAAATTGGATAGTAGCAGCAAGGGAAGAATGTAAAAAGGACCTATCTATCTAGATGCTCATTCAAAATCTACATAATGATCCCAGTGTATCGGATACTTTTGTGTGGAAAAATTATTCACTATGGTATAAGGATCACTTATATTTATGCAAAAACTCCCAACTCAACCAAAAGGTCATTTCAGAATCACAAGCCTCTCTTATAGGTGAGCACTCAGGATTTCTGAAAACTTACGACAGGGTTAAGAAGGAATTTTTTAGGAAGGTCTTAAACCTGATGTTCAAAGGTTCGTGGCTGAATGCTTGGTTTTCCAACAAAATAAGGGTGAAATAATTAAGACCCCGGGACTTCTACAACCATTAGACATACCTTTCCAGCATTGGGAGGAAGTCTCCATGAATTTTATCATAGGTCTACCCAAGTCCCAAGGAAAGAATGTGTTAGAACATTATTACACCTTAGGAACTTAGTCATACATCATTTAATTTATTATAAATTGGTCCAAAACAGGTTAATAATTACAATCCAAGGTTGTTAGAAGTTAGTTAGGGAAAACGATGGCTTATCCACCAAACTATGGGCCAAAATTGGTCAAATATAGATGTTGGGGCCCTATTTATGGCCACCTCCAGCATTTATTACACTTGAGAAAAGGAACCTTGTTTCCATGTTTTAAGGAAATTGTCTTTGACTTAAGGAGCCTATGCATTGAACCTAGTAATTTTGGCCCTTTATTAGTTGTTTTGGCCTCTCCTTGGATACCTAACTCCACCTAATCTTATCCACCACATTTGTGACCTTCATTTATGTCTTACCATGCTCACCCAATGTCCACATGGACAATTCGTACCTGTGTGGGATGATTTGGGAGCCTTTTGGTCAACCTAAGGGGGATTGAGGTCCAATCCAAGCTATCCACTTGTACAAGCTCCAAAGGAAAATGAATTCTTCCAAATTTTATATAAGAAGGATCACAACTCATTTTTGGGTTGGCCAGTTAATAAAATATGATATTTGATATCTTTTTTTCTCTAGCTTTTTATCATTTATATTACTGATTTTTTATCATTTGTTACTGGTTTTTGATAATTTATTTTCCAGAATTCATTTTGCACTAATATCTTGCATACTTAGCTATTTATTTCAACTATGAGGTAATATATAGATTCTAGATCCTACTGTGATATAGATTTCACATGGTATCAGAGCTCTTGGAGCTTCTATTCAAACCAATACTGTTTTAGAAGTGCACCAGAAGCAGTGGAGAAACCACAGAATTCCCTGGGGCCATTTCATTGAAGCCATTGGAAAAATACTTTGGATTCTAACTAGGGTGTGATGCTCTCCCAAGTGTTGAGAGTTTTTATTGCAAGTACAAAGTGCACCATTGTCACCAAGTGTGCAAGCAGCAGAAGATGGAGCAAAATCATGTAAATTTCCTCACTCCATTCAACTATTTTGAGTGGAAGGCCAAGATGGTTATCCAGCTGAGATCCAAGGGTCTCTTCAGAATCACCATGGGTACTGAGGTTGAGCCAAACTCTGCAGTTGAGAAGTCAAAGTTCTTCAACATAATGGATGAAGCATTTGGCATGCTTTGTCTCAGTATTTCAAGAGACCTCTTGTTTCATGTTGAAAGTCTTGCTACACCTAATGAATTATGGCTCAAGATTGAGTATTTATTTGGGAAGACTGATGAGATGAGGGGACATCAACTTGAAAATGAGCTAATCTCACTGAGCCCAAGAAACTTTGAATCTATCCAAGAATTATTCACCAAATTCAAGAGCTTCGTCTTGCAAATCAAACAGTGTAACATTGACAAGAAAGAAGAAAAGTTGGTTTTGTCCATCATTTCGAAGTTGGGTCCTGAGTATTCAGTCTTTGTCTCTACATTTCACTCCACCAAGCTTATAGTTCGCAATTGGAATATGCCATCTTTTGCTGATTTCATGGAGATGCTAACTCAAGAGAAATATAAGTTGGTCTTGATGGTTTCCATTAAGAAAAAAGATCAAGTTCTTGCTGCTGGAGATTCGAGACAAGCAAGAGGAAATAAAAATCCCAAGGGTTCGAAACCACAATAGAAGAAGAAAGACAAGGAGAATCCCATATCTTTTGATGGGGGCTCGAATCTTGTCAAATACAAGGGAAAGAAGAAGGATAAGAGAAAATGCACATACTATCAAAAGGGTTGGCACCCCGAGAGTGCATGCATGAATAAAACTATTGATATGATGACCCATCTCCTACAGAAAAATATCATTCCTCTTCCAGAGAGTTTGAGGAAGAAAGAGAGTGTTTCTGAAG
This sequence comes from Larix kaempferi, assembly GCA_027924585.1. Taxonomy (NCBI): domain Eukaryota; kingdom Viridiplantae; phylum Streptophyta; class Pinopsida; order Pinales; family Pinaceae; genus Larix; species Larix kaempferi. Next base: position 1,570,036 of record BSBM01000640.1, read on the forward strand.
ACAAGGAGAGGTGCCATGCATTGATGGCTAGTACCTCAGAGTCCTCTTCTTTCATCATTGATTCAAGTGCCTCAAGGAACATGGATTCTTCAAGAGATTCATTCTCTACTCTTGATCCATAAAGTGGTTCTTCCATTCTCATGGGAGATGACTCAGAAATCCCAACTAGAGTCATTGGGAAAATCTCACTAGAAAATGGGTACTTCGGTAATGTATTGTGTGTGCCTGAGATTGCAACAAAATTACTCTATGTGTACCAAATGACCCAAACTAGTTTGGCCAAGAGAGTGATATTCACTCAGGATTATATGGAGATATCAGAAGTTTCAACTCACAAAGTTGTAGTGGTGGGTGTTGTAGACCATGATTCGAGAATGTACAAGTTCTCTCATTTTCTTGAGTAATCATCTCCAAATGTATTTATGTGACATGGTAATGAAGTCAACAAGATATGGCATGAGAGGTTTGGACATCTCAACTACAGATATATTCAATCTTTGATCAAAGAAGAAATGGTTGAAGGGATTCCAACAATCATATTTTCCAATGGCACTTGCAAATGGTGCATCATTGGGAAGCATGCTGAGAGAAAGTATGGGAAAGGGAAGGAAAGGAGAGATGTTGAACCTCTTGGTTTAGTGAATTCATATCTGATTGGTCCTCTTCCCACTCCCTCCTATGGAAGCTCAAAGTATGTTCTTACCTTCATTGATGATTTCTCAAAGTATTGTTGCTTATTCTTTCTCAAGCAAAAATATGAAGTTTTCCAATGTTTCAAAGTTTTCAAAAACTATATGGAGAACTTTAGTGGTAGGAATATGAAGTTATTGAGGACTGATAATGGAAGGGAGTATGTGAATAAGTACCTGCAGCATATATATGAAGAGAATAGAATTCAAATGCAACATTATGTTCCCTACACACCTCAACAAAATGGTGTTGCAGAGCGCAAGAATAGAGCATTGAAGGAGATGGACACATGCATGATGGAGGCTAATTATTTGTCTCCTAAACTATGGGATGAATCCATGAATTGTGTTGCATATGTTTAGAACATAGCAACACATAAATCCTTGTAATGCATGAATCCATTTGACGCTTGAATGGGCCAGAAGCCCAATGTTTCTCATTTCAGGGTATTTGGCTCAAAGGCTTGGGCTAGAATTCCTCTAGAGAAGATAAAGGCCTTGCAGACCCAAAGCAAGGAGTCTATCATGGTTGTATATGCAGAAGATTCAAAGGGCTACAATATCTTTGATCCGTCATCTCACAAAATATTCATTGAAAGAAGCGTCCATTTCGAAGAAGAAGAGCCCATGCATGCTACAGAACAAGGTGATGGGGAATGCTTAAAGCCCCTGCTTAGAGATGATGTAAGTGATGGTTATTTCTCTTATATTTCTGATTCTGATATGGAGGATGTACATTCTGATATTCCTATATATCATGACCCTCCCTCAAGGCCCAAGTGGGATGAGAAAACCATACAAGTTGCTGGTGAGCTTGCAGGAGATCCTCAAGATCCTAGGAAAACTAGATCTCAATTTCACAATGATTTTGCATCTTGTGATCCATATCTTCATGCTACATGTTTACTTATGGTTTTATATGATCCTCAATCATATGCAAAAGCATCAAAATACCCAAGATGGAAAACATTTATGCAAGAAGAGATGAACTCCCTCCATTACAATGAAACATGGGATTTGGTCCATCTTCCTCCCAAGAGGAAACTAGTGCAATGCAAATGGGTTTATAGGACCAAAATGGCCTCTGATGGTTCTAGTATGAAGAATAATTCCAGGTTGGTTGCTGAGGGATTCACTCAATTCCATGGAGTGGACTATACAAAGACATTTGCACCAGTGGCAAATATGGATTCAATCAGGCTATTTTTGGCCATTGTTGCTTCCAAGCGATGGGAGGTTCATCACATGGATGTGTGAGAGTGAATTTATTCATGGGGATATTTATGAGGAGATCTATATGCAGCATCCTGAAGGTTTCATTGCAGATCATACACTTGTTTGCAGATTGAATAAGTCCCTCTATGGTCTCAAGCAAGCTCCTAGAGCTTGGTATGCCAAGATGGACAATGTTTTGCTATCACAAAGGTTTGAGAGATGTAAGTTTGATCCTAATATATATATGAAACATGTTAGTGACCTGATATTGATTATTGTACTGTATTTTTATGATATTTTGATCACTGGTAGCTGCACCAAATAACTAGGCTCACTTAATGATGCATTGCACAGTGCTTTTTCCATGACCGATCTAGGATTGTTGAAACAATTTTTGGGTTTGGAAATTAATCAAACTATGGATGGGATCTCTGTTTCTCAATCAATATATGTTGCATATCTGCTATAGAATTTTAAAATGGTTAAATGTCAGTCTGCAAAATTCCCATTCCTTTCTAGAGTTAAGCTCACAGATTGGGGTTCTTCACCATTGGTTGATAGTTCACTGTATAGGAAACTAGTTAGCAGCTTGTTGCATCTCACTCACTCTCGACCATATTTGTCTTATTATGTTGGGGATGTTACAAAGCACTTGCAAGATCATCATGAGGTCCATTGGAAGGCTTCCAAAAGGATCTTACATTATTTGCAAGGTACCAAGCATTTTGGCATACACTATGCAGCTAGTTCATCACTTGAACTGGTTGGTTTTACTGATTCTGATTGGGATGGATATAGTTATGATCGGAAGTCTACTTTTGGTTATGTGTTTATGCTTGCACATGGTCCCATTTAATGGTCAAGTAAGAAGTGGCACGCCATCTCCTTATCTTCAGCTAAGGATGAATACAGGGGAGCAGTGAATGCAACTACACAATGGTTGTAAGGAATTCCTGGAGAGTTTATATTTGTGTTTGATTCACCTACAGTCATTTGGTGTGATAATCAAAGCAAAATCAAGATCTCCACTAATCCATTACAAAGGCAGAGGACCAAGCAAATAGAGATTCACATGCACTACATTCGAAGCTTGGTGTATGACCAAATCATTGCATTGCAGTATTGCCCTTCTGCTGAGCAAACTATTGATATCTTCACCAAGAGTTTCACTGAGAAGACCTTCACTTACCATAGATCACTCCTTGGGGTGAGTGATGCATGTTGGATATTGGTATATTTTCTAGATGTGTTTCATGTCCATTTCAGAGGGGAGGTTTTATTTCCCATGTGGTTTTCCTCCTTACCTTGGTTACATGGACAAATAAAAATTGATGTTGTAAAAGGTGACTTGAACCTTAGTTTCCAAGGCCTTATTTTGATTATCTACACAAGTCTAGCTTATGGGAGGGTGTTAGAACATTATTACACCTTAGTACCTTAGTCATACATTATTTTATTGATTAATTGGTCCAAAACAGATTAAGAATTACAATCCAAGGTTTTCAGTAGGTTGTTAGAAGTTAGTTAGGGAAAACGATGGTTTATCCACCAAAGTATGGGCCAAAATTGGTCAAATATAGCTGTTGGTTCCCTATTTATTCCCACCTATAGCATTTATTATAACCACCACTTGATCAAAGGTTCCCTGTTTCCTTGTTTTAAGGAAACTGTCTTTGACTTAAGCAGCCTATGCATTGAACCTAGTAATTTTGGCCCTTTCTTAGTTTTTTTGGCCTCTCCTTGGATACCTAACTCCACCCAATTTTATCCACCACATGTGTGACCTTCACTTATGTCTTACCATGCTCACCCAACATTCACATGGACAATTAGTACCTGTTTGGGATGATTTGGGAGCCTTTTGGTCAACCTAGGGGGGATTGAGGTCCAATCTAAGCTAGCCACTTGTACAGCCTCCAACGGAAAAAAAAAATTATTCCAAATGTTATATAAGGAGTATCACAGCTCATTTTTGGGTTGGATAGTTAATAAAATCTTTTATTTGATCATTTGTTTCTCTGGTTTTTTATCATTTGTGAATGGCTTTTTATCATTTGTGACTAGTTTTATCATTTATTTTCCAGAATTCTTTTTTTCACTAATATCTTGCATACTTAGATATTTATTTAAATTGTGAGGTAATATATAAATGCTAGATCCTACTGTGATATAGATTTCACAGAATGTTATTATGGTGGTTGTTGATAGACTCACGAAGTATGGAGACTTTTGTACACTCTCTCACCCTTTTAATGCAAATACAGTACCTGCAACCTTTATGGAAATTGTTCAGAAGTTACATGGAAATCCAAAGATTATTGTAAGTGATAGAGATCCAATTTTCACTGGAAAATTTTGGACTGAATTATTTTCTTATTTGGGTACTCAATTGGCTCACAGTTCATCTTATCACCCTCAATCTAATGGGAAAACTGAGATAGCAAACAATTGTTTGGAAGTCTATCTTGATTGCTTTGTATCTGATAAACAAACACAATGGGTGAAATGGTTGTCTTTGGCAGAATGGTGGTACAATACTTCATTCCATACATCATAAAAAATGTCTCCATTTATGGCACTTTATGGGTACCAACCTCCATCTATCACATCTCTCTTAAAAGGAAAATCTAAATTTCAAGTCGTGGAAGATCACATAGAGCCCCAACAAGAAGTTCTCCAGATACTTAAGGACAACCTTACTATGTCAAAAAAAAGGATGATACAACAAGCTGATCAACATTGCAGTGAAAGGAGTTTTCAAGAAGGGGATTGGGTATTTCTCAAGCTGCAACCTTACAAGAAGATTTCTCTCAAGCTATTAAAGAGGGACAATAAATTAGAACCCAAGTATTATGGTCCTTATAAAGTGTTGCAGAAGATTGGTAGTATGGATTACAAATTGGAGCTCCCTTTATATTCAATAGTACATCCAGTTTTCCATGTTTCTTGCTTAAAGAAGGTAATAGGAGACAAGATCCCAATTCAAACAATCTTGCTAGAGCTTGATGAAGAAGGAAAAGTCATATTGGAACTTGAACAAATCACTGAAACAAGGACTAAACAGCTATGAAATTAGGCTATTACCGAGTACCTCATAAAGTGGAAGAACTTACCAATTGAGGATTCGACATGGGAAGATGAGTCCTTTGTACAGAGGCATCCGTAACTAATCAAGCGTTGAGGACAACACTTGTCTGAAGGGGAGGGGCATGTTAATCCCTAAATATGGGCACATTTACCCCTATATTGTGGTTCATTACATTAGTTTTGATTTTCGCTTTGGTCCATTGTGGTAATTGTCATTAGTATGGTTATATTAGTTATGTTGGCTTGGGTCAGTTAGTTGGGATTGTACCACTTAGTCTCCTATATATAGGAAGGATACCTTTCATTTGGAGTATATTGTCTTGTCTTGTCTTGTGTACTTAGTACATTGTATAAGGAGGTCTCCCCCTCAAAGAGGCTTGTTATTCAACTATTTTCTTTGATCAAGTCGTGGAGTACTCTTTTTGATCCATTTCTGCTCTTTTCATATTCTTTTTGGAAATTTGTTGCATAATTCCTTCTCTATATTGCTCTCTAAATTATAAATGTGCTTCATAAATTTTAAATTATTGAATTCATATAAAACTTATACATATACATAATGCCAGTCATATCAAAAATATGACGTGGTTGTTGAAAACTGGAAATAATCTAGTTTCATCTTAAATCCATATCTATTAAATTATGAGAAGGATAAAATCCATTGAGGTTTGAAGACCTTTCATCAAATGTTTCACTCTAAAAAATGTTTTCACCTCAATAAATTTGATCCCTCTTACTACTTAATAGATATGTAGTTAAGATTGATCTAATTAATACATATCCTTAGAATTTGAATTGATTTTTTCTTTAAAAGTAAATTTGCAACACCCAAATCAAATTATATAAGCTTGAATTCATGCTCATGACATCTGTCTTTCATACAAACAAGATGATAAGAGGATAAATTTATTAACTAATACACTTTGAATTTGCATCCTTTAATATGAGTTAACATGATATTTTAAATTAATAAATTGAGTTCTAAATGTTTCTAACATATATTACATATTGCACGGCCCCTTGGTACATCCACGTCTTGTTGTTTCTTCCCTTTGTTGTGTTGTAGATACCAGACATAGGAATTTTTCAGATGTTGTTATTGGCGGATTCACCGCTCCCTTGCATGATGGACCAGCCTTTGGTACTGTTTAGCCCAAATTTTCTGTAAGTTTAGATGATCCTCACATCTATAATCTCCTTAAAGCTTACATCCTTCCTAAAGGGTTTGACATGGAGACAAGGTCTCGCATTATCCAACTTAAAGGTGGAGTCTGTGTGTGTTTTGGCAACGATAATCTTCCACAGTTGCATTCCCATGTCCATCAAAGTTCTGCAGACTGCAGCGTGGTGGAACAGCCAAATGCCAAATCCAAAAATGCAACTCCCATTACCTTTAACTGGACTGGAATTACATATCCTACATCTTGGGAATTAAAATACTTTGAGTTGAGAAATAAAGAAAGAATAGCTGCCTCCTTCAACCCAAAACCGTTGATATTTGATGGAGCTCTAGCTCGTTCCGTTCTCCCCAAGAAGAGCCTATTCGACGATTTCGTCCACCTTTGATCAAGTCAACATCCATGTCCTCTTATAATAATGCTAAGCTTCAAGCTATGTCAGACCAACTCAGTAAATAGTCAATAGCTGAATCCAAAGACAAAGCCCCTGTTTCTTCTTCTGATTCTGTAAATACTTCTTTCTCATATTATGAACACAGAGGTCAACATGCCGCCTGTCAGGCATGTTAGAAAATAAAACAAAAATTGCAACACAAAAATAAGCAACACGAGTTTCCAACTCTGGGGATGTTCTCTTTACCCAGAGAAAAATCAGGTATGGAAATCACAAATACTGATGGGAAAAAATCATTTATTCCTGGTAGAAATCTACTAGATGCACCATTCAAGTAGCATTCTCAAGATGGTTTGACCAAAAGAGAATTTTTACCTAGTAAATCATCAGCCTTTGATCAGACTGTCTCTGATGAGACAAAGTTGGCAAATTGGGGTAACTTTCTGGAAGTACATACTGCAAGAAATATAGATGACATGGCCAATGATATTCTTCTATTAAAACATAGTTGTTTTGAGAAAAAAGAACAATTAAATAAATTCATTAGAAAGATTGAACTGCTTGATACGACCCAGATAGAGAAAGCTATAGAGGAAGCCTCTCAAAAACTTGAAAGGAGACTAGCTGTATTGAGCGATCTGAGCTCAAAAACATAGGAACTCAAACAGAAACAATACATTGTTCTTGATCATGTCCTAAAGCTAGCAAGAAAGGGTCATAGTAAGTCTGCTTCGTTAGGTCAATTCAATGTTATACCTAATGAAGAAAAACTAGAATGGGATTTTGGTGAAAGTGATTTTATCAAGCAGGATATTGAAGAATGGATCACTGAGTTTAAAGCTTTTAAGCCTGTGCTTGATCCTAAGCATATAGTTGACTTAAATATGATGGAATTTGAATCTTCAAACAAAAGAAGAATAGAAGGCCCTCGCCAAGAAGGTTTTGATACCCATATGCCTGATGCAACTTCTGCATCGAATCCTCCTCCCAAAACTTTCAATTTTGGGATAAATTCCATGAACAATATTATCTCACAGATGCCTGAGCAACCTGTTCTGAATATCCAGTGTCAGTCAAGATCAGAAGTAAAGAATGCAATACAATTGCTTTCCCACTGGACATTATACAAAAAACAAGAAGATCACAATCTAACTGGTCAAATGTTGGGTACCCAGTTGATTGTTGGTTTATCAGGGCTTGCTTATGAATGGTTGCGTTGGTTGCCACAAGAGACTCGAAATGAATTGTTATCTGCAAATGATGCAGATGAACATATTCTGTCTTCCTTAGGCAGAGAATTATATGGCCTGGAAGAAGGAGAAGACTATGATCATTTAGCCTCATTATTCATGTCAGCAAGGTTATGTGATCTTAGTAAATCTGAAGAATATTTCTGCTACATGCAGAAATTATTAATTTCATCTGGTAAGTCTGGAAACCCCGCATATCTCAAACACTATCTTCGTAGTTACCCTGGTCACGTACCAGATGCAGTTGAACAAGCACTGAAAGATAAGAAGATAGAATTAAGAAGTATTTCTCTAGCACAGCTACATGGTCATATTTTGGAAACCTGGCAAGAACATTGCCTAGAAAGACGTGTTAGTAAAGACTTCAAGAGGCATCAGAAAATGTTTTTTGCATCCTTCTGTAAGGATGTAGCATGAATGCCAGATTGGGAGTGTGGTGCCCATAACAGATGCCACTTTGGCAAAGGAGGTCTCCATTGTGAAAAGAAAAAGAAGCATAGAAAATTCTATACCTCTGAATCTAGATACCATCCAGATGTATCATATAAACACAAGTCCAAACATCGCTATAAAGAATATGGATCAAAAAAGCCTTACAAGAAATCAAAATACAAATCCAAAAGGTTTGTTAAAAGAAGGCATGAAAAAGGAAAAACAGATGTTTGTTTTATATGTGGTAAAACAGGCCATTGGGCTAGCAAGTGCCCAGAAAGAAAATCCAAACCCAGGTTAGCTGCACTATGTACAAACCTTGACCCAGCCTGGTGGGATCTGTATAAAGTTTCTTCCAATTCACCTGATCCTTCTGATGAAGTTATTTATTTGCCTGATTCAGAGTCTGAGTCTTCCTCTTGTACAGAAAATGACTCTGACCATCCATTTTTAGCTAAATGTGGTCAATCTCAGTCTTCCTCCTCTGAGTCTGAATCTGATCTTGAGCCACATTTAGGGGGTGTGAGAAGCCAGATTATGATTTTTCATTGTATATGTTTTCTAGTTCGCCATCTCCATATCAGATAGAAAAGAAGATTGCTTCCATTGATTTACAACTAGCTTTTATCCCTTTATATAGACATGTTGAAAGGACCGAACTCCGAGAAGAGAAGAAATAACTCCAGCAAAGACTACAGGCTATAACCCAAGCTAAGGGTAAGGAAAAAAATACTGTAGAATACAATCCAGTAGAACTGTATCAAGAATATCCGAGTTCCCATACAGATAGACAATCTCACAGACAGGATAGAGAGAAATTGTTAAAAATGCAGTTAAAATAAAAACAAACCAAGATAAAAGAACTGTTGAAAGAAGCAGATGCAATCAAACATGCTCTTGCAGTCCTGATTCAAGAAAAAGATTGTCACGTCCCCTCCCATCATATCAGCTAGATGGAGAGGATCGTGAGGCTAAAACCGGGCATCTAGCCCCATAAACTTTTAACCAAGCATTCACATAATTTAAAAGAGATATGGGATGTATAATTATAAGAAAAACATAGCGGAAATAATCAATTACACACCCATTATACATTCAGTATATTCGTTCCATTCATCAATCTAAACAATATCAAATTAGCAAATGAGAATACTTATCTTAAACTAAGTAATCCCTGAGCAACCAGCTACGCTTCTGCAATGTTCCACCCAACCGTAGGCAAGTGTGCTCCTTAATCTCTCAGCACCACTGCCACCCCCCGAGCTAGGCATGATCTCCACAAGGAACTAGGGAACAACAGGGCCTCACATATCCATAGATACACCAGAATCAACCATACCCACCAGCAGTTGGGTTTCTACCAGATCTAGAAAAACGTGGGAAACCAAAAACGAAAAGGAGGAAATGGGAAATCAACCCCAGGAGAGCAGAATCGTTTTCAGAAAAATGCTCATGGGCATTTCGTGGGCAGAAACGGCCTCCATAACCCCAAAAATCGTGGCTCTCTTCTCCGTCCACTGAGCTAACCAAAAATGAGTTTCTGGGCATGGAAAAACGCAGGGTTATGGTGAAAAACGTGAGGATAACTTCCAGTGAGCTCAGTCTGCGTGAGAGGAAGGACGTAATGCATGAGGAATTGCCTTATGCGGCATTTTGTGGGGGTTTTCTTGCCCAGCAAGCCAAAAATATGATTTTTTAAGGTTGATGGCTTGCCCATGCACGAAAATATGGCTGCCATACTTCTCCAATACCAAGACAATAACTGCCCCAACCAATCTTTGGAAGAATTAAATGATTGGGTGCATGAGACAAAATGGGTAGTTGGTGGTTTATGGGTTTCCCCATTGACACATGGATTAACACCATTGGCTCAAGGGTTTGAATAATTTCCCTCCCTATTCCTTGTAAAGATCATGCCCCCATCTCTTTGTTGCATTGCGCAGCTGGTTGTGGGTATCTTTCATTAAATTCGTATTTACATGATGTCTTATTTACATCATGCCCTTCTAGCACAAGAACTATAGGCATCTATCTCTTTGATTTCCGGTACATAAAATGCTAAATCAATGGTGGGGCCTTGGCCTTGAGCTCCTCACCATGATTAAGTTACAATGTTTACATCATTTACGATTTAATGCAAAGGGGGTCAAAATGGGGACGTGACAAAGATCAGTCATTAGAAGAAGAACTATCAAAAGAGATAGAAAGAGTCTGTGGTCACCTTGAGCTAAAAGAGGATTCTCCTGAATCTTCCCTTGAGAGATCTCCCTCTCCAAAGTCTCAAAGTATAAGTCTGCTTGGAGCCCTATCAGGTCCGAAGTTGTTTGTCACCTTAGATTTTTGTCCTGATGAATTTAGACCATACCCTATTCAGTGTCTGATAGATTCAGGATGTCAGTTTAACCTAGCCAGAGGTAATGCAATCCCTTCATTTTATTGGGAAAGAACAAAATAATTTGGTTCTGCAATTCAAGGTACTCCTGTATATCTCACTGGCAAAATTAAAGATTTCCCTATTGCATTATCTGGTATTAAGAGTACAGTTTCCCTTTTTAGGTTAGATTCAGTCAGAGAAAATTGTGTGCTTGGTTCTGAGTTCCTAACAAAAGTCAGCCCATTTTCAATTGATACTCAGAAAATGATGTTTGTCTGTACAGTAAATAATCAGTCAGTCTCTCTACCTTTGAGTCATAAATTTGTACAGAGATGTAAGCCACTGTCAAGTTCTCCTGACACTCCTGTACCATCCAAAGCCTCTCTAAATAAAATGGAACGCTGCATATCTTATGCAGAAAGTCACAGTGAAAAAGCATTGGCTACTATTAAAGCAAAAATTGAAAAATATTGTTGTTCAGAAAATCCTAATGCTTTCTGGACCAGAGAGAAGTACTTTGTCTCTCTCCCATTTGATCCAATGCAGAAGATTAGGCCAATGAAAGCCTCAGCGAGATTAATGATTCCTTTAGAGAGAGATTTATGTTCTAAAGAAATCCAAGAATTGTTGACTAAGGGTCTTATTGAGCCATCCAAGAGCCCTTGGGCTTGTCGTGCTTTTGTAGTCAACAAGAATTCAGAGCAGAAAAGAGGTAAGCCGAGATTAGTGGTAAACTTTAAGCCACTAAATGTTGTATTACAGAAAATCAGGTATCCATTGCCTGATAAATCAAGTCTCTTGCAGAAAATTACTGGATGCACTGTTTTCAGTAAATTTGATTTAAAATCTGGGTTTTACCAAATTGGTATTGAGGCAAAAGACAGATTCAAGACTGCCTTTGTGGTTCCTCATGGGCAGTACCAATGGAAAGTTCTCCCGTTTGGAATTAATAATGCACCTTCAGAATTCCGGAAAAGAATGGAGGATATTTTTAGAGACATTCCTTGGTTGATAGTATTTATTGATGACATCTTAATCTGTTCCAAGAATTTGCAGGATCATCTCAAACACTTGCAAAAGTTTTATGACTTAGTGTTTAAGCATGGTTTAGTTTTGTCAGCCTTAAAATTGGAAATTGGAGAGATAGAAATGGACTTTCTTGGTTTTCACATAAAAGCTGGTCAGGTTATTCTTCAGGATCATGTGTTAAAATCCTTTGATCAGTTCCCAGCTAAAATTATTGAGAAAACGCAGCTCCAAAGGTTTTTGGGATGTTTGAATTATATTCGTCCATTTTATAGAGGTCAAGCCTCTGACATCCATTGTCTGCAGCAAAGACTTAAGAAGAAGCCCATAGCCTGGTCTGATGAAATGACAAAAGCAGTTCAACAGATAAAGACCAGAGTTAAGCCTTTACTAGCCCTGAATCTCCCTCAAGGTGTTGGTAAGTTAATCATAGAGACAAATGCTTCAAACACTACCTGGGGTGGTGTTCTGCTTGAAGAAGTTGAGGGAAAGGAAAATATTTGTGGCTATGCGTCTGGTTCCTTTAAAGGCGCAGAGTTGAATTATCCCAGCAGCCATAAAGAAATATTGGCTGTAAAGAAGACTGTTCACCATTTTATTTTCTACCTTAAACCAGTCAGATTTACCATAAGAACTGATTTAAAAATTATGCCTGGTATTTTTAAGAATGAAAATCTAATGGAAGAGAATAGTAGCAGAATTCTGAAATGGTTCATTTGGCTTTCAAATTTTGATTATGATATTATTTATAAGCCTGGATATTTAAATTGTCTAGATGACATGCTTACTCAGGAAAATGTGCAGCAAGAATTTCCCAGTCTAAACATGTTTTCAGCAGGATCTAGTTCAGGTACCAAAGATTCAAAGGGAAAAATCCCTATGCCAGATGAAGAAGCATTGCCAAGAAATGCTTTATTTTTAAAGCCATGGGATAACAGTTTGTCTGTTGAATAGCACAGAGAATTGCTTGATTACGCTGACAGACATCAGGCTGAGAAGTTTCTTAGTCTGACTTTTATTAAAGAGATTCAGTCGAGTCCCTGCAAACTCCAGATTCTAGAACGCTGGGAAAAGAAAGCTTTCAATGGCTTCAGCAAAGCCCAAGCGCAGCTCAGAAAATGCAGAGAATTATGGATCTATTGCAATAATGATGATAAGGAAGGACCCCTCTGGTATGTTGATATAGGTGAGGGTAACCTCAAATGGACCTCCTACAATTTAATCCTCCATTTTTGTAGAGAACAAACTACCATAGTAATATGTGCAGACCCTGGAAACATGCGCAACAAGAAATGGTCCAAATGGACAGAGGTGTTCTTGGATAAGTTTTGTCCTCGGGTAGATTGGTTAAATCGAAGGGAAAATTTTATTCTTCATATGGAAGCTGATATGCAGGTTGCGGATCAGCACAATATGTGGTTTAAGTTTGTGTTAAGACATCATGGTGGTAGATATTCACCACTGGAGCATACTGTAAATATTACTCAGAAATTCATTAAGAGAGATGCTCAAAGTAATAGATTGGATACTCAGATCCATAGAAGAACTCTGCCACTTAACTATCGAGTGGAATCAATGTTTGCTTCTGAATTTTTATATGATAAAAATGATGCTTTACATGGATCTGATATTGAAAGGTGTTTCGGCGATCTTCTGTATCTTGAATTAGACTATCCAGAAGATGCATACCACCCATATGATGATTCCCAACCTTACAATTGGGAAGATGATCTGGCACAACGTGAGATCGAGGAGAATCTCTTTGATGAAGGTGTACTGGACTGTCATTGTGGTGGCCAGCCAGTAGGTCCACCTGGCAACGAGGAACTTTTTGTGTGTGCCATTCCGGAGATGACTAGAGTCAGAATCTTTTCACGGGAATGAAGAATTGGTCCATATGTTGTAATAATCTTTTGTAATGATTCTGCTTTAATGGAAGCCGTAGTGGGCCGGTATAATAGCTCCACTTTGTATTGTCGGCCATGTCTTTCGGCCTTATGTCTTTTCTCGGGATGCTTTTCCCCGATGCTTTGTAATTGGGCCATGCTTGTCGGCCAGTAGTTAGAATCTGCTTTCAGTGTGATTTGTCCTTTGTGGGTCAGTCTTTGTCGATTCTGAGTCCCCATATGGCCGAGCCTCGAAGGGACGAGATAAACATGGTGCTGTCACACCATGTCCTCGGAATCTTTACTTTTCACCGCCTGGTGTAGGTAGTATGTCACCGGATGACCTTCCCAAATGCTATAAATGCAAGGTCCCGGAGCTCATTTGAACATAGAGTTTTGCATTGAGCTGGTTGAGAGCTCTGCAAGTTAGAGAGTTGAGTTGTTCCAGTAGTTGGAAGCTCAGTGTGAGAGCTAAGGTCGTATGCTTTGCTGGTTTCCTGCAAGGGTATAACACAGCATCAGAAAGCCATAGCCCGACCCTATACATTGGTCGTGTCTGTGTGAGGTGTGCTAGTGGACATATCTTGTAATCCCCAGGATCCTGCAAGTAAGTTTATGCCTTCGGGAAATTCTGAAAGCTAAAAGGGCCCAAGACATTGTGTTCAGGCGCTCAGTCGAGTGAATGTGGTGACGAACTTCGCAAACCGAGGTTGATCCACTTGAGTCTGTAAAGTCAGTAAAGTTGTGAAAGATGAATAAAGATTTTGCTTAAAGCTTGTGGAGATCCTAGTGCAGTTGTGCAGTTGTGAAATTGTGGTATCAAAGCCAGCAATTCAAATCTAGCGAAGGTTTTCTGGTAAATCTTGTACTTTGTTTCAGATGTATGTATGATTAAATCTGCTGCAATATCATTTCTGTGTTAGTTGGTTGTCTATTGCCACTCTACAATAGTATCCTGTAGGCGGTGGAAATGACCGTTGAGTGGATTGTTGGGATCTAAAGGTGTAAGAGTCGTCCGACGTCGTAGCAGTAAGGACCGCAGTGATTAGGGGAGTAAGTCTACAGGTTTCCGGAGACTAGATAGAGTCAGCACTCACCTTTTAATTTTAAAATGGACCCAACAATGGATGCTGTTGAGCTGACACACTTAGAGTGTGAGTCAGCCAATGACACTGAAGTATCAGTAGCAGAAAGACGAAATACTTCATTTCAACCTTCATCTTCGGATGATGCATCTTCTTCATACATTACTATTAATGACCAGAACCCTTATGAAAACTGGTAATTGTCTCAGATCTTGCCTCGTGATGTTTACAGACTACATTGGTGGAACCTTCAGTCAGCCACCCAAATCCGAGTGTCTAGCATAGATGTTGCCTTTACTGACAAGCAAGAACCAATTCATATAAATCTGTTAGATAAAAGTCAGATTGATTGGGCAATTTCTAAAAAGTTTAAATATGCTCATTTTGGAGCCGTCATAATCTATAAGACCCTTAAGAAAGTATTATTATTGAGAATATTACAACAATAGTGATGCAGGAGCATCCTTGGGTTTCAACAATCAACATCACACCCAAAAAAAATATTTAGTTTGGTTAATAGCTATAGAAGAAAATAAATAGCTATGGAAACCTGTTGCGAATCCGTTCGACTGCAAAAATTCTGTAGCGGCAACAGAAATTTTTGGTTGCTGAAAGTTTGTAGAGGTGACAAAAAGTCTCGATTGAGGAAAGTCTGTAGAGGAAAGGCTCGGTTGCAGAAAGCCTGTTCGACTATGAAAAGTCTACGCTACTGCAAAAATTCTATTCAGATGTGGAAATCTTGTAGATTACAATTCACGATTACATAATACATGGATTTCATATTAGATTAGATCTGCATGTGGAATGAGGTGGCATAATCAAGGCTAAACATATGAGCTGAAAAAAAATCATTGGTGGAATTGGTTGGAAGAGAACTGATTACAACTATCCACCTTCCCCATGGGAAAATGAAGAGACACACAAGAAGTAATAAAAAGGGGATTTTAGAAGGAGAAGAGCCAGTTTGAAGGTAGCAAGGAAGGGCAGTGTTGGCTCTACAGTTGGGGACGTAGTTCATCCTATCTCAACTCGGTTCAACAACAGACAAAGGGAGTTAGTTCAAATCGCTATAGAAGGTTAAATTTGAATTTCCAATTAATTTTTGTTGTAAGCAAAGTACAAAAAATATTATTTTATGTTTGCCTTGTATGTGGACTGATAAATGTAATTAAAGAAAGCATTACCCTGCTGCTCTAAAACTCATGTTGGTTCAAATTTAGTGATTCTATTGCAATGTTGAATTTATGTTTTCTGTTATTTAATTAATAAAAGGCCATAGTTGTGCACCTTATGGGAAGTGGAAACCTGCAATCCTTGTTAAAAAGAGTTGCAGGCTACAGGATTGCATCAAATAGTAATAGACTTCTTGAGTACATTGTTTACATATTTACACTATACACATTTATAACTATGTGTTTATATATGAGAAAGAACTTAATTTGACTAATCTAGCGAGCCAACTAAAAAACCACATGACTTGTGGTAAACTCCACCATTTCTCCTTTTCTATTGCTTAATTTTGTACCTTTACGTCGTTTGCATGTCTTCATTTACATTAGAACATATGTTTTGATAGTATTAGCTACATGAATTTAAGGATGATGGAGAATGGGAGCAAGTATGCCGATTTGGATGCTTATTCTATGATGCTTGCACTTTCTATGAATATGATAGTGAAATAATTCTGAATGTACTAAAATGGAATCCAAAAATACAAGACCTGTGATAGAATATGGCCACATATACAATTAATGCAATTTTTTTTTTGTTTCCATTTCCATTCTAAAGCTTATTGACAACCCTTAACATAGAATATTACTAAAACAATTTTTCTAACAAGATTTAACTTCCTTGTATAAATGGAAGAAATATATTCAAATGGATGACAACATGTACCTTGTGGCATATTATGATTCATCACCCTTTCATACACACTATGAAGGAAACAATGACACCCAAACACAAGATCACTATCTACATGAAGAGATGTTGCAACTATGTGAATTGATCATCGACAAATCCCTTCAATATTTGAATGATCCATTTAAAGAATAATTATGTAATGTCCCCATTTTGACCCCCTTTGTATTAAACCGTAAATGATGTAAATATTGTAATTTAATCATGGTGAGGAGCTCAAGGCCAAGGCCCCACCATTGATCCAGCGTTTCATGAATCGGCAATTAAAAATAGATGCCCATGGTTCTTGTGCGAGATGGGCACAATGTAAATAAGACACCATGTAAATACGAATTTTAATGGAAAAACCCACAACCGGCTATGCAATGCAACAAAAGAGATGGGGCATGACTCTACAAGGAAAAGGGAGGGAAATTATTCAAACCTTGAGCCAATGGTATTAATCCATGTGTCAATGGGGAAACCCATAAACCACCAACTACCCATTTTGTCTCATGTACCCAATCATTTAATTTTTTTCCAAGAAATTGGTTAAGGCAGTTAATGCCTTGGGAATGAAAGAGTATGGGCAAGCCATCAACTTGGAAAAACGTGTTTTGTCTCCTTGGGCAAGAAACCACCCACGAAATGGTGCCCAAAGCCATTCTGTACAGGCAGCCTTTGATCATTCACGCAGGGGGAGTTAGCTGGGGTCTTCCATTTACGTTTTTCATCTAAATACTGCATTTTTCCATGCCTGGGAGTCGTTTTTGCAGTATATAACAGTTGGGAGAGGGAGGGCCACGTTTTGAAGACTGTAGGGAGGTCGTTTTTGCCCCTGAATGTCCAAGGACGTTTTTCTAAAAACGGATTTGGCTTCCTGGGTTGTTCACCAACTTCCCATTTCGTTTTTGTGGGGTTCTGCTGCTATGTGCATCCTTGTTCTTGGTTTGAGCCTGTGAGCTGAAGTGTTGGAGTGGTAGTGGATAGAAGTGGCTTGATAAACCTAGTGGGGGAGACAACCTCTCAAAAAGATCAAGAGGGCTTTGGTTACTCTTCTATGCATACCCTGAGAGCACTGGATAGGGAAGGTATGGCTTGAGGGACTGCACAGCAGTGAAAAGAATACTTCCTTGTGCTGGGTGTGTAGGTATTGTGGGTGCCAAGCTAGATAGATCTTGCAAGGTTATCCCTGGCTCTGTGCTGGAGCTCACTAGCTTAGTAACTCTTCCTTTCCATCTCCTAGTAGCCTGATAAACCCAATTGTAGATTGGCTTGGCTCATCTTGGTGTATGCTTGGCCATGCGTGAGTCTGCTGTTCCCTGGTTCCTTGTAGAGATCATGCCCAGCTCGGGGGTGGCAGTGGTGCTGAGAGATTGAGGAGCACACTGGCCTATGGTTGGGTGGAACGTTGCAGTTGCATAGCCAGTTGCTTGGGACTGCCTTATTGAGATAAGTATTCTCTTGTGTAAATTGGCAATTATCATTTGATGAATGTTATGAATGTATGTGGATGTATTAAACGAATTTGCCTCTGCTGTGTTTTTAAAAGTTTAGGCATTTCCATATGATCTTGTCACAGAATCTTGAATGTGTGTTAGAGATCAACAACATTTATTTGATTACCATCGTTTTTCCATAGCATGCACAGATACAGTTCTTTGCATCAATGTTTTTAATTCAAACGTATTGGGGCTAATTGCCCGGATTGAGCACTGTGATCCTCTCTATCACGCTGGTATGATAGAGGGGACACTACAAATTATCCTTAACATGATAGAGAGAACTTCCATAGCATTAATCAACCTTGTGATATAAACACGAAAATCCAACTCTTTCCATATATATCAAACATACAAAATGAAAAAAAGTGTAGAAAGTGTTGGATTGCATATATTCACCTCTTGGAAAGAGGAGTTAGTGACTTGAATAAAACGCTACTGCAAGCATATGCCATCCATTAATAAAATAAACATCCATAGAAGAAACCCGGTCATGACTGACTCAAAGATTCCCCTTCAATGAAAATTAGTTATTTGATTAACATCAGTTAAGAGTGTTGAAATATATTACAATGAACATCCAATGACAATAATTTCTACAGTTTTGGAAGTATCATACACCAAGAATACGTTAACCTTGATGATGTGTACCTTAAGCAATGATACACCATCAAGAAATGTGCTTCAAGTGTAATTAGGAAAAACAAATTCACTAAGCCTCAAGGGGTAACTCAGTTGGGTGGATATTTCGAGTCCAAGACTGAAGTAGTGGAGGTCAGAGACCTTCAAATATCTGGGTTCTTTGGGGTTAGGATCCCGAACTAGGAACCGAGAGGGTGAGGCCCCTTCAAGTGGCCCCTCTAATAATTATGACCATGGATGTAGCGAGCCCTAAACAAAGTCATAACATTCTAGAGGCATTTATTGTAAATCGACTTTAATAATTAAATACAATATATAAACTTAGTTTCTAACTTAAAATATCTAGTAAAAGCTATACTCTAGCCCATGACTATAAAAATAATGTCAAGTTTCATTTAAGTTTCAAAAATGCATTGTGTAACTTCATCAAGCAAACACCAACAAGAAATTCTAATAAAATGTAGTAGAGAAACTAAGCACAAAAATCATTTACAATTCACCTTGATTAAACAAGTATCTTATAAAAATTCACACCAATAAAAAATTAAACTAAGGACAAGAATCATTTACTATTCACCCTCATTAAAAATATATATTATAACATTTTTGTTTGTATATCATCTTTTCTAAAGTATTCAATGAGAATACTCAAGTCCATGGGTTACAAATAAAGGGTTAAATTTTCTATGGCTTTGAAAATGTGGCAAACTATATAATACCAAGCTTAACCTTTAAATTTTCTCAGTGTGGAATACTCGCTTCTAACAAGATGAAATTATTCATGTATTATTAATATAAACCCAAAGACACTATTTTTAGTCTCCATATACCTTCACTTTAAGAGCTATTACAAGAAAAGGATAAGGATAGTGCAATGTCCAACAAAGAAGAGTATGAAAAATCAATTATTTATGTTAATTTAAGCTTTACTTCGAAATGATAGTAAATATGTTGTTTTCAATATCTATGGAATAGATAATTTCTACTTTGTTATGAACTAATATCTTTAAAATAAAATAAAATAAGAAAGAAGAATATATACCATATAAACAAATGTAAATGTGGACCACAACTTTAATATAGATAAGAAATATGACTTACATAATAACTCCTTATAAAATAGAATATCATTTTTTAAATACCCCAAAACATTCATATAATCATTACACATGTCTTCAACAATTTACTTTTATATATACATATCCCTTCATTAGGTCAATCCTATTACATATATATTTAGCCCCATATATACCTCCTTTAACCCCATATATACCTCCATATATACATCCTTTAACCCTGTATATATACCCAATTATGAATTTGATTTATTCCCCTCTTTAACTCACTTACCTTTATAAAAAACAAGTTTCTAGAAAATGAAAACTAAAAAAGATTTTTTTCTATACCACTTATCCCTAACCAACAAAGTTGCATAAAATGCCAAAAGCGAATCACCATGCATAAAGTGCCAAAAACCAATTACGACAAGCTATTCATGGATTACTATCAAAGTGCCAAAAACCAATTACGACAAACTATTCATGGATTGCTATCAAACAAACCAATTAGACTCATTGTTATACCATATTTTGTTTTGATTGCGCTTAAATTGTCTTTAACAATGTGTGATATTGAGAATTGCAAAAATCAAATGTCATATATTTTATGTGGCTTTTTATACAATAACTCTTTAAATGTATGTGGTCGCACTTTTCTCGACCCTAAATAAATACCCGTAAAAGGCTACTTCAACCCGAAGCTCTTCGCCACTATTTAGGAACGAAAAAACTTCTATAATTCCACTAGAAATCTTCAAGTCCTAATATACGTAATTGCAAACTTAAGGACACGTCTTTTCTTTTAAAAGTAATAGGTCAAATTTTCTTTTTCTGCACTTTTATAAACTTTAATAAATTATGCAACCTCTGCTAACTAACGTATATCATGGGAGGTTGCTCATGTTCAGAGGCCTCTACTCGACACCGAAGCTTGAGACTATCGATGAAAACGGGAAGAAGGGTAATTTCAAGACCTTGCCTAGGACTTGGGCATGGGCATGAGCACATAGAGAGTGAGATACTAAAGGAGTGGAAAGATTTTCACTTAAAAGTTATAATATTATATTATAAAAGAGGTTTTGATATTTAGAACAATTCATTTTTTTTAAGAATAATTCAAAGATTTGCACTCTCGTTTTCATCTACTATTTGTCACTAGACCCAATGTTGTGATATTATTTTTAATTTATAAATATGGTTTAATTTAATTATTTGATATTAAAATGCATTTGTCACTAGACACAATGTTGTGATCTATTATTTTTTATTTATAAATATGGTGTAATTTAATTATTTAATATTAAAATTATATTTAAGAAATAAAATATAATTCATGAATTAGTTCATTTAAAAGAAAATGTACACAAAATAATGACAATTTGTCATTATGAAAGTACATATATTGTTTGGTAATGGTTTCAAAATAGTTGGGGAGAATTAAAAAACTTAAAATGGCATGTGATAAATAAAGTAAAATTGATGAAGATGAAATTAGAGAGATTGGTTATCATTAGAGATAGTGATTAGAGGAACCTTTTGGCTTCTTGTGTGGACTATGTCCTTATGGTAGCTTCGTTTTGCGTTGAAATAAATTGTAAAGCTAAAATACATTACTATATAATTTATACAATGATTGAACATTTTTTTATTAAATGCTTTTCATATATATATAAAGAAAATAGATTCGTTATGGGGGTAGTCATTGACATTGCGTTTTTTTCTTAAATCTCATGATTTTTGTAATATTAGAAATATGTTAATGTGTGAAATCACCTTGAGTGTCTAGTGACTTTGTCTCTGAAATTTGGATACCCAAAATGATATGTACATAGGATAGTGGGACCTATCATCGCTTGAGTCTCTTCATCTATAAATGTTAACAAGTTGAATTTGAGCTCCATGCAGTTATTTTATGTAGTTAATTATGACATGCCAAACTCACCTAAGGTTCTTATTGTGGACTTGAACATGCTGTTGATTTTATGTATCTATAAAAGCTATTCACCATCTGATGTAAGTTTCCTTTTGTTGCCTCCAACTTTCTTTTCTCGCATTAAGATTTTGGGAATTCTTTGCATAATTTTGTTCCTTCTTTATTCTTTCTAATTGTTGTGTAAGAATCCGGTGTATTCCATATCACTCTGCACATCAGTACAACCACTTGTATCATAGTTACTCACCCTCTCTGAAAAAGATGCAATATATTTTTGTCATCGGAGACATAGTTGGGTTGCATGGTACAAGGATCAATGGATTCTATGTTGCCACACTCTTGGGCATGTATCCATAAAGCATCACACAACCTACCATTTTGTCACATACCCACTAACCTCTATCCACTATAAAGCCTATGGGGTACCATAATTTCACCTCTAAATTATGTCTTCTACTACCAAAATCATTTTTTATGGATGATTATAGATGTTAATTACGGAAGCAATCTACAACAACCTTAATTATTTAATTAAAATACCAAACATGAATGTAGTTATACCATGCATACACCTGTAATTATGATACTTTAGTTTCATGCACATAAAATTGAACAAAATGTAGAACAATCAAATGCATAACAAATTATAAGGCATGGCATTTACATTAAAAGCACTTATCTCTATGGGAACTAATCCTCCAACTAGATCCAAATGAAAGATGCCCCCCCCAACCTTAATCTCTTTGTCATACTTATTATTTCTATAATAGAGGCGACCTCTGATCTCAGGTTATTATTACACATGAGTGAAAATATTAATGGTTCATGTTTAACTCACAACCCAAAAAACACCCTAGTGCCAAAACCCCCCTCTACAACTGTCCCAATCAACTACCACTCTCCCCATGCAACCTACATAACAAGAGGAATGGAATCCCCTTTTCTCAAGCAATCCCTAAATATATCCGAATTCCATTATAGTTGTCTAGCACTGGCTGGTGAAAGAATCGCATTGGTGGGACTTTAGTGAAATTCTTAATTTTAGGTCAGATTTCCTATTCGAGTCAACCTAGAAATCATTAGTACTAATGTACCATGGAAATTGCATCATTATTCATAAATATACATAATTATTGACATAAGTTTCCTCCCGTCTTACCCCCAAAATTTGTACCAACAATAATGATGGATGAATGATGTTATAATCTAAATTTTCAAATATTATATTTGCATACTAGGAAACCTCCGTGTGGCCCTCGTGAGCCTATGTTTCCCCTTTAATCCAAAATCTTAAGTATATAAGAAAATATTAAATAAATCAACTCGCATAATCATGGGTTTATGGATTTTGGATGAATTCATTAACTAAGGTTTATAATTAAGGCTAAGGAACTAGGTTAAATTCACTAAGGCCCTCTCCCCTTAGACCCCTTTCACTTCCCCCACTTGCGGAATCATATCCCCCCATCTCTTTTTCACCCTTCTCTATTTCCAACCATCAAGAATTTGTATATTATAGAACAATGTGCATAGTTACAATATCTTTGGTAATCCACGACCATTCATGTCTAGTGCCCCAATGAAGCGAATCTCAGTGCAAGTGTTAACAATGTATCTTATGTATCTCCCATGTTCTCCCTACATCAAGCTTATTATTTCTCTGTTAATGGCATCTATACGCTATATTTTACATCAAAACCTCCCATTAGCTTCAACGACATAGGTACGAATACAAGCAAAATTCTTTAGGTTCCTGACCCCACAACAAAGGTGAAAGTGCTTGAATACAACTCTATAGTGCAGGTAGTTTTTCAGTCAACAAACATCTTCATGGTAGAGAACCCAAATGTCGATCATCTTAAATTTAATTTGGTTGATCCCCCAAAGAACAACACAATAATCGCTCCAGTGAGAGGTTGGGTTTCCATAAGATTCAAAGCTGACAATAAAGGTATATAAAAACTTATGCATTTATTTTTATATGAATTTAATTCCATCATATTGAATTATGTACTAAGAAAACTGATGTCAAGTATGGCCAAGATCGAAATCATGAGCCATGGCTAGAGTCTGTTGACTAAGTCCTTGAGCTAATGTCTGTAGTTATCAACCCATGTGGAGATACATAGTCCATTGTTCTGTTTTTCTATCATATAGCTAAGGCGTAGATTCAATTCTAGTGCAAGATGGCATGTATCCTTCAGTTCCATAACCTGTAGGTTCAGTCACAATGTAAAAAAATTATACTAACACATTTTAGCTTTACACATTAGCTCCGGCTATGCAAGATAATGTTCATCCTACTAATGGAAAGACACTAAGACAGTGCTATTTGTAGCTGATTCTTAAAACCAATAGGGCTTGGAAAGAAAATCATGTCATTGCCACCTTCTAACACTTTGTGCTAGATTATAGATGCTTATATAATGGGAAGGTCATTTATTTCCCTCCTAGGAATATTATAGCTCGTTACCGTTGCGGCCAAAAATTCAAAATGAATTGAAGCTGTGATAAGATACTCTATTAGTTTCATTAAGATACTTGCATTTATTCAAACCTCTACTTGCCTAATACTTTATAACTAATTTTGCATTCATTTTTACCTCTACTTTCTCACTACTTTATACCGAGTAGTGTCTTTGACATTATGTGATCATTTTGGACATATTAGGTGGTCAGTGGAGCATATTTTTCAGCTTGTCAAAGTTTAACTATACTAAAACATCTAATTTTTACCTCGAATTTTGAAGTGGGGATTTATGTCGACATGTGTCCCCATACGTCATCCTGTCACCATCATTTCAGCCTGCGAAGTTAATTGTATCCAGGCTCACATGTCACCTTTCTTGTTTCCCTAACAATTAAGTGGGTCCCGAGTACCTAGGGATATTCAGAGTATAATAAACGGTCTCCCTGATTTCAAGCTTCGATTGGGTCCCCGACAAATGTTGTGAACCAAAGGAATCCAGATTTCAAGATACCACTATGAAATATATTAATGTGTGAAATATATTAATGTGTGAAATAACCTTGAGTGTCTAGTGACTTTGTAACATTAGAAATATATTAAATCTCATGATTTTTGTAACATTAGAAATATATTAATGTGTGAAATAACCTTGAGTGTCTAGTGACTTTGTCTCTGATATTTGGATACCCAAAATGATATGTACCTAGGATAGTGGGACCTATCATCGTTTGAGTCTCTTCATCTGTAAATGTTAACAAGTTGAATTTGAGCTCCATGCATTTATTTTATGTAGTTAATTATGACATGCCAAACTCACCTAAGGTTCTTATTGTGGACTTGAACATGCTGTTGATTTTATGTATCTATAAAAGCTATTCACCATCTCATGTAAGTTTCCTTTTGTTGCCTCCCACTTTCTTTTCTCGCATTAAGATTTTGGGAAGTCTTTGCATAATTTTGTTCCTTCTTTCTTCTTTCTAATTGTTGTGTAAGAATCCGGTGTATTCCATATCACTCTGCACATCAGTACAACCCTTGTATCATAGTTACTCACCCTCTCTAAAAAAGATGCAATAGATTTTTGTCATCAGAGACATAGTTGGGTTGCATGGTACAAGGATCAATGGTTTCTATGTTGCCACACTCTTGGGCATGTCTCCATAAACCATCACACAACCTACCATTTTGTCACATACCCACTAACCTCTATCCACTATAAAGCCTATGGGGTACCATAATTTCACTTCTAAATTATGTCTTCTACTACCAAAATCATTTTTTATGGATGACTATAGATATTAATGACGGAAGCAATCTACAAAAACATTAATTATTTAATTAAAATACCAAACATGAATGTAGTTATACCATGCATACATCTATAATTATGATACTTTAGTTTCAAGCACATAAAATTGAACACAATGTAGAACAATCAAATTCATAACTAATTATAAGGCATGGCATTTACATTCAAAGCACTTATCTCTATGGGAACTAATCCTCCAACTAGATACAAAGGAAAGATGCCCCCCCAACCTTAAGCTCTTTGTCATACTTATTCTTTCTATAATAGAGGCGACCTTTGATCTCAAGTTATTATTACACATGGGCGAAAATATTAATGCTTCATGTTTAACTCACAACCCAAAAAACACTCTAGTGCCAAAACCCCCTCTACAACTGCCTTAATCAACTACCACTCTCCCCATGCAACCTACATAACAAGAGGAATGGGATCCCCTTCTCTCAAGCAATCCCTAAATCTATCTCAATTCCATTCTAGTGGTCTAGCACTGGCTAGTGAGGGAATCTCATTGGTGGGACTTTAGTGAAATTCTCAACTGTAGGTCAGATTTCCTATTCTATTCAACCTAGAAATCATTAGTACTAATTTACCATGGAAATTGCATCATTATTCATAAATATACATAATTATTGACATAAGTTTCCTCCCCTCTTACCCCCAAAATTTGTACCAACAATAATGATGGATGAATGGTGTTATAATCTAAATTTTCAAATATTATATTTGCATGCTAGGAAACCTCCATGTGGCCCTCGTGAGCCTATGTTTCCACTTTAATCCAAAATCTTAAGTATATAAGAAAATATTAAATAAATCAACTCTCATAATCATGGGTTTATGGATTTTGGATGAATTCATTAACTAAGGTTTATAATTAAGGCTAAGGAACTAGGTTAAATTCACTAAGGCCCTCTCCCCTTAGACCCTTTTCACTTCCCCGACTTGCGGAATCATAGCCCCCCATCTCTTTTTCATCCTTCTCTATTTCCAACCATCAAGCATTTTTATATTATAGAACAATGTGAAAAATTACAATATCTTTTGTAATCCATGACCATTCATGTCTAGTGCCCCAATGAAGCGAATCTGACTACAAGTGTTAAGAACGTATCTTATGTATCTCCCATGTTCTCCCTACTTCAAGCTTATTATTTCTCGATTAATGGCATCTATACGCTAGATTACATCAAAACCTTCCATTAGCTTCAACGACATAGGTACGAATACAAGCAAAATTCTTTAGGTTCCTGACCCCACAACAAAGGGGTCAGGAACTATCGAGTGGAATCAATGTTTGCTTCTGAATTTTTATATGATAAAAATGATGCTTTACATGGATCTGATATTGAAAGGTGTTTCGGCGATCTTCTGTATCTTGAATTAGACTATCCAGAAGATGCATACCACCCATATGATGATTCCCAACCTTACAATTGGGAAGATGATCTGGCACAACGTGAGATCGAGGAGAATCTCTTTGATGAAGGTGTACTGGACTGTCACTGTGGTGGCCAGCCAGTAGGTCCACCTGGCAACGAGGAACTTTTTTGTGTGTGCCATTCCGGAGATGACTAGAGTCGGAATCTTTTCACGGGAATGAAGAATTGGTCCATATGTTGTAATAATCTTTTGTAATGATTCTGCTTTAATGGAAGCCGTAGTGGGCCGGTATAATAGCTCCACTTTGTATTGTCGGCCATGTCTTTCGGCCTTATGTCTTTTCTCGGGATGCTTTTCCCCGATGCTTTGTAATTGGGCCATGCTTGTCGGCCAGTAGTTAGAATCTGCTTTCAGTGTGATTTGTCCTTTGTGGGTCAGTCTTTGTCGATTCTGAGTCCCCATATGGCCGAGCCTCGAAGGGACGAGATAAACATGGTGCTGTCACACCATGTCCTCAGAATCTTTACTTTTCACCGCCTGGTGTAGGTAGTATGTCACCGGATGACCTTCCCAAATGCTATAAATGCAAGGTCCTGGAGCTCATTTGAACATAGAGTTTTGCATTGAGCTGGTTGAGAGCTCTGCAAGTTAGAGAGTTGAGTTGTTCCAGTAGTTGGAAGCTCAGTGTGAGAGCTAAGGTCGTATGCTTTGCTGGTTTCCTGCAAGGGTATAACACAGCATCAGAAAGCCATAGCCCGACCCTATACATTGGTCGTGTCTGTGTGAGGTGTGCTAGTGGACATATCTTGTAATCCCCAGGATCCTGCAAGTAAGTTTATGCCTTCGGGAAATTCTGAAAGCTAAAAGGGCCCAAGACATTGTGTTCAGGCGCTCAGTCGAGTGAATGTGGTGACGAACTTCGCAAACCGAGGTTGATCCACTTGAGTCTGTAAAGTCAGTAAAGTTGTGAAAGATGAATAAAGATTTTGCTTAAAGCTTGTGGAGATCCTAGTGCAGTTGTGCAGTTGTGAAATTGTGGTATCAAAGCCAGCAATTCAAATCTAGCGAAGGTTTTCTGGTAAATCTTGTACTTTGTTTCAGATGTATGTATGATTAAATCTGCTGCAATATCATTTCTGTGTTAGTTGGTTGTCTATTGCCACTCTACAATAGTATCCTGTAGGCGGTGGAAATGACCGTTGAGTGGATTGTTGGGATCTAAAGGTGTAAGAGTCGTCCGACGTCGTAGCAGTAAGGACCGCAGTGATTAGGGGAGTAAGTCTACAGGTTTCCGGAGACTAGATAGAGTCAGCACTCACCTTTTAATTTTAAAATGGACCCAACAATGGATGCTGTTGAGCTGACACACTTAGAGTGTGAGTCAGCCAATGACACTGAAGTATCAGTAGCAGAAAGACGAAATACTTCATTTCAACCTTCATCTTCGGATGATGCATCTTCTTCATACATTACTATTAATGACCAGAACCCTTCTGAAAACTGGCAATTGTCTCAGATCTTGCCCCGTGATGTTTACAGACTACATTGGTGGAACCTTCAGTCAGCCACCCAAATCCGAGTGTCTAGCATAGATGTTGCCTTTACTGACAAGCAAGAACCAATTCATATAAATCTGTTAGATAAAAGTCAGATTGATTGGGCAATTTCTAAAAAGTTTAAATATGCTCATTTTGGAGCCGTCATAATCCATAAGACCCTTAAGAAAGTATTATTATTGAGAATATTACAACAATAGTGATGCAGGAGCATCCTTGGGTTTCAACAATCAACATCACACCAAAAAAAAGATTTAGTTTGGTTAATAGCTATAGAAGAAAATAAATAGCTATGGAAACCTATTGCGAATCCATTCGACTGCAGAAATTCTGTAGCGGCAACAGAAATTTTTGGTTGCGGAAAGTTTGTAGAGGTGACAAAAATTCTCGATTGAGGAAAGTATGTAGAGGAAAGGCTCGGTTGCAGAAAGCCTGTTCGACTATGAAAAGTCTACGCTACTACAAAAATTCTATTCAGATGTGGAAATCTTGTAGATTACAGTTCACGATTACATAATACATGGATTTCATATTAGATTAGATCTACATGTGGAATGAGGTGGCATAATCAAGGCTAAACATATGAGCTGAAAAAAAATCATTGGTGGAATTGGTTGGAAGAGAAATGATTACAACTATCCACCTTCCCCATGGGAAAATGAAGAGACACACAAGAAGTAATAAAAAGGGGATTTTAGAAGGAGAAGAGCCAGTTTGAAGGTAGCAAGGAAGGGCAGTGTTGGCTCTACAGTTGGGGACGTAGTTCATCCTATCTCAACTCGGTTCAACAACAGACAAAGGGAGTTAGTTCAAATCGCTATAGAAGGTTAAATTTGAATTGCCAATTAATTTTTGTTGTAAGCAAAGTACAAAAAATATTATTTTATGTTTGCCTTGTATGTGGACTGATAAATGTAATTAAAGAAAGCATTACCCTGCTGCTCTAAAACTCATGTTGGTTCAAATTTAGTGATTCTATTGCAATGTTGAATTTATGTTTTCTGTTATTTAATTAATAAAAGGCCATAGTTGTGCACCTTATGGGAAGTGGAAACCTGCAATCCCTGTTAAAAAGAGTTGCAGGCTACAGGACTGCATCAAATAGTAATAGACTTCTTGAGTACATTGTTTACATATTTACACTATACACATTTATAACTATGTGTTTATATATGATAAAGAACTTAATTTGACTAATCTAGCAAGCCAACTAAAAAACCACATGACTTGTGGTAAACTCCACCATTTCTCCTTTTCTATTGCTTAATTTTGTACCTTTACGTCGTTTGCATGTCTTCATTTACATTAGAACATATGTTTTGATAGTATTAGCTACATGAATTTAAGGATGATGGAGAATGGGAGCAAGTATGCCGATTTGGATGCTTATTCTATGATGCTTGCACTTTCTATGAATATGATAGTGAAATAATTCTGAATGTACTAAAATGGAATCCAAAAATACAAGACCTGTGATAGAATATGGCCACATATACAATTAATGCAATTTTTTTTTGTTTCCATTTCCATTCTAAAGCTTATTGACAACCCTTAACATAGAATATTACTAAAACAATTTTTCTAACAAGATTTAACTTCCTTGTATAAATGGAAGAAATATATTCAAATGGATGACAACATGTACCTTGTGGCATATTATGATTCATCACCCTTTCATACACACTATGAAGGAAACAATGACACCCAAACACAAGATCACTATCTACATGAAGAGATGTTGCAACTATGTGAATTGATCATCGACAAATCCCTTCAATATTTGAATGATCCATTTAAAGAATAATTATCCTTAACATGATAGAGAGAACTTCCATAGCATTAATCAACCTTGTGATATAAACACGAAAATCCAACTCTTTCCATATATATCAAACATACAAAATGAAAAAAAGTGTAGAAAGTGTTGGATTGGATATATTCACCTCTTGGAAAGAGGAGTTAGTGACTTGAATAAAATGCTACTGCAAGCATATGCCATCCATTAATAAAATAAACACATCCATAGAAGAAACCCGGTCATGACTGAATCAAAGATTCCCCTTCAATGACAATTAGTTATTTGATTAACATCAGTTAAGAGTGTTGAAATATATTACAATGAACATCCAATGACAATAATTTCTACAGTTTTGGAAGTATCATACACCAAGAATACGTTAACCTTGATGATGTGTACCTTAAGCAATGATACACCATCAAGAAATGTGCTTCAAGTGTAATTAGGAAAAACAAATTCACTAAGCCTCAAGGGGTAACTCAGTTGGGTGGATATTTCGAGTCCAAGACTGAAGTAGTGGAGGTCAGAGACCTTCAAATATCTGGGTTCTTTGGGGTTAGGATCCCGAACTAGGAATCGAGAGGGTGAGGCCCCTTCAAGTGGCCCCTCTAATAATTATGACCATGGATGTAGCGAGCCCTAAACAAAGTC
Organism: Larix kaempferi; assembly: GCA_027924585.1. Classification (NCBI taxonomy): domain Eukaryota; kingdom Viridiplantae; phylum Streptophyta; class Pinopsida; order Pinales; family Pinaceae; genus Larix; species Larix kaempferi. The sequence continues at coordinate 1,600,850 of BSBM01000640.1, forward strand.
ATAACATTCTAGAGGCATTTATTGTAAATCGACTTTAATAATTAAATACAATATATAAACTTAGTTTCTAACTTAAAATATCTAGTAAAAGCTATACTCTAGCCCATGACTATAAAAATAATGTCAAGTTTCATTTAAGTTTTAAAAATGCATTGTGTAACTTCATCAAGCAAACACCAACAAGAAATTCTAATAAAATGTAGTAGAGAAACTAAGCACAAAAATCATTTACAATTCACCTTGATTAAACAAGTATCTTATAAAAATTCACACCAATAAAAAATTAAACTAAGGACAAGAATCATTTACTATTCACCCTCATTAAAAATATATATTATAACATTTTTGTTTGTATATCATCTTTTCTAAAGTATTCAATGAGAATACTCAAGTCCATGGGTTACAAATAAAGGGTTAAATTTGCTATGGCTTTGAAAATGTGGCAAACTATATAATACCAAGCTTAACCTTTTAATTTTCTCAGTGTGGAATACTCGCTTCTAACAAGATGAAATTATTCATGTATTATTAATATAAACCCAAAGACACTATTTTTAGTCTCCATATACCTTCACTTTAAGAGCTATTACAAGAAAAGGATAAGGATAGTGCAATGTCCAACAAAGAAGAGTATGAAAAATCAATTATTTATGTTAATTTAGGCTTTACTTCGAAATGATAGTAAATATGTTGTTTTCAATATTTATGAAATAGATAATTTCTACTTTGTTATGAACTAATATCTTTAAAATAAAATAAGAAAGAAGAATATATACCATATAAACAAATGTAAATGTGGACCACAACTTTAATATAGATAAGAAATATGATTTACATAATAACTCCTTATAAAATAGAATATCATTGTTTAAATACCCCAAAACATTCATATAATCATTACACATGTCTTCAACAATTTACTTTTATATATACATATCCCTTCATTAAGTCAATCCTATTACATATATATTTAGCCCCATATATACCTCCTTTAACCCCATATATACCTCCATATATACATCCTTTAACCCTATATATATACCCAATTATGAATTTGATTTATTCCCCTCTTTAACTCACTTACCTTTATAAAAAACGAGTTTCTAGAAAATGAAAACTAAAAAAGATTTTTTTCTATACCACTTATCCCTAACCAACAAAGTTGCATAAAATGCCAAAAGCGAATCACCATGCATAAAGTGCCAAAAACCAATTAGGACAAGCTATTCATGGATTACTATCAAAGTGCCAAAAACCAATTACGACAAACTATTCATGGATTGCTATCAAACAAACCAATTAGACTCATTGTTATACCATATTTTGTTTTGATTGCGCTTAAATTGTCTTTAACAATGTGTAATATTGAGAATTGCAAAAATCAAATGTCATATATTTTATGTGGCTTTTTATACAATAACTCTTTAAATGTATGTGATCGCACTTTTCTCGACCCTAAATAAATACCCGTAAAAGGCTACTTCAACCCGAAGCTCTTCGCCACTATTTAGGAACGAAAAAACTTCTATAATTCCACTAGAAATCTTCAAGTCCTAATATACGTAATTGCAAACTTAAGGACACGTCTTTTCTTTTAAAAGTAATAGGTCAAATTTTCTTTTTCTGCACTTTTATAAACTTTAATAAATTATGCAACCTCTGCTAACTAACGTATATCATGGGAGGTTGCTCATGTTCAGAGGCCTCTACTGGACACCGAAGCTTGAGACTATCGATGAAAACGGGAAGAAGGGTAATTTCAAGACCTTGCCTAGGACTTGGGCATGGGCATGAGCACATAGAGAGTGAGATACTAAAGGAGTGGAAAGATTTTCACTTAAAAGTTATAATATTTTTTTTTTTTCGGCATCACTACGTCCACGGAATAATAGCTGGCGGTCCCACCCGAAGGGGCCTTCACACCCTCGGCACATTTTGCGTACCTAACCCTAGGAGTGTCGAGGAGAATGGATCCCGCGACCTCACATGCTGGGAGGCCTAACTACGGGTGCTCGACCGATTGAGCTAACTCTTGGGGCTAAAAAGTTATAATATTATATTATAAAAGAGATTTTGATATTTAGAACAATTCATTTTTTTTAAGAATAATTCAAAGATTTGCACTCTCGTTTTCATCTACTATTTGTCACTAGACACAATGTTGTGATATTATTTTTAATTTATAAATATGGTTTAATTTAATTATTTGATATTAAAATGCATTTGTCACTAGACACAATGTTGTGATCTATTATTTTTTATTTATAAATATGGTGTAATTTAATTATTTAATATTAAAATTATATTTAAGAAATAAAATATAATTCATGAATTAGTTCATTTAAAAGAAAATGTACACAAAATAATGACAATTTGTCATTCTGAAAGTACATATATTGTTTGGTAATGGTTTCAAAATAGTTGGGGAGAATTAAAAAACTTAAAATAGCATGTGATAAATAAAGTAAAATTCATGAAGATGAAATTAGAGAGATTGGTTATCATTAGAGATAGTGATTAGAGGAACCTTTTGGCTTCTCGTGTGGACTATGTCCTTATGGTAGCTTCGTTTTGCGTTGAAATAAATTGTAAAGCTAAAATACATTACTATATAATTTATACAATGATTGAACATTTTTTTATTAAATGCTTTTCATATATATATAAAGAAAAGAGATTCGTTATGGGGGTAGTCATTGACATTGCGTTTTTTTCTTAAATCTCATGATTTTTGTAATATTAGAAATATGTTAATGTGTGAAATCACCTTGAGTGTCTAGTGACTTTGTCTCTGAAATTTGGATACCCAAAATGATATGTACATAGGATAGTGGGACCTATCATCGCTTGAGTCTCTTCATCTATAAATGTTAACAAGTTGAATTTGAGCTCCATGCAGTTATTTTATGTAGTTAATTATGACATGCCAAACTCACCTAAGGTTCTTATTGTGGACTTGAACATGCTGTTGATTTTATGTATCTATAAAAGCTATTGATGTAAGTTTCCTTTTGTTGCCTCCAACTTTCTTTTCTCGCATTAAGATTTTGGGAATTCTTTGCATAATTTTGTTCCTTCTTTATTCTTTCTAATTGTTGTGTAAGAATCCGGTGTATTCCATATCACTCTGCACATCAGTACAACCACTTGTATCATAGTTACTCACCCTCTCTGAAAAAGATGCAATATATTTTTGTCATCGGAGACATAGTTGGGTTGCATGGTACAAGGATCAATGGATTCTATGTTGCCACACTCTTGGGCATGTATCCATAAAGCATCACACAACCTACCATTTTGTCACATACCCACTAACCTCTATCCACTATAAAGCCTATGGGGTACCATAATTTCACCTCTAAATTATGTCTTCTACTACCAAAATCATTTTTTATGGATGATTATAGATGTTAATTACGGAAGCAATCTACAACAACCTTAATTATTTAATTAGAATACCAAACATGAATGTAGTTATACCATGCATACATCTGTAATTATGATACTTTAGTTTCATGCACATAAAATTGAACAAAATGTAGAACAATCAAATGCATAACAAATTATAAGGCATGGCATTTATATTAAAAGCACTTATCTCTATGGGAACTAATCCTCCAACTAGATCCAAATGAAAGATGCCCCCCCAACCTTAATCTCTTTGTCATACTTATTATTTCTATAATAGAGGCGACCTCTGATCTCAGGTTATTATTACACATGAGTGAAAATATTAATGGTTCATGTTTAACTCACAACCCAAAAAACACCCTAGTGCCAAAACCCCCTCTACAACTGTCCCAATCAACTACCACTCTCCCCATGCAACCTACATAACAAGAGGAATGGGATCCCCTTTTCTCAAGCAATCCCTAAATATATCCGAATTCCATTATAGTTGTCTAGCACTGGCTTGTGAGGGAATCGCATTGGTGGGACTTTAGTGAAATTCTTAATTGTAGGTCAGATTTCCTATTCGAGTCAACCTAGAAATCATTAGTACTAATGTACCATGGAAATTGCATCATTATTCATAAATATACATAATTATTGACATAAGTTTCCTCCCGTCTTACCCCCAAAATTTGTACCAACAATAATGATGGATGAATGATGTTATAATCTAAATTTTCAAATATTATATTTGCATACTAGGAAACCTCCGTGTGGCCCTCGTGAGCCTATGTTTCCCCTTTAATCCAAAATCTTAAGTATATAAGAAAATATTAAATAAATCAACTCGCATAATCATGGGTTTATGGATTTTGGATGAATTCATTAACTAAGGTTTATAATTAAGGCTAAGGAACTAGGTTAAATTCACTAAGGACCTCTCCCCTTAGACCCGTTTCACTTCCCCCACTTGCGGAATCATATCCCCCCATCTCTTTTTCACCCTTCTCTATTTCCAACCATCAAGAATTTGTATATTATAGAACAATGTGCATAGTTACAATATCTTTGGTAATCCACGACCATTCATGTCTAGTGCCCCAATGAAGCGAATCTCAGTGCAAGTGTTAACAATGTATCTTATGTATCTCCCATGTTCTCCCTACATCAAGCTTATTATTTCTATGTTAATGGCACCTATACGCTATATTTTACATCAAAACCTCCCATTAGCTTCAACGACATAGGTACGAATACAAGCAAAATTCTTTAGGTTCCTGACCCCACAACAAAGGTGAAAGTGCTTGAATACAACTCTATAGTGCAGGTAGTTTTTCAGTCAACAAACATCTTCATGGTAGAGAACCCAAATGCCGATCATCTTAAATTTAATTTGGTTGATCCCCCAAAGAACAACACAATAATCGCTCCAGTGAGAAGTTGGGTTTCCATAAGATTCAAAGCTGACAATAAAGGTATATAAAAACTTATGCATTTATTTTTATATGAATTTAATTCCATCATATTGAATTATGTACTAAGAAAACTAATGTCAAGTATGGCCAAGATCGAAATCATGAGCCATGGCTAGAGTCTGTTGACTAAGTCCTTGAGCTAATGTCTGTAGTTATCAACCCATGTGGAGATACATAGTCCATTGTTCTGTTTTTCTATCATATAGCTAAGGCGTAGATTCAATTCTAGTGCAAGATGGCATGTATCCTTCAGTTCCATAACCTGTAGGTTCAGTCACAATGTAAAAAAATTATACTAACACATTTTAGCTTTACACATTAGCTCCGGCTATGCAAGATAATGTTCATCCTACTAATGGAAAGACACTAAGACAGTGCTATTTGTAGCTGATTCTTAAAACCAATAGGGCTTGGAAAGAAAATCATGTCATTGCCACCTTCTAACACTTTGTGCTAGATTATAGATGCTTATATAATGGGAAGGTCATTTATTTCCCTCCTAGGAATATTATAGCTTGTTACCGTTGCGGCCAAAAATTCAAAATGAATTGAAGCTGTGATAAGATACTCTATTAGTTTCATTAAGATACTTGCATTTATTCAAACCTCTACTTGCCTAATACTTTATAACTAATTTTGCATTCATTTTTACCTCTACTTTCTCACTACTTTATACCGAGTAGTGTCTTTGACATTATGTGATCGTTTTGGACATATTAGGTGGTCAGTGGAGCATATTTTTCAGCTTATCAAAGTTTAACTATACTAAAACATCTAATTTTTACCTCGAATTTTGAAGTGGGGATTTATGTCGACATGTGTCCCCATACGTCATCCTGTCACCATCATTTCAGCCTGCGAAGTTAATTGTATCCAGGCTCACATGTCACCTTTCTTGTTTCCCTAACAATTAAGTGGGTCCCGAGTACCTAGGGATATTCAGAGTATAATAAACGGCCTCCCTGATTTCAAGCTTCGATTGGGTCCCCGACGAATGTTGTGAACCAAAGGAATCCAGATTTCAAGATACCACTATGAACGAAGCAATTCCAGAAGCAACCCGTGAAATTGAAGATCCACAAGAACATATAGATCCACCCCGTGAGAAGGACTCTCAGAAGAGGAAACCTACATGGGCTCGAGAGCTCATTCAAGATGCAAAAAGGTATGGTATTCCAGAAGAAGAACACAGAGAAAGGAAGAGGACTAGATCACATACCAGTTATGTTGCCTTACTCTGTGACATTATGAACAAAGAACCTTCCAGTTATGAACAGGCAGCGAAAAATAAAGAGTGGAAGGATGCCATGGTCGAAGAGTATCAATCGATCATGAAGAATGATGTTTGGGATGTGGTTCCTAGACCTGAAGGGAAGTCTATTGTGACTTCCAAGTGGATCTATAAGATCAAGCAAGCTACAAATGGTAGCATAGAGAAATACAAGGCAAGGTTTGTAGCTCATGGCTTCTCTCAGAAAGAGAGAATAGACTATGAAGATACTTTTGCTCCTATACCCAGATACACTTCCATCAGAACAGTACTTGCTATGACTGCAGTGATAAAGTGGAAGATACACTATATGGATGTCAAGACAACTTTCTTGAATGGTGTAGTCGAAGAGGAAGTGTATGTGGAGCAGTCACTTGGTTTTGAGACACATGATAGGGATTCATATGTGTGCAAGTTGAAGAAGGCCTTGTATGGCTTGAAGCAAGCTCCTAGGAGTTGGTATGGTTTCCTATCCAGTTTGGGCTTTACCAAGAGTAAAGCAGATTCCAACATTTACTACAAGGTTGAGGAAGGAAATCCAGTGATACTACTTTTGCATGTGGATGACCTGTTTGTTACAGGTGAGGATAGATTGATTTCCGATACCAAGAGGAAGCTTGCAGCCGAGTTTGAGATGAAGGACTTGGGGATGATGCACTATTTTCTAGGCATGAAGGTGTGGTAGAGTGCAGATGGAATCTTCCTTGGACAAGGGAAGTATGCAGTAGAGATCCTGGAGAGGTTCGGGATGATGGACTGCAAGGCCATGGCCACACCCATGGCATCGAATCTAAAGCTTCTGTGTGATACTTCATCTGAGCTGGTTGATGTCACGGTGTATCGTCAGATGATTGGGTCCTTGATGTACCTGACGAACACGAGACCAGATATTTGATCTTCCATCACCACATTGACCCAGTTTCTGACGGATCCCAGAGGTGTTCACCTGGTTGTTGTAAAGCATATTCTGAGGTACCTGAAGGGTACTGTTATTTATGGGCTCAAGTATGATGCGAATCAAAAGTTTAACCTACAGGGTTATGTTGATTCAGATTGGGCAGGAAGTGTTGCAGATAGGAAGAGCACTTCTAGGTGTTCCTTCAGTATGGGATCAGATGTGATCTCTTCGTTTAGCAGGAAGCAGTTCTGTGTAGCATTGAGTACATCTGATATGTTGCATCTTGTTCGGCTAGTTGTGAGGGAGTATGGCTGAGGAAGCTACTGTCTGAGTTATTTGATATCCCATTGGATGCTACCTGTATCTATTGTGACAACTAGAGTTCTATGAAGTTGTCAGAGAACCCAGTGTTCCATGACAGGTCAAAGCACATTGAGATCAAATATCAATATATCAGGGATATGGTGCAGAGAGGAGCAGTGAAGCTCCTGTATGTTGTGACGGATGAGTAGGTTATAGATGTGTTGATGAAACCACTAGCCAGAGTGAAGTTTGAGTACTTCAGAGAGAGGCTTGGTGTTCTTCATATTGATGACACTTCAAGGAAGAAGTTATGGACACATTTGCAGGAGCCATTCCAATCATGGTGAGAGGAGGATCCTTCCCATGGCTGTGGATGTAAGAACTGTGTGATGAGCATCAGGAAGATGCTCTAGTTACTGCTTTGTATATGTATCAGGTGGATAATGTATTTGTATATGTATCAGTTGGATGCATTGATATGATCAGTTGGATCATGTATTTGTATATGTATCAGGTGGATGCATTGATATGATCAGGTGGATCATGTATTTGTATATGTATTAGGTGGATGCATTGATATGATCAGGCAGATCATGTATTTGTATATGTATCAGGTGGATACATTGTATTATCAGGTAGATACTTGGTATGCATCAGGTGGATGCATTGTTTGATCAGGATGATCACAGATGACGAGATTCAGGATGTTGCTTCAAATGATATGCATCCGGATGATGCTATGATGATGATCAGGATGATCATGGATGACAAACTTCAGGATGATGCTATGATGATGATCAGGATGATCATGGATGACAAACTTCAGGATGTTGCTCCAGATGATATGCATCAGGACGATGCAGTGACGATGATCAAGATGATCATGTGTGATGAGTATTAGGACGATGCTCTGGATGATATGCATCAGGATGATGTATGATGAGTATCAGGTTGATACTCAGTGGTCGTGGACAGGTTGTGCATGTAGCATAGAAAAGATCCTGGGAGATCCTATAATCTGAGCTAGGATGCTCTTTCGAGGTTTTGCTATGAGAGGCATGTAATCAGCCCTGGAGATCCGATAGGTTGAGCAGTAAGCTCGTAATCAGTCCTGGGATGCTCTGTAGAGTTCTTGCAGGTTGTTGGACACTCTTTAAAGGTTTTTCCTAACCACATGTAATCAGCCCTGGAGATCCGATAGGTTGAGCAGTAAGCTTGTGATTAGTCCTGGGATGCTCTGTAGAGTTCTTGCATGATGCAAGACACTCTTTTAAGGTTTTGTGGTGAAGGTCACATGTGATCAGTCCTGGAGATCCTATAGTCTGAGTTAGGATTCTCTTTAGAGTTCTTGCAGGTTGGAAGACACTCTTTTAAGGTTGTGTGATAGTCAACATGTAAAAGATCCTATAGTCTAAGCTAGGTTTTTTTGACGCACGTAATAAGTCCTGAGGATTCCACAGTATGGCCAGTGATGACAAAGACCTACAGGTGATGGGCCTACATCTAGCATGAAAAAGGGTTGGCTTTGTAGATGTTGATACATCCATCATGAAAAAGGGTTGGCTCTGTAGATGATGAAGACTTGCATGTGGCAGGCCTACATCCAATATGAAAAAGGACCGACTTTGTAGAACTTCCTATGACGAGCAGATTTCAGAGATATCCTAGTGATCGAGATGTCAGGTATAGCAACAGTGATGATGATGCTCTATGATCCAATGATGTTGATCCAGCTCCAGAATTGAAGACTTGTGCCAATATGTATTGATCACCTATGACGAAAGAATACCTTCCTAGTTAAGAGGGAGTGTTGATGTATTTGTAACTTTGGAAGGTATTCTTCTATGTATTACATTTGTACTTTATTGTATATCCCACAGAGATGTATTATTCCTCTGATTGGAAGTGTCATCATTTGTATTTGTAAGTGGCGTCATGTGCATTGACAAGTGTGATCATTTGTATTGATGGGTTATTAGACCACCAGTGTGGGATCGACCCTGGTTAGCACATGTGGTTGGGTTATTAGGGTTGAGTAGCAAGTTGGCCCCAATGGATTATTGGCAGGTCAAGCTAGTGTATAAATAGAGAGGGGATGTCTCTCATTTATCTCATTCACTCACTTCTCAAGCTCGTATAGCTAAGAGAGAAAGTGGCCCACTAGTGGAGGAGGAGGAGCATCGGCTAGAGACATCTTATTGGGTTTGATCATTGTGATCTTGTATTGTGTCTTATCTTATCTCTGAGGAAGTTGCGGGGTTTTTCACCTTCTTGGTTTTCCCCAATGAAACTCTGTGTCTCTTGTGTGATTTATTTTATTTTGTATGATTGATATGTTGTACATGTTATTCTCTTATAGGTCCTTATGATAATAGAGTGAAATTATCGAAAAATTAACAATTTCCACTTAGGAAATATTCCACATTTTCCACTTGTCTCCTAGTTTCCAACCCTCCATCTTCTCCCAAATTCGAGTAGGAGTCTCTTTAGCTTCCCCCAACTCGATGAGCGCCTTCTTGAGCCTATTTTTGGGGCTGACATGTCATAATGGTCAGGTGTAAGAATTCAGATCTGAATTTTGTCATAGATGTCATAGATGCTTCATCATTGTTGTCATAAGACTAGGGAATCTAACCCAAGTGTCCACTGGTCTCCAATTTAACTCTTCCTCTTCCATGGAGGTTACTATTCCATCCCATTTCGACCTAAGATGCTCCAAGCCATGTGTATGCCTTACCAAATCACCCAATAATGTTTTCCTTCCTATGGATTCGAAATGCCAAGTGAGATTTTCCATGTGGTAGTGAGAAACCAAGCTAGTGTGAGTCCCACATCCTCTAAATGTCCTCAAAATCATTTGCCACCTATAATTAATCTTGGATTCATTTATTCAACTTATTTATTAAATACTTGGACTATTATAATGTGTAAACATTATTCATTTTCTCCCTTATTACAATTCCCAATGTACCCATTCAACCTAGGGAACTTGGTAGGATTGATGGGGATTGTCTGCTATACAATTATTTGAATGGGGACATTACAGTCCTCCCCACCCAAGATTGCTTGTCCTCAAGCAATTGCAAATTAGGATGCTGCAAAATCTTCTCCTCTTCCCATTTGGCATCTTCATTTGGTAGGTCCTTCCATTGTACTAAATATTCTTTGATAATTCAACTCCTCAACCTCCTTTCCCATGTCTTCAAAATATTTTCCAGAACAAGTGTGAGATGACCTTCATCATCCAAGGGAGGAAGTATTTCTGAAGTTATGATTTGCTGACCAAGGGATTTCTTGAGACAAGAGACATGGAATGCATTGTGGATTTTACTCCCTTCTGGAATTTCTCGTTCATATGGTACTTCTCCAATCTTCCGCACTACCTTGTATGGCCCATAGTACCTTGGTTTTAATTTTTCTGGTCCATTCTTTTTTAGAGATGTTTGCTTATATGGTTGCTACCTTAAATATACTAAATCATTGACCTGAAAGGTTCTTTCTTCCCTATGTCTATCAACATATTGTTTTTGTTGATTTTGAGCAACTTGCAAATTGTCTTTCAAGAGCTTTAAAATGTCTTGGCTCTCTTCCACCCAATATTTAGCCATTGGGTCTCTACTATCACCAAAAATGATTTCAGCAAATGTAAGTGCATCATAATGATATAATGCTTTGAAAGGAGACATCCCTATTGACATATGATAAGTGGTGTTGTAGAAAAACTCACCCAAGTGTAGCCATTTTGCCCATCATTTTTGCTGCTCTCCCACATAGTTTCTTAGGTACCCTTCCAGCCACTGATTCACCCTCTCTGTTTTTCCATCAGTTTGTGGATGATAGATGGTACTTAGAGTCAATTGAGTTCCCACCAATCTAAAAATCTCTTGCCAAAAGGCACCCATGCATCTACTATCTCTGTCACTGACAATGCTCTTGGGGAGCCTATGCAATCTGAAGATTTATTTGAAGAAAATATCAGCCACTTGTGCAGCACTAAAAGATGATGTAAAAGCAAAGAAATGAAATGTTTTTTTCAACCTATCCACTACCACATAGATGCAATCCTTACCCAAATATTTAGGCAAACCGATGATGAAATCCATGGAGATACTGTCCCATTTTTGCTCTGGAATGGGCAATGGTTGTAATAGCCCAGCTGGACATGTGAGTTTTGATTTGTTTTGTTGACATACTTTACATTCATTCACATATTTCTAAACATCTTCTTTCAACCCTTCACCAAAAAATCTTTGCCTCAACTATCTATAAGTTTTGAAGATCTCCGGATGGCCCGCTAGTGGAGAATCATGTGCTTCTTGCAAAATTCGGTACTTGAGCTTTGAGTTCTTAACTAAATAAATTATGCCCTTATAATATATCATCTCATTCAAAATCCTGTAGTTATCATCCCATTTGATTCCATCCAACACATCACAAGAAAATTTGTCTTTAGCATATTCAACTAGTAGCATGTTTTTCCAATCCTTGGCAATGTCCATAAGAGAAAAAGAAGGTCTTCTTGACAAAGAATCTGCTACTATATTATTCTTTCCCTTGACATATTCAATATCAAAATCATAAGCTTGGATTTTTCTTACCCACTTTTGTTACCTTTCATTTAGATCTTTTTGGGTGAGAAAGTGTTTTAGACTGTTGTAGTCAGTTTTCACCACAAACTTGCTGCCCACCGATTATTGTCTAAATTTGGCTAATGCATGCATGATGGCCAGCATTTATTTATCATAGATGGAGTAAATTTTTTCATGAGGCTGCAACTTTCTACTCTCAAAATCTATGGAGTGTTTTCCTTGCTATAGGATAGCCCCTATTCTTCCACCTGAAGCATCACATTCCACAACAAAAGGTTTAGTAAAATCAGGAAGTGCAAGTATGGCACAACTACTCATTACCTATTTCATTTTTTGGAAGCCCTTTTTAGCCTCTTCATTCCACATGAAAGCTTCCTTCTTAGTCAAATCAATGAGTGGAGAAGTCAACTTGGATAATCCCTTCACAAATTTTCTGTAGTATGTGCATATGCCAATAAAACCCCTCAATTCGGTAATGTTTTTTGGTGATGGCCATTCTAAGATAGCCCTGCGTTTTTCCATGTGTACCTTCACTCCTTCTTTCCGAATAATGTGCCCAAGATACAGTAATTCTTTCATCCCAAATTCACACTTTGACAACTTATCAAATAAGGACTCTTCTTGCAAAACCTTCAACACAATCTCTAACTGCTACAAATGCTCTTCCCATGTTTTACTGTAAATGAGAAGGTCATAAAAGAAAACCAAAAAAAACCTTCTTAGTTGCTTGCAAAAGATCCTATTCATGCATGCTTGAAATGTGGTTGGAGCATTAGTTAACCCAAAAGGCATGACAAGAAATTCAAAGTGACCATAATGACATCGAAAAGCAGTGTTTTGCACATCTTCATCTTTCATTCGAATTTGATGATACCCTGATCTAAGGTCAATTTTGGAGAAGTATTTGGCCCCATGTAGCTCATCAATCCTAGGACTAGGATACCTATTCTTGATAGTATTTTTGTTCAAGGATTTTAAATCTATGCACACTCTCAATGTTCCATCTTTTTTCTTTACTAGCACTACTGAAGAAGCATAAGGGCTAGAGCTTGGTCTAATGAATCCCAACTCTAGGAGTTCTTGGATGGATTTTTCAATCTTATCTCTAAAAGTTTTAGGATGTATTAAAGTTGGTATCTGAATGGGTGAAGTACCCTCCTCCAAAATAATGCTATGCTCAACCCCTCTATCCGGTGGTCTACCATGTGGAAGGTCTCAAAATTTGTTTTCATATTTTTGCAAAAGTCTCTCTATCTCCTTTGGGTGTTCAACAATATTTATATCTGGCTTGGGATATGTAATATGAAATTCATCAGCCCATTCTATGTCCCCATGTATCAATATAGATCTCATACTATTGCAAGTCATTACTTTATTTGGATAAGTGTGTTGTCCTCTCACAACTCTTTGTACCCCTTTTAAATCTTGAAATTTCATTTCATGAATTTGATAATCTACCGTATGCTCTCCTATTGAATATAGCCATTGCACTCCCAAAACCACATTAGTATCAACAACATCAACCACATAAAAACTATCAACAAAAGTATAGTTACCTACGGTGACTTGCAACTTTGGAACCCATGTTTTGCATTGCATCGTGTTGTGACCGGGAATGACCACCATGTAGCCATCAAATGGTTCAATAGGTGTCTTTATTTTCTCCACCATCTCTGCATCAATGAATTTATGGGTGGCTCCTCCATCTACCAAAACTGAATTCCTTTTTCCTTGTACCACACCCTTGCATCGGATAGTATGATAGCAACGTACTGCTGAAAGTACTGCCATTCTTGCTTTGTCTGGGGAAGGATGATTTTCTTCTTGTATTTCCTTTTCTACTATGACTCTTCTCATATGACTCTTCTTGATCTGAAATATGTCCATCTTCATCCATGCCCCCATCATACCCCTCATTATCAGAAAATACTTCTATGTATTGAGCCTTTCCTTTAGTACATTTGTGCCCCGTTGTCCATGGTTGGAAGCATGTGTAGCATAATTTCTTTTCTCGAAGTTCATCTCTGTTTAGTCCTTCTTTTTTATTCCTTTCAAATCAATCTCTTTGCCAATTTTTCTTATCATATCCATCCCTTTGCCAAGGTTTCTTTTCAAATTTGTATTTAGGCTTGGGAGAAAATCTTGTTCTAGGACGCACATTTTGGAGATCCCTAGTCAAGCTCATTGCATCTTTTAATGTAGTTGGCTTGTGGGCTTTGACCAAACCTTTTAAGGGTTCATCCAAACCTTCATTGAACATCAATACTAACCTTCCCATAGAGACATCAACCACCTTAACTGATAGTTTTTGAAATCCCAACATGTATTCAGTAGGGGTCCTAGTTTGCTTCAATTGAGCTAGTTCTTTGAAAGGCAATTCTAGATCTTTTTCTTCAAATCTCTGTAGTACCCTGTCAACAAATTCTCCATATCTTTTAACCTAATTATGACCCAAGTTTTTCAGCACATGAAACCACCATTCATTGGCATCTCCTTCCAAATGAAAAATGGCCATTTTTAATGCATCCTCTTCCAGCATGGGATTCAGCTGAAAATACACATCCAATTTTTGCACCCAAGTGTTAGCAGAATTTTGAGAAGAACCATCAAAAGTAGGAAGTGACATTTTTCCAAAGGCACTATTTTATTCTTTGTTTTGGAATGGAATCCTATTGTCTTCCCTCCTTTTCATTTTATGTATAGCATCAATATAGTCACTGAATGGTAAACCTCTTTTACACTCTTCACTCAATCCATTCCAATCAGTTGCTAGTTTAATATTATCCATCTGAATGTTAGGATCTTCTTTGGGTGTGATAAATTTAGGTGCAGTATGCCTTTGTGTGCTTTGGAATTCATCAGGTCTATTATGTAGTCCTGTGCTTGAAAAAATATGCTCACTCCCTTTTATCTTTTCCTCTGAGTGTGAACCACTGTTATCTCCTATCACCCCTTTGCTTCCAAGTTGGTTGATTAACAATTCCAATCCTTGCATAATTTTGCTACCCATTCTATCCATGCTAGTTGAAATTTTAGAGAATCATGGTTCTAAGGTTGCAATAAGTTTCTCCTACTATCTTAATTCTTCATCCTCCTCTCTACCCATTATTTTAGAAAAAAACTATTTTTCTCCTACTATCTCTTCTTCAACCAAAACTTCTTCAACTATTGGTTCAAAGGGTGGTGGTTTATTTGTTTGGATTATTGTTAATACCATCAAGTGCCAAGACCTTTCTCTAATAAAACTTGTAATGACCCTTTTTAAAAAAATTATGAAGATGCCCAATTTTCCAATTTTTTCCAATTGTTTTGGCCCCCAATATAACCCAAATGCTCCCAAATATTCTGTAAGGGTATATGCATGATATATAGACTTGAATATTAGGTTCAGGGATGATTTATAACTCAAAATACTTCTACAAATTTGATAAATATATTGTTGTCAATGTATGGTATTTTAACTAGCAATTTATGCATCAAATCCCCCCTGGGTAAACACTGAAATGGCCTCCCAAATCCTTCCAAACTCCATCGAATTTTTGAACACAGGTAGGGGATGTATTAAGTATTTTATTAAGGTCTCATGTGCATCATTAATTGATTATTATCTCTAATAAAACCCTCTCCCATTCAGCTACAAAAACCATCAATTCAACCCTTGGGGAAATGGCACTATTTCTTCTCCCAATGCAATTAAACTGAGTAAAAATACTTCAAATTCTCAAGTACAGTACATGTAACTTGTAAAACACATCCATGGAAGTCTATTAATCATAAATGTATCATAGAAACATCCATTCATTCGAAACCATCAGCATTATCATGCTATACATCAATGTAGTGGGGAAATGGACATTGTTTGCTCATTAATCAACATTTTTGCATACAATCAGTGGGTATTTCGATCTGAGAATTTATGAATATGAAGAACAGAGGATATGAAGCTATTAAAATCATAAATATATTATATGAATCTCTCCCAATGAGTACAAGTGCTCACCCAAAGCGCAATCCCTCAAGGAGCATGAATATGCCTTCAAACCTGGAAATGGTGGAGAGAAAGTGATGCACTAAACCAAACCATGAAACTTCATGTAGCTTCTACCTACAAATACAAACTCCATTAAAGTACCATGAAATACTTGAGTGGCCTCTCCAAACACCAACTTGGATGGGAATCTTTCACCCTCGAAATTGACTAAGACAAGAAACTTGTCATCCATTAGCTCTCTCTTCACAAATGAAATTTTTCTCAAATCATCAAAAGCCATTTTCATACTTGATTTCTACATTTTATAACCAACATTATCCTTCTAAGGGTCTCAATCCTCTCATTAGCGTTTAGATATTTCAACTTAGGAAATATTCCACATTTGCCACTTGTCTCCTAGTTTCCAACCCTCCATCTTCTCCCAAATTCGAGTAGGAGTCTCTTTAGCTTCCCCCAACTCAATGAGTGTTGATGTATATGTAACTTTAGAATGTATTTCATTTATATATTTATTGTACTCATATAGAGATGTATTATTCCTCTATATGGAAGTGTCTTCATTTGTATTGACAAGTGAAACAAGTATGTTAACTTGCCGATGGGTTATTAGACCACCTTGTAAGGGGTCGGCCCGATGTAATGTAATATGAAGTTATTGTACCTAGATAGACAAGTCTGCCCCATAAGGTTATTGGGAAAATAGGACAAGTATAAATAGAGATCGGGAAATCTCTATTTGGATCACTTCAGAACTAACACTTCCTTCACTCAAAAAGTGGCGCACTTGTGAGGAGGAGGATCAACTGTTAAGAGGAGTCTATCTCTTGTATTTTGGTTGTTCTATTTCTCTATCTATATCTGAGGAAGTTGTGGGGTTTTTCACCTTAGGGTTTTCCCCATGAAAACTCTATGTGTCTATTGTCTCTCATGCTTTTGCTTCTTGTGATGATTGACATGCTTGTTATGATTGATATGCATTGATATACTATACATGTTATTCTCTCAGTAAAGATCCTAGAGTATTGTGAATTAATGCTCAAAATTAACATGATATTAGATCTTCCCTGAGAAGAAGACATTGTGCAGTGGCGGAAACTAGGGTTTCTTGTTTATTGGGTTTCTCTCCACAGATTTTGGAAAAGCAGTATAGTAGATTGACTCTACTCATCAAGGAGAATCTATCTGTCCAATAAGAATTCAATTCTGAGCATTTTAATATTTGGCCCTAAACATTAGGGTTTCCACAAAAATAGGAATTCCTGAAATTTGAAGACATAGCTAGAAGCTCCTTGGAAAAATCGAAGTTTAGAGCTTTGGATCAAGATTTTTGGCTGGGTAAATCTCCGAGAAACTAAAACCCTAATTCAGGGTCCTCCCCAATGAATCCGAGAAGACTAAAAGACATTTTTGAAGGGTGGAACTTTTCAGATCTCAAATTTTGAATTCACCAGGCTGATCAGCTCATCAAGGCGCATCTTTCTATCCTTTCTTCCCTATGTCTGTCAACATATTGTTTTTGCTGATTTTGAGCAACCTGCAAACTGTCTTTCAAGAGCTTTAAAATGTCTTGGCTCTCTTCCACCCAATATTTAGCCATTGGGGCTCTACTATCACCAAAAATGATTTCAGCAAATGTAAGTGCATCATAACCATATAATTCTTTGAAAGGAGACATCCCTATTGACATATGATAAGTGGTGTTGTAGAAAAACTCACCCAAGTGTAGCCATTTTTCCCATGCTTTTTGCTGCTCTCGCACATAGTTTCTTAGGTACCCTTCAACCACTGATTCACCCTCTCTGTTTTTCCATCAGTTTATGGATGATAGATGGTACTTAGAGTCAATTGAGTGCCCACCAATCTAAAAATCTCTTGCCAAAAGGCACCCATGAATCTACTATCTCTGTCACTGACAATGCTCTTGGGGAGCCCATGCAATCTGAAGATTTCTTTGAAGAAAATATCAGCCACTTGTGCAGCACTAAAAGATGATGTAACAGCAAAGAAATGAAATTTTTTTTTCAACCTATCCACTACCACATAGATGCAATCCTTACCCAAATATTTAGGCAAACCGGTGATGAAATCCATGGAGATACTGTCCCATTTTTGCTCCGGAATGGGAAATGGTTGTAATAGCCTAGCTGGACATGTGAGTTCTGATTTGTTTTGTTGACATACTTTACATTCATTCACATATTTCTGAACATCTTCCTTCAACCCTTCCCAAAAAAACCTTTGCCTCAACTATCTATAAGTTTTGAAGATCCCCGGATGGCCCGCTAGTGGAGAATCATGTGCTTCTTGCAAAATTCGGTACTTGAGCTTTGAGTTCTGAACTAAATAAATTATGCCCTTATAATATATCATCCCATTCAAAATCCTGTACTTATCATCCCCTTTGATTCCATCCAACACATCACAAGCAAATTTGTCTTTAGCATATTCAACTAGTGGCATGTTTTTCCAATCCTTGGCAATGTCCATGAGAGAAAAAGAAGGTCTTCTTGACAAAGCATCTGCTACTATATTATTCTTTCCCTTGACATATTCAATATCAAAATCATAAGCTTGGATTTTTCTTACCCACTTTTGTTACCTTTCATTTAGATCTTTTTGAGTGAGAAAGTGTCTTAGACTGTTTTGGTCAGTTTTCACCACAAACTTGCTGCCCACCGATTATTGTCTGAATTTGGCTAATGCATGCATAATGGACAGCATTTATTTATCATATATGGAGTAAATTTTTTCATGAGGCTGCAACTTTCTTCTCTCAAAATCTATGGGGTGTTGTCCTTGCTATAGGACAACCCCTATTCCTCCACCTGAAGCATCACATTCCACAACAAAAGGTTTAGTAAAATCAGGAAGTGCAAATATGGGACAACTACTCATTACCTCTTTCTTTTTTTGGAAGGCCTTTTCAGCCTCTTCATTCCACTTGAAGCATCCTTCTTAGTCAAATCAGTGAGTGGAGAAGTCAACTTGGATAATCCCTTCACAAATTTTCTGTAGTATGTGCATATGCCAATAAAACTCCTCAATTTGGTGATGTTTTTTGGTGATGGCCATTCTAAGATAGCCCTGCGTTTTTCCATGTGTACCTTCATTCCTTCTTGCCGAATAATGTGCCCAAGATATAGTAATTATTTCATCCCAAATTAACACTTTGACAACTTAGCAAATAAGGACTCTTCTTGCAAAACCTTCAACACAATCTCTAACTGCTACAAATGCTCTTCCCATGTTTTACTGTAAATGAGAATGTCATAAAATAAAACCAAAACAAACCTTCTTAGTTGCTTGCAAAAGATCCTATTCATGCATGCTTGAAATGTGGTTGGAGCATTAGTTAACCCAAAAGGCATGACAAGAAATTCAAAGTGACCATAATGACATCGAAAAGCAATGTTTTGCACATCTTCACCTTTTATTCGAATTTGATGATACCCTGATCTAAGGTCAATTTTGGAGAAGTATTTGGCCCCATGTAGCTCATCCATGAGATCATCAATCCTAGGAATATGATACATATTCTTGATAGTATTTTTGTTCAAGGCTTTGAAATCTATGCACATTCTCAATGTTCCATCTTTTTTCTTTACTAGCACTACTGAAGAAGCATAAGGGCTAGAGCTTGGTCTAATGAGTCCCAACTCTAGGAGTTCTTGGATGGATTTTTCAATCTCATCTCTAAAATTTTTAGGATGTCTATAAGTTGGTATCTGAATGGGTGAAGCACCCTCCTCCAAAATAATGCTATGCTCAACCCCCCATATCTGGTGGTCTACCATGTGGAAGGTCTCAAAAAACTTTTTCATATTTTTGCAAAAGTATCTCTATCTCCTTTGGGTGTTCAACAATCTTTATATTTGGCTTGGGAGATGTAATATGACATTCAACAGCCCATTCTAAGTCACCATGTCTCAATATAGATCTCATACTATTGTAAGTCACTACTTGATTTGTATAAGTGTGTTGTCCTCTCACAACTCTTTGTACCCCTTTTGAATCTTGGAATTTCATTTCAAGAATTTGATAATTTACTGTATGCTCTCCTACTGAATATAGTGATTGCACTCCCAAAACCACATTAGTATCAGCAACATCAACCACATAAAAACTATAAACAAAAGTATAGTTACCTACGGTGACTTGCGGCTTTGGAACCCATGTTTTGCATTGGATCGTGTTGTGACCGGGAATGACCATCATGTAGCCATCAAATGGTTCAATAGGTATCTTTATTTTCTCCACCATCTCTGCATCAATGAAGTTATGGGTGGCTCCTCCATCTACCAAAACTAAATTCATTTGTCCTTGTACCACACCCTTGCATCAGATAGTATGATAGCGAGGTACTGCCGAAAGTACTGCCATTCTTGCTTTGTCTGGTGAAGGATGATTTTATTCTTGTATTTCCTCTTCTACTATGACTCTTCTCATATGAATCTTCTTGATCTGAAATATGTCCATCTTCATCCATGCCCCCATCATACCCCTCATTATCAGAAAACACTTCTATGTATTGAGCCTTTCCTTTAGTACATTTGTGCCCCGATGTCCATGGTTGGAAGCATGTGTAGCATAGTTTCTTTTTTCGAAGTTCATCCCTGTTTAGTCCTTCTTTTTTATTCCTTTCAAATGAATCTCTTTTCCAAGGTCTCTTATCATATCCATCCCTTTTCCAAGGTTTCTTTTCAAATTTGTAGTTAGGCTTGGGAGAAAATCTTGTTCTAGGATGCACATTTTGGAGATCCCTAGTCAAGCTCATTGCATCTTTTAATGTAGTTGGCTTGTCGGATTTGACCAAACCTTTTAAGGGTTCATCCAAACCTTCATTGAACATCAATACTAACCTTCCCATAGAGACATCAGCCACCTTAACTGATAGTTTTTGAAATTCCAACATATATTCAGTAGTGTTAAATTTTGAGCATTAATTCACAATACTCTAGGATCTTCACTGAGAGAATAACATATACAGTATATCAATGCATAACAATCACAATAAGCATCACAAGCATCACAAGAATCAAAAGCATGAGAGACAAGAGACACAGAGTTTCCGTGGGGAAAACCCTAAGGTGAAAAACCACACAACTTCCTTAGAGATAGAGAGAGCAATGGCTCAACCAAAGTACAACCAAAATAGACTTGAGATAGTCTCCTAGAAGCAGATGATCCTCCTCCTCACTAGTGCGCCACTTTCTAAGTGAGAGAGATATAACTTTCCGAATGATCTAAATAGAGATCTCCTGATCTCTATTTATACTAACCTGTTTTCCTAGTGACCTTATGGGGTCGACTTGTCTAGATAGGTACATCCACAATATAATATATATTTCAGGGCCGACCCCACACATGGTGGTCTAATAACCCATCGGCAAGTACACACGCTTGCAACACTTGTCAATCCACATGACGAAACTTCCTTATAGAGGAATAACACATCTCTAATAAGGGTACAATAAATATATATGAAATACATAGATGAAATACATTCCGAAGTTACATATACATCAACACTCCCTCTTAACTAGGAAGGTATTTCTCGACACAGATCTGCTAGACAAGTCTTCTTCTCGGGATCATCGTCATCGATGCATCATCATCATCATCGTCACTGCTGCTGCTATCTCAACCAATCTCTGACTCTACTCGTCATAGGAAGTTCTACAGAGCCAGTCCTTTTTCATACTGGATGTAGGCCCACCACCTGCAGGTCTTCATCATCACTGGCCATATTGTGGAAATATCAGGACTTATTACGTGCATCACAAAACCTTAAACGAGTCTCTTGACTAGCAAGAACCCTAAAGAGCATCTGAGGCCTTTTTCATCCTGTCCAGATCTCCAGGACTTATTACATGTGACCCCACCACAAAACCTCGAAAGAGAATCCCAGGATTGATTATGAGCACAATGCTCAACCTATCGGATCTCCCAGGGCACAAATTACATGTGGTCACCACAAAACCTCAAAAGAGCATCCCAGGATTGATTACGAGCACAAGGCTCAACCTATCGGATCTCCCAGGGCACAAATTACATGTGGTCATGGCAAAACCTCGAAAGAGCATCCCAGGACTGATTACGAGCACACAGCTCAACCTATCGGATCTCCTAGGGCACAAATTACATGCCATAGGACAAAACCTCGAAAGAGCATCTGCCAGATATCTCAGGGCACAAATTACATGCCATAGGCAAAACCTCGAAAGACTATCTGCAGATCTCCCATGGCACAAATTATATGTCCTCCCAAGCAAAACCTTGAAAGAGCATTTGCCAGATATCCCAGGGTACAAATTACATGCCATAGGCAAAACCTCGAAAGACTATCTGCAAATCTCCTAGGGCACAAATTACATGCTTATCTGCACAACCTATTCCACGGCCATAGAGTATCAACCTGATACTCACCATACATCATCCTGATATACACATGATCATCCTGATCATCATCACTGCAACATCTTGCTACATGTCATCTGGAGCAACATCCTGAAGCTCGTCATCCATGATCATCCTGATCATACAATGCATCTACCTGATGCATACCAAGTATCTACCTAATACATATAATCATACATGATCCACCTGATCACACAGTGTATCCACCTGATACAAATATAAATACATGATACATATCAACATACATGATCTACCTGATCATAAAATGTATCCACCTGATACATATACAGATACATGGTCCAAGCATCCAACATGATGCTTATACAAAATACATACACATGATCCAACCGAGCATATCCAACATCCAACATGATGTGTACATACATATAAATGATCCAACTGATCATCTCCAACATCCAACATGATGCGTACATACATAAACATATAAATGATCCAACTGATCATATCCAGCATCCAACATGATGCATACATACATACATATAAAAATGATCCAACTGATCATACAAAGCAGAAACCAGAACATCATCCTGATGCTCATCATCCAGCGCTTACATCCACAGCCATGTGAAGGATCCTCCTTCCAACATGCTTGGAATGGCTTCAGCAAATGTGTCCATCGCTTCTTCCTCGAAGTGTCATCAATCCGAAGAACACCAAGCCTCTCTCTGAATTACTCAAACTTCACCCTGGCTAGTGGCTTCGTCAGCATATCTGCAATCTACTCATCCGTTGCAACATACAGGAGCTTCACAGCTCCTCTCTGCACCATATCCATGATATAGTGATATTTGATCTCTATGTGTTTCGACCTGTCATGAAACATTGGGTTCTCGGACAGCTTCACACAACTCTGGTTATCACAGAAGATACCAGTAGCATCCAACGGGAGATCAAATAATTCATACAGTAGCTTCCGTAGCCATACTGCCTCTCAACTAGCTGAACAGGCTGCAACATACTCTGCCTCAGCTACACTCAGTGCTACACAGGACTGCTTCCTGCTAAACCAAGAGATCACACCTGATCCCATACTAAAGTAACACCCAGATGTGCTCTTCCTATCTGCAGCACTGCTAGCCCAATCTGAATCAACATAACCCTGCAAGTTAAACTTTTGATTCGCCTCATACTTGAGCCCATAATCCATTGTACCCTTCAGGTACCTCAGAACATGCTTTACAGCAACCAGATGAACACTCCTCGGATCTCTCAGGAACTGACTCAATGTGTTCACTGCAAAGCAAATATCTGGTCTCGTGTTCGTCAGGTACATCAAGGACCCAATCATATGATGATACGTAGAGACATCAACCGGCTCAGATGAAGCATCACATAGAAGCTTCAGATTCGATGCCATAGGTGTGGCCATGGACTTGTAATCCATCATCCTGAATCTCTTCAGGATATCTACTGTGTACTTCCCTTGACCAAGGAAGATCCCACTTGCACTCTGCCACACCTCCATACCTAGGAAATAATGCATCATTCCCAAATCTTTCATATTGAACTCGGCAGCAAGATTTCTCTTAGTATCTGCAATCAATCTGTCATCTCCTGTTACAAATAAGTCATCCACATACAGGAGTAGAATCACAGGATTCCCTTCCTCAACCTTGTAATAAAGGTTGGAATCCGCTTTACTCTTGGTAAAGCCCAAACTAGATAGGAAACTGTCCATCCTACCGTACCAAGTTTTGGGATCTTGTTTCAAGCCATACAAGGCTTTCTTCAATCTGCACACATATGACTCCCTGTCATGTATTTCGAAACCGAGTGGCTGCTCCACATATACTTCCTCTTCAACTACACCATTCAAGAAAGCAGTCTTGACATCCACCTGGTGTATTTTCCATTTCATCGCTGCAGCCAGGGCAAGTACTGTTTTGATGGAAGTATACTTGGCTACAGGTGCAAAAGTTTCTTCATAATGTATTCCCTCTTTCTGAGAGAAGCCACGAGCTATGAATCTTGCTTTGTATTTCTCTACACTGCCATCTGTAGCATGCTTGATTTTGTAGATCCATTTAGAAGTCACAACAAACTTCTCTTTAGGTCTTGGTACAACATCCCAAACATCATTCTTCATTATTGATTGGTATTCCTCAACCATGGCATCCTTCCATTCTTTCTTTTCCGCTGCTTCTTCATAACTGGAAGGTTCTTTGTTCATAATGTCATAGAGTAAAGCAACATAGCTGGTATGTGATCTGGTTCTCTTCTTTGCTCTATGTTCTTCTTCTGGAATGCCAAATATTTTTGCATCTTGAATGAGCTCTCTAGCCCATGCAGGTTTCCTCTTGTGAGAGTTATCCTCATGGGGTGGATCTACAGGTTCTTGCGTATCTTAAAACTCACTAACAACTTCTAGAATTGCTTCAGTCATGGTAGTGTCTTGAAATCTAGTTTCCTTAGGTTCTTCATAAACTTTGATAGGTGCCTTCCTTGATTTGATGAATGTTGAGTTTTTATCAAATGTCACATCCCTGCTGACATCAATCTTCTTGAACCCTGGAAAGTATATTCTGTAAGCCTTCGAGCTTTCACTGTAACCCACAAAGATACCCTTCTTTCCTGAAGGATCTAGTTTAGTCCTCTTTTCCTTTGGGACATGAGTGTATACTGAACAACCAAATATTTTGAGATGGCTGACTTCAGGTTTCTTACCAGAAAAGACCTCTTATGGTGTCTTGTTGTCCAATATTTTGTGGGGTGTTCTGTTCTGCACATATACAGCTGTTCTAGTTGCTTCTGCCCATAGATGCATAGGTAGATCTTGGTCATGCAGCATTGCCCTTGCTTCTTCCATGATTGTTCTGTTCTTCCTTTTTGCAACTCCATTTTGTTGAGGATTCTAAGGAGAAGCCAACTCCCTCTTAATCCTTGAATCACTACAAAGATTCTTGAAGTCACCGAAGGTGAATTCTCCACCATTGTCGCATCTGAATGTTTTGATCTTCTTGTCAGTTTGATTCTCCATCAAGGTTTTGAATTCCTTGAATTTATCAAACACCTCATCTTTGTTCTTCAAGAAGTATACCCAAGTCTTCCTAGAGAAGTCATCAATAAATGAGACATAGTAAACATACCCACTCAGAGAACTAGATGACATAGGACCACATACATCTGAGTGGATGATTTCCAAGATGTCTTTTGCCTTGCTTTCACTGTTTGGGAAAGCCTTCTTAATGTTCTTACCTTTTGCACATCCTTTGCAAACACCTTCATGTTTGGTCTTGATTTCAGGAAGACCCTCTACAGCCTTGCTTGCAATTGTAAGTGCCCTATAGTGCATATGAGCAAGTATTCTATGCCAAAGTTCACTTGGCTCCATGGATTCATGTACCATGGCATGTTCAGGTTGTCCCTTCAATTTATACAAACCTCCCTCTTGCTCTCCAATCACTACTGCATCATCTATGTTCTTTCCCTTTGGCCACATTAGGACTTGGCCATCCACAAATGCAACCCTCATACCTTTTGCATCCAATGTAGAGATGGAGAGTAAGTTCTTCTTGAGCCCAGGTACATAAAGGACTTCTTTCATCTTCAAAGATTTTCCAGAATCTAGATTGTAGGAGGCTTCACCACTTCCTTTGATTGGGTATTGATAATCATCCCCCAAGTTTCACCTTATGGGGTGATTCATGTTCAGATAGATTCACAAAATATTCCTTAAACCCAGTCATGTGTTTGGAAGCCCCACTATCAATCAACCAATGATTACAACCATGGGAGATAGTACCTGTGAGAGAATAAATTAGAACATATTCTTCTTCACTTGATGAGTCGTCATCACTATCACTTTCTGCCCTAGCCTTCTTCTTTGGGGGTTTATCATTTTCGGCAGCATGAGCATGATATCTTCTTTTGTTATTCTTCTTCTTCTTATTGAAGTTGTTGTTGTTGTCTTTCTTCTTCTTGGGACAATCTGAAGCAAAATGTCCCTTCTCATCGCAATTGAAGCATCTGAGATCTTTCTTATCTTTATGATAATGGTGGTGTGAGAATCTTCTGTTATGAGATGATTCCTTCTTGGACTTGCCTTTCCTAGCATGTGCTATGCGAGATTGGTCTTCATTTCCCATCTTTTCTTCTCGGGCCACAAGCCTAGCTTCTTCTTGAGAGCATTCTTCCCACAATCTGTTGAAGGAGATCAACTTCTTCCTTGCACAAATTCCTTGAATAAAGGAATCCCATGACCTGGGTAAGCCATTTAGAGTGGTCATCACCACTTCACCATTCTCCACCATTTCATCCACTGCTTCTAGTTGTTCCTTGATCTGGGAGACCCTTGAAAAATAAGATTGAATGGTTTCTCCATTCTGAAACTTTACTCCTTTCAATTGGTTTCGTAGGGTCATCTTCCGATTTATGTTCTTCCCTTCAAATAGCTTGGTCAAAGAGTCAAACATCTCCTTGGGTGTCTTTAGAGAAGACACATGGGGTATGAGATGGTATTTGATAGAATCAGAAATGATTCTCTTTGCCTTGACCAAGTTTTTCTTATGCAATACCTTAGCCTCTTCATCCTCTGGGATAGGGATGTCTTCTTTTACTTATGAGTCCAACTCATTCTCTTCCAGGATTAACCCAATCCTATACTTCCAAGCTCGGAAGTTATCAGCTCCTTCAAGCTTATTATATTTTCTTATATATATATATTATTATTTTCTTATTTAATATTTTTTATATTTTTTTAAATATTTTATAATAATAATAAAAATATAGTTATAATAATTATAAATGAAAATAAGAAATTAATTAAAATAATAATAATAAAAATAAATATTAGTATAACCAATATTATTATTATAAAAACATATGTCATATTACACCGTACATGTACACAATAATACTTATTTTTTTAATTATTATTATTATAAGATATTTCAATATTTGTTATTTAATAATAATAATAATAGATGTTATCATTATTATAATTAAATAATTATTATTAAAAAATATAATTATTAAATAATAATAATATATGTTATTATTATTATTATAATGAAATAGTTATTTTTACAAAATATTTAATTATTAAATAATAATAATAGTTATTGTTATCATAATAATTAAATAATTATTATTAAAAAATATTTAATTATTACTCTAAATTATTTATAATTTATTAAACATAATTATAAATTAAATCATTTATAATTTATTAAACATAATTTTTAACTAATTTTTTTTTATAATTTAGTACTATAAATTGTTTATAATTTAGTAATTATAATTATAAAATAGTAATACTTATTATTTTTAATATTTTCACAACCATAATATTAATATTAAAAATGGCGAAATATTCCCAGTCAACTAACAAACCATATTAATATTAATAATATGACTTATATACACGGATCCACGTATATAAGCCATATTATTAATATTAATATGACTTGCTAGTTATCTATGCAATAATGATACTTTATCTATGTGTCACTCTTCTATATATAGAAGTATGTGTAGCTTTATTAGCCCTACCCTTGTGAATCGGTCCTATACATTAAATTAAATTGAATTTGAACCAACATCATCCTATGAATATATATGTAATATGTGTTATGTGTAACATTTTAATTTTGATTCATATATATGATTGATAGGTATAGTGAATTATGAATTATATATTTTAAACTATTTTTAAGTGATTATACTAAATTAATTAATTAATCATAAAGTCTAGAAAGTTCAGATTTAAACATTTTTCATTTGTTAATTAATTTTATAGTCAACATGTTAAAATCCTAAATTAATTAATTAATCTTAAAGTCAAGAAAGTTCTACTCGTGCCGTAGAAATATGTGCACTCTTGTAATGCTGCACTCAATATAATTAGTATCTTGCGCCTGTGTTTGGTGTGGTCTGGCGAATTATACAGTGGGCTGTTAGTTGGACAAAAGAAAGACGATGGAATTGGGATTTCAAGAGCGGCAGGTTTCGGAGAGCGTAGAGTTCTATGTGAAACTCGCCACTGCTCTTCTTGTTGTTGTATTGATAGCGGCATGGAGCTTCTTATCCAGGGAAAGAAAGGTAAGGCTGCCCCCCGGGCCTTTTCCGTTGCCTATTATCGGCAATCTTCACTTGCTGGGAGAGCTTCCCCACCGAGCGATGGCAGATCTGTCTATGAAGCACGGGCCTCTCATGTCCCTCCGCTTCGGCTCCGCCCTCAACTTAGTCGTCTCCTCTCCAGAGATGGCCAAGGAGTTTCTCAAGACCCACGACCAGCTTTTCGCAAACAAGCCTCCGTCGGCCGCTACTAAGCATTTGTCATTTAATTTTTCGGACTTTGCCTTTGTTCCGTATAGCCATCACTGGAGGCAAATGCGTAAGCTCTGCGCTTTGGAGTTGCTGGGCTCCAGGCGCTTAGATTACTTTCGCTTTATTAGAGAAGAGGAAGTCTCTGATATGATTCGCTCTATTATTATTAATTCAGATGATTCTCGTCCCTTAAACATCTACCAAACCGTGGCATCCCTTGCAACTGCTATAATCTGCAGGATGGCCTTCGGTAGAAAATATGCGGAGAAGGACTTGAGAGTTGTGAATTCAATGGTCAGAGAAAGTTTTCTGTTACTTGGCTCATTTAATATTGGAGATTACATACCTTTCTTGGACTGGATGGATTTGCAAGGTCTCAACAGTCGGATGAAGAAGCTACAGAAGATACAAGACCACTTGTTAGAGAAAGTAATAGACGAACACGTTGCCGGCCAGAATGACCCCAGCATGACAAACTATCTTGTAGATGTCTTACTTGCAGCCTCTGCAGATAAAGACAGAGAGTTCCAGATTTCACGAGATAATATAAAAGGAGTTCTCTTTGTAAGTTCAAATTCAGCTACCACATGGATGGATATTATATATCAAATTAGATTTAGATAGCCTTTGATGTAATTTGATACTGTGATCTTGATGTTGGCAGGATATGTTGCTTGGTGGCGCAGACACGGGGCCAACAACGATACTGTGGGTAATGTCGGAAGCGGTGCGAAACCCGCCAGTGATGAAGAAGCTCCAGGACGAGCTGGAACGTGTCGTTGGATTGGACCGCATGGTATGCGAATCTGATCTCCCTCGTCTCGTTTATTTACGAGCTATGGTCAAAGAAACGCTTAGACTCTATCCATCGGGGCCTTTTTTGACGCGCTTCTTATCTGGCGCTGAGCCCTGCAATGTATTGGGCTATGAAATACCCCGTAATACGAGCGTTATCGTTAATGTTTGGGCGATTGGGAGGGACCCTAACTCATGGGAGGACGCCGAAATTTTCAAGCCAGAGAGATTCATGGAAAGAGTTGGGTCTGAGGTAGATGCAAATGGAGATCAAAACTTTGGGTGCCTTCTCTTTGGAGCAGGCAGGAGAAGATGCCCCGGGCAACAATTGGGAACTCTTGTTGTAGAGTTTGCGGTGGCGCAGCTCTTGCACTGCTTCAACTGGAGGCTTCCTTTGGATGACAAGAATGGGCAAAATCAAGAAGTGGATATGACTGAAAGGTTTAACGGAATCACATTGACCAAGGCTCATGATCTCTTGGCTATTCCAACACCACGCCTAGAATGCATTACCCACATGAAAAGGACTTCAGATGTCTAGTGGAATTATAGAAGCTTTTTGTTGTAAAAATCGTTGCCAAAGTAGTGGCCAAGAGTCCTTTCAACTAAAGAGTTGATTCTGTTGTAGGTATTAGTCATGTTCTTTGTTGTTTGTTTCTACTAAAGAGACTTGATTCTGTTGTAGGTCTTAGTCATGTTCTTAGTTGTTTGTTTCTTAATTGAATTTTGGTGATGCCTTTTGACAATAGACAATGGTGTCTCTCAAATCAAGTTTATCTTTAGTGACCACTTTCCATTTTCTGGAATTTGTATTTTTTCCAGCTTGTTGAATTTTGGGTGTAATTTAGAATTTGGAGATGTATTTTTATTCATGCTTTTGTAATGTAGTAATGATTCTGATATTTATAAAAATAAAAATAATTAAATAATTTATAATAAAAAAAATCATTGGTGTAGATACAAAGTTATGGTTTTGTAATGTAGTAATGATTATGAAATTTATAAAAATAAAAATTATTAAATAATTTATAATAAAAGATATTATTTATTAAGATACAAAGACATGTGAGTAGAATAGATATTATTATAAAATTATGTAAATAATTAGATTTCTTAAAATATATTTTTATGAAAATTTGACAATATATCAAACATTTATAATATGTAATAATTTTTTAAATAGATAATTAAGTTTTTCCTATTTCTCATCAATCATAAAAATGAGAGAACACCCTAAAATAAATATGTTTTGGTTATATAAATTTTGTAGTGTCCATAAAGATCACTAAAGTTAGATTCATGAGAAGAAAACACCATATAAACTACCCTAAGATACTTGTATATTTTGGTTATATAAACTTTGTAGTGTTAGTAGAGACTATCACTAAAGTTAGATTTAAGTAATAATTATAGATAAACCACCATATAACAATGTTATCCTAGCTAGTGCATGTATTTTACTATATATATATAGTTGATGAAAATTAGATGATACTATGTGTTTTGTTATCATAACATTTGAAATTCACATCTTTCACAATTTAAGGAAAATTTCATCTTATTTGTACTTGGTTTGAAATTATTAGTATATGACATGAAATGGAATATCATGATTCATTGGCATTCATAAAGTGAAATTTGATTGAAGAATCTAATTATGATTGTTGTTTGTCATTTTTCATGTTAGGTTTATATTATGTTGATGTGATGTATGTCTTTCAAAATATTATAAGATTCTTAAATTGAATTTTACAATTTATAATTCATAATTTTTGTAATTGTGTATATAAAAAATATGAAATTAATGACTTATGTTATTGTTATATAATTTTTGTAATTATCTATATAAAAAGTATGAAATTAATAGCTTATATTATTGTTATTATTTGCACTATTAATACTCTAAAATTAATTGAGAAATTCTAAATATATTCTCACTTATTAATTTTTTGTTTTAACCATAATTCATCATAGATTTAATAATTAGAAAACTCAATTTTCAAATACTTTATGAAACCTTACCAAATTTGATGTAAAATGACCTCCTAGATAACATAACTTTTTATGAAGCTTATGTGGGTCACAAAAATTATTTGCTATGTTTTTTTTTTTAAATACCAAATCGGCATTTCAAGTGATATGAAAGAAAATAGCATCCAAATGAAGATGATATGAATTTTTTCAATAACTTTTATTTCTGGTAGTGTTATCTTACATAAATACAATTTGTGGTGTGAGTCTTTTTAATATAACATTTATGAATAATTTTATGTGGACTGTAAAACATGGTTAATTTAAAAATAATAATAATTTATTAAAGTTTGTGGGTTGTTAAATTTTGTTGATTTGGTTATATTAAGAACAAGAGTTGCAAGCAACAATGTCTTTGACAAAGTGTAAGATGCATTAGCTTGAATGTTGGGAACCGCAAGTGGCAATGTTTGTGAGACTTGAAAGGAAAAACAATTTGAAGCATTTATGATTCAAAGATGCTTGCATTGACCTAGAGCAACATGCACTAGCTTTTTTTTTACATATATTCAAGTATTGCAAAATCTAGTTTCATGCTAAGCATTTTGAAGAATTCCGTGATGAACTATTTTTTGTTTCCACCAATAAGATTTTCATGGAAATAAATAGTCAAGCTACCCGGTATAAGGTAGTGAGAAAGTAGAGGTAAAAGTGAATGCAAAATTAGTTATAAAGTATTAGGCAAGTAGAGGTTTGAATAAATGCAAGTATCTTAATGAAACTAATAGAGTATCTGATCACAACTTCAATTCATTTTGAATTTTTGGCCGCAATTGTAACGAGCTATAATATTCCAAGGAGGGAAATAAATGACCTTCCCATTCTATAAGCATCTATAATCTAGCACAAAGTGTTAGAAGGTGGCAATGACATGATTTTCTTTCCAAGCCCTATTGGTTTTGAGAATCAGCTACAAATAGCATTGTCTTAGTGTCTTTCCACTAGTAGGATGAACATTAGCTTGCATAGCAGGAGCTAATGAGTAAAGTTAAAATATGTTAGTATATTTTTTTTACATGGTGACTGAACCTACAGGTTATGGAACTGAAGGATACATGCCATCTTGCACTGGAATTGAATCTACGCCTTAGTTATATGATAGAAAACCGGAACAATGGACTATGTATCTCCACATGGGTTGATAACTACAGACATGAGCTCAAGGACTTAGTCAGCAGACTCTAGCCATGGCTCATGATTTCGATCTTGGCCATACTTGACATCAGTTTTCTTAGTACATAATTCAATATGATGGAATTAAATTCATATAAAAATAAAATGCATAAGTTTTTATATACCTTTATTGTCAGCTTTGAATCTTATGGAAACCCAGCCTCTCACTAGAGCAATTATTGTGTTGTGCTTTGGGGTATCAACCAAATTAAATTTAAGATGATCGGCATCTGGGTTCTCTACCATGAAGATGTTTGTTGACTGAAAAATGTAATGTCCCCATTCAAATATTTGTATAGCAGACAATCCCCATCAATCCTACCAAGTTCCCTAGGTTGAATGGGTACATTGGGAATTGTAATAAGGGAGCAAAGGAATAATGTTTACACATTAGAATAGTCCAAGTATTTAATAAATAAGTTGAATAAATGAATCCAAGAGGAATGAAAGGTGGAAAATGGTTTTGAGGACATTTGGAGGATGTGGGACCCACACTAGCTTGGTTTCTCACTGCCACATGGCAAATCTCACTTGGAATTTCGAATCCATGGAAAGGAAAACATTATTGGGTGAGTTGATAAGGCATACACATGGCATGGAGCATCTTAGGTCGAAATGGGATGGAATAGTAATTTCCATGGAAGAAGAAGAGTCAAATTGGAGAATAGTGGACAGTTGGGCTAGATTCCCTAATCTTATGACAACAATGATGAAGCATCTATTTATATATTTTTTCTGAATTCATTTTTTATAATGAATTGTATTTTTGGATATATGTTAAATTAAATTTAACTTGATGTATAGGTACTTTCACCATTGATGATGAAATGTTATAATACATTGATTGCAACAAATATGGAGAAAAAATACCCAAACATGTTGCACGATATCGTGCTGCAAAAGTTTATGATGATGTTCTGAAAGATTATTCAATAGCAAGACAAGCTTCACAAATTTTGAGATGTTTATTTGTGTCCAAGAAGTTAGAAGGTGCTACGTCACTATTGGGTATTCATAAGGCGAAAAAAGAGTTGAAATTGAAACATAATGTGATAGAAAATATAGGTGATACAAAAAAAAAAATCCAAGATGAAAGATACCAGTGCTGCATGTAGATCAATTCAGACAGCAATTGTTTCAGCTAGTACTAGACAAAATCTTTTGACAACACAACTAGCAAAAGCAGTTAGAACCTCAAGAAAGACATTATAAAAACATAGCAAATTCAGAATGCAAATAGATGAAAATGATGAACATGCTTTCTGGGCAATTATTTGTAGACAGCCTTACAAAGATAGAATGAGAGCAGGTGTTAAAGATATTGTACGGGAATATTGGTTGGCACATGCTCGAGTTTCACCAAATTCAAGGGATGTGATATGACAAAGAGTATCACGAGTGGTATATGAAAGCAGTCCAAAACATATAATGGAAATGACACAAGTACAATTGTTCAATAAATTCAAGGAAGATCATCGTGGAATTAATGTGTCAATCACTACATTTGTACAACAAAAACCATGGTATGTTAGACCTGTTACTGTATGTGACACATGTTGTTGTCGTTATCATGTGCAATTTCAATTATATTATGACACATTTCTTGAATTTGGTAAATTTTTTTGGACAAATTCACCACCTCTGCCCACAATACATGAATTCATATCTCAAACTCTATGTGAGAGAGATCATGATGAAGTATTTTATAATAAGAAATGTGTCAATGGAAAACATTGTCATCGTTGTGTAAATCTGGTTTTATGCCACAATAAATATCTTATCGATAATTATTAGTCATTGTCAAATGTAACCATTGATTGGAGAATATATGAATACAAGAATTATGCTACAAGTTCTAGTGATGCACATTCCAAAAGAATTGATTTGCGAGAAGATAAAATATGTGTGACATATTTTCTCAAGAAATTTGAAGGTGAAATTTATAAATACACCAAGCATTCACATAAAGCATGATGGCAAGACCTTCAATTCAAACAGTCTCGTAAAAATTTTCCACTAGGAACAATTTTGTCAATGGTTGATTTTGCAGGAAACTACACATTTGCTGCACAAAAAGAGATATAGATTGAATACTATCATTCTGACCAAGTTTCAATATTTTTCCATGTTCTATATATACATTCTCAACAGGATGTTGATGGCATTGAAATCACGTGTGATAATCGAGATGTGATTAAAGAATATCACTTTTATATCAGCGATGATCGTACACACGATACACATTTTTTTCAGCATTGTATTGAAAATATTTTCTACGATTCACTAAAAAGATGTGAAGTTAAACTCATTGAACATTGGATATGGTCAAATGAATGTGCGGGACAATTTAAATCTTCACGATCATTTTATTGGTTATGTCGACTTCATAAAACATTGAACATTAAACATCGATGGAATTTTTTTGAAACTAGACATGGAAAAGGTGAACATGATGGTGTAAGAGCATGCGTAAAAGAGCACTTCGAAGATGACAAATGAACCATTATTCTGCACGATTTCATTCAGCTGCAGAGGTTGTCTAATGGTGTAAATTATATCTAAGCCATGATTATAATCAACAATCAAAAGGTGTGCGTAGGTATGTACGTGATTTTTTTAATTTATATTAATTGTCAATTTAAAAAAATGTACACTAACATTTAAGTACATGTACACTAACATCAAAAGTTGTCATTTGTGATTTATCATTTATTGTGTAGGTGTTTTTGGCTTGTTGGGGTCCCAAATATAAATAGATCACTACCATATGACGCTAGCACCATACATGAGACTAGAGATTTTCACTCTATTCAAACAAAATCCTTCCAAAACGTGTTTGCATTTGACAGTAGAAAACAATCATGCTTTTGTCATATTTGCACTGAAAATGTTGAAACTACAGAAGTTTGTGAAAACATAACGAGCAACTACGTAAAACATTGGAAACACACAGAGATTAATCCTAAGGGAAAAATGCCACTAGCAAGCGTAGAAGAATTAGAATCAGAAGAAATAGCAATATCATTTGATGGCGACAGAATTTCAGATCTTGTTAGAGAAGGTAATGATTTTACAACTTTTTTGTCGATTGTTCATTCTTGTCTATCACCTTATGTGTATAGTCAATTTAATTGATTTAAAAACCCTAACTCCAATTGTAATTTGCACAGGGGATGTTTTCGTTGTGATTGCACCTTTAGACAACAACGGAAATGTGAAGTATTATTTGATGCGATGCACTGAAGGAAAGATAAAGTTATTGGAGGACTACAATGATAACGAATATACATACGAGAGAGGATCCATCATTTTAAAGGGCTATTTTTTTTAGCAGACCCATATGACTGAAAATTATGTCTACTTTCAGGATTATGAACCTAATGTTATATGTTGTCAATATAGTCATTTAGTATATCCATCTCAAATAAAATTGGTATAAGTTCCATTGAAAAAATAATTAAAAACTAAAAAATGGAAATTGTCCAAATATGACCATGAACAGATAATTGAGGACGACATTGCATTGCGATGTTTTTAACTATATCAAAAATGAATCGATCATTGTTTTTGTCTATGTCAAATGTTGTCTATCTAAACCATAACATTAGATTGCACCTATCAAAACTACCTAACATTCATTCTTAACATTCCTAACATTCATCCTTAACATTACTAACATTAGATTGCACCTATCAAAACTTCCTAATATTCATTCTTAACATTCCTAACATTCATTCTTAACATTCCCATAAAACATTCTTACCTTTCATCCCTAACATTAATAATATTAGATTGCACCTATCAAAACTTCCTAACATTCATTCTTAACATTCATAACATTCCTATAAAAAATTCTTAACATAAACTTAACATTCATTCTTAACATTCCTAGCATTCCTATCATTATTTACATCTTAACACTAAAAATGTTTTACATCTACATACATACATAAATTTAATAATACATACATTCATAAACATGCAAAAACATATTCTAAACATTTACCACAAAGACTATGTAAGTTCAATGTACTGTATATAATAAAAAAAAGACATTCATGAACATGTGAGTTCAATGTACATATGTTTAATCCAAAAATAAAGCTCCTCGATGTCCAAAACTACAATATATATATCAACAAAAAAATAGCAATATAAATCATTCTCTAAATAGAAGTCCACCACTATCATCAACTAGGATATTCCCTTGGACTCGACCTAACTTGCAACATGTATAAAAGCAGATTATGAATATCATAAATTATTTAAACAATTTTAAACTAATTTCAAACATTAAAATATTAAATCAAAGAACAATTCAATTACCTCAAATTTTCTAAATGGAAGTCCACCACTATCCTCCACTAGAGTCTTCCATTTGCCTCGAATAGATAGAATAGACCCCTCCAGTGGAGTCTTCCCTTTGCCTCGAAGAGATGGAAGAGACCCAAGCTACAACATATATAAAACCAATTTATGAATCTCATAAATTATTTAAACTATTTTAAACTAAATTCAAAAAATTAAAATATTAAACTTATATATCAAAGAAGAATTCAATTATGAACAAAATCATCTCGGTGCAATATCCACATGTATCAAGGAACCTCTATATTGACCGCCAATTTCCATCTGTTCTCTTCCCTAAAATTTAAATTTTGTTAATAAATAAAACATAGTGTAAGCAAAAAAAACTAAAATTAAGTAATTAACTTAAAACCAAAACAAAAAAATTAAAATCATTAGCTCACAATAGATAAAAAATCATCTAAAAAGTTCGAATCTAAAGAAACCTGCATGGATAAGTCAAATTAACAATAAAATACATAGTTAAATTAAAAATAAAAAAAATGATAAAATATCTTTCAAACATAAATATAAATATGTAAATAATAAATATACCTCTCCAAGATGCTCTTCTACATTTTCAACATTTTCACTAGTGGAGACTCGAAAATTATGTTCATTCAACATTCTAGAAAACTGCAAGCAATAAACATTTACGTAGTGTATTTATTACTATACATCAAAACAAGCATAATATTATACATAGATATAATGTAACAAAAAGTTCAATTCAAAATGAATAAAAAAGTAAATAGATTGAAAGTACACAAACCTCTCATAAACTCGATGTCATTGGATAGGACATTCGAAGCAATATCACGACAAACCTTAGCATAAGCCTTGAGATCTTCAATGCTCATTCCATCTAACTCAATGTTCATTTTGTAAACAAAATTTTTCCGAATAGTGGCTCGAGCCCTCTCTCGACTCAATCCCACATCAACTCCTACAAATGCCGAAGTTAAACCTTCAGCAACAACATGCCTTGATGTTGTCCCAAGTTATGATGTGGGCTCCATCTCTGATTTGTAAGTCACAATCCTAGGTGGGTGAGATATATAAGGTGGAGGTTGAAGAGTAATGGGATCTCTAAGAGCACCTTTTCTATCGTATATTCTCCCCTTTCCAAATCTGTAAAATTCAGAATGAATATCAGTATAGTCTAGCTTCATATTTAAAAAAAACTTGACATAAAAAATCTGGCAAAATAATTTGAAACCTCATCATTCCATGGCAACCGACCATAGTATGCAAGGAACCGATAATATAAATGATGTGCAAGATGAGGGTGCTTAAAATATTGCACTTTCAATGCTTTTCTCTTTAGGCCCTCTTTGAAGTTAAACATTCTCATGGCATGTTCTTTGGTCACTCTCTCCTTCACAACAACCCACTTATCTGGACCTATCACTTGGGCCCTTCTTCTCCGCATCAAGTCAACAAAACCATCTGTTGTTGGTCCAAGATCCTCATATACCTCAATGAATTTTTGTAATGATCCCAAAACCATCTCTAAACTTTGTTTGTTCTCTGGAAGGAGATCAAAACAAGAAAGATCACGTTGTAGCCTATCATAGTGAGATTTACAACTTTCAAGGTCATTTGTGAAATATCACTTCTCCATGGAAGCTCCGCAGGTAAATTAGATGGATAGGTTGTTACGGGTGTACAACCCTTGGCTAATTCAACAAATTGTGTCTTGGCCCAACCTTAATCATTATGTGTAGAATTACGAGCCTCTTGGGGACAACCTTGCTCTGCACCCATGTCTGTCTCCCTTGCTCGATCTTCCTCCCTCTCTGCTTCAAATACAAACAAAGTTAGGTGTAAACATGTACAAACTGCATACACACAAAAATAAAATTTATAGATGTATTAAAAGATTGATGTTCATACTAACAGAAGGTCGAGATCAATGTTCTCCCACAGAAGATAAAGGGGAACCATCTGTACTCCTATCGCCTCGCTGATGATCGGATGAATGTGAACTATACAATAAGCTTGAATTTCGAGGTGAAGTCGACAACCTTCGATTATCAATTGGGACACCAACTCTCGAGGAATGTGATGACCTCCTACGCTTTTTCCTCGAAGACTCCTCTCTTTCCATTTGATATGATATCGACACTTACACAACTATCAACTCATAACATATACAAATTCTACATGTTAATTCTACAAATTCTATGTTCTAGCTGCTAAAGAAACTAAGCTCTTTAATAAGGACCTAAATATACCTAATATCATCTAATAGTTTTTAAAATGAGTATAGCTAATATTGTTGGATGTATGAGGAATTAATGTGTTCATCCTAGCAATGGTGACGATTCATGGTATTATGTTTCCCTAGTTTTCCATGTTGCAACATAAGGAAAACATAATACCATGAATCGTCATCTTTGCCAGGCTAAAACTCAAGACCATCGTTTTCCCTCAATTAGTTTGTCAATTCAATAGGAGTGTTTCCAGCAGTCTTGAGTTTCAGCCTGGCCAACACTTATTAGCTA
Organism: Larix kaempferi; assembly: GCA_027924585.1. Classification (NCBI taxonomy): domain Eukaryota; kingdom Viridiplantae; phylum Streptophyta; class Pinopsida; order Pinales; family Pinaceae; genus Larix; species Larix kaempferi. The sequence continues at coordinate 1,640,327 of BSBM01000640.1, forward strand.
TTTTACAATTAGTGAATTGAAAGTGGATAAGTTAATGCAAAGAAGAAAGGTTTAAAAAGTTTGACTAAATAAACTAGTTTGATAATTGTACCTTGTTTAAATATTACAATTTCCTTTTTCATAATCTTTCTCGTAAGGAAATAAGTTTGACTAAATAAACTAGTTTGATAATTTTAACCCAAAAACTTGTGACGGTTGACTTCAAAACAAAGATTCATTTTTAACAATTTCCTTTCCTCTAAATCCCATTATGAAACAATCGAAAGTAAACATATAAATGAAAACACATAGATTATTTATGCAAATTGACATATGGACAGAGTTGATGAACATATGGACAGAGTTCATGGACTCTGTCCATGGACAGAGTTCATGAACTCTTCACTCACTACTTTGTTTTGTGTTTTTTTTGGCTCATTGAAAGGATTTAGAAAACTAAGTTTAATTGTTATATTGACTACCACAAATAGAACCAGATATTATTTCAATATAATAAGGAGTTTAAATCTGACATCTTTTAAATTTTAATCTAAACATGGTCATAATGTACTAACTTTGAAACATATAGAAAAAATTCTATAGAAACAACCTAGCCATAATAGCTCATAAATTAGACCTCTAATAAAGACTAATATGATTACAACAAAGATTAAGAATTACCATAATATATGATAGTTCAAAGCTTACTCATATATATGGGATACTATAGCTATAACATAACACACTAAACAATGGTAATCATAAGTTAAGCATGATGATGTGACTAAACAAATAAAGCTGTTGTAATTCAATTCAATAAGCTAATACCATTAGTTAGGGTTAAATGATAGATATGTGAGTAGTTCATTACCTCATGAGCTTTGGATAACTAGTATAATTAGTAACCAATGACAATACTTCTATGCTTTCCATATTAGAGTTATAATGCATATTAAAATTGAGCTTGAACCTCTATTAAAGCCCAATGATTAAAATAGCTTACTTATATCAACATATTCAATTAAAACCAGTACTTAACTAGTCTGAATCCCATTAAAGTAGAGTACATTGCAAGCTATAGAAGCTATTATAGTTAACAAGCTGTGAATTGCAGAGTCAAAATAAAGCTCACAACTTATGACATATATATGAAGTCAGTCCATTAGTATATGAGCTTACATAGGTAGTTAAGATGAGCCTTGTATTCACAGGATGATAGAACTTAGCTAATTACGTATACAGTTATTATATGAATTACATTACTACCAGCTAGTGATCTTGATGTCACATATTGGTCTTATATCGAATAACAAGCATAGTTGAGCGATGCTAATCCTTACAACATTAGTATTGGTATAATTACTAATAATGTTATTTAAGGCTCTTAGTTTGTATATGTTCATTGACCTATATGCTCTTATTGATCTTATAGCTGTCAACTCTTAATTATCCTTATATGTTGATCTTACTACTAGTCGCATTGGTTCAATTGTATACGTAATATATGGTGTTATAGTTGTACTAAAAGTTGTTCACATTAGTGATTACTTTGTGTCCATATTACATTATGATCCTTATATGGGTAATCTGAGCATGAAATGTAAATATTATTATAATCACTCTGAAAAATGATAGCAGATTAATTAAGTGTGAGGTAGTCATCTTTGAAAGATGATAGTAAATTAATTAGAGTAGGAAATGTAAATGTTACTATAATCTCTCCGAGAAACGATAGCAAAGTTCATGAACTCTGTCCATGTGGGAAGAGTTCATGAACTCTGCCCACATGGACAAAGTTCATGAACTCTACCCATCTGGGCAAAGTTCAACACTCACCAACTGAAAAAACCGTTTATCAAAAATTAAATTGACATATTAATTGAGTTCAACAAATTAGAAGGCATACCTATTTATTTTTCACTGCTGAAAAACACCGACAAAACTAAACTCGAGAGACCAAAGTCAAACAACAAAGGAAGCAAAACGAAGCCGAGTACCGAAAAAATGAAAGAAATCCTACCAAAAATGTAAAAAAATTAGAAATATCATTGCACCGAAAATATAAAAATTAACAAAAAGAAAACAAAATTAAATAATATTACCTTCGGTGGAAGCTGTCCAACTCGACGAACTGGTAGACTCCACACCACACCAATTTCATGATCAACGTCGAAAGAGGTGACAGAATGACGTCAATATGGGCAACAGAACCAAACCGAGAGGAGGCCAAAAGAGGTGCCAGAACTAGGTCGAGAGGAGGCAAAAAGCGGCGACAAAACCAGGCCGAAAGGAGGCTGAGAGGAGGTAGAAAGGGGAGACAGAACAACGTCGAGAGGAGGCCGAAAGGGCCGATAGAACCATGCCGAGAGGAGGACAGAAGGGTGGTGGCTCTCCATGCCGAGAGGAGGCCGATAGGATGGCAGATCACGCCGAGAGGAGGCCGATAAGGTGGTCGATCTCCACGTTGGGAGGGTGGCGTATCTCCATGACGTCAATACACAGGGATGACAGGTGGCAAAAAAAGGCGGGGTGACAAGCTAGGTCCAGAAGCGGTTGGCGGAGAGACAGGCGGGGACCATCCAAATGCAGAGCGAAAAATGACAAATGTGGGCCGCAGCTGACCTTTTATGCAGAATAATTATCCGACCGAACAATTATTCGGCCTAATAATTATTCGGCCGAATAATTGTTTGGCCGAATAATTGTTCGACTAAATAAACATAGAACTATTGGGAAAAAATACTAGCCAGCTATGCATTTGCACATATTTCGAGGTCTCCGTCAATCTAAACGGTTCACCATTAAACGTTATTCACCCGAATAAAGTATCAATTATTCGGCCGAATAACTTCCGCTATGTTGCTCGGGCACTTGATTCTCATGGAAGTGTTACCCAACTTCACGTTTTCACCCTCATTACTTTAATTTGATAAGAAACTTTGAAAGAGGTCTTACATATTGAATGGTTTATTTCAAATGTGATTGAAGTCGCATCGGATGGATCAATAGTGCAAATTGTAGAGAATAGTTCCTTTCTTTGCGTAGGAAAACATTGCAATACCTCCAAGGCTAAGATGGCACATGGTACTTGATCTAGGTCCTCAAGAACATTATCATTTTGAGCAGCTCGTGTGTTAAGATTATGCATTGTTCTATGTAAAACACCTTTGGGGGGGGTTTGGTAATAATTCTATGGTTGATTTCTCAATGGAGAGAGAACCACTTGGCTGTGATACTGATTGATCTAGTGTACTAGGAGAGACATCATAAGAATCAAGTCTTATTTGAATGTTCACCTCATGATCACAAATGAATACATTGGAATTGGGATCATTTCCCACTTGCGGGGGATTTGGTTGGTTTCCCTATAGTGAGGCTACTGGTGTCCTAGCAACCATTTGCTGATGGTTCTACGGAAAAGGTTGCATCAAAATAGTGGGTTGTTGTTTCCCACCACATTGAGCCATGTTTGCTCCATCTCCTTTCTCGGAGTTAGCATTTTGCTTACCCTTGTATCTCTGCTTCTTTCCTCTAAGGTCTGTGGATTGGACTATAAGGATTTCAAAAGTATGGGAAGGATAAGAACTTTGATTCACCTTATACTTCTTCTTCTTTCCTCTAAGGTCAATGGATTGGACTATGAGGATGTCAGAAGTATTGGAAGTATTAACAGGTTTTTGCATTGCCTGGCTAGCTGTAGGTTGTGAATATTGAACATATATTTGTCCCATTTGCTGGGTAATTGCTCAAGTTGGTTGAAAAATTCCATCATACCATCGGCATGAGGTCCATTTGGTGGCCTAGCTAGATCGAACAAAGTTTTTGTAGGTTGGTTCCAAAAAAATTGGTTACTTCCTAGAACCTGACCACTCAATTGCATAATGGGGTTAATGGGTGGATTTCCCCCTTGCAGGGTTAGGCCCCAAAAATATTAGTTACTTTCTAGAACCTAACCAATCCATTGCAGAATGGGGTAAATGGGTGGATTTTCCTCTTGTGGGGTTAGGACCCAAAAATATTGGTTACTTTCTAGAACCTGGCCACTCCATTGATGTTGTCCTTGGGTGTGATAAGCATTCCAAGGTGGGTTTCCCATTTGTGGAGACTGTCCCCAAGAATATTGGGTACTTCTTGGAACATGACTAATGGGTGGATTTCCTCCTTGCGAAGTTGGGTCCCAAGAAGATTGGTTACTTCTTGGAACCCTACCACACCATGGCGGTTGTCCTTGGGCTTGAAAAGCGTTCCAAGGTGGATTTCCTCCTTCTGTAGTTTGCATCCATAATGTTGGAGAATTTTCCAACCACACATAATTTATTTGAGCTTCAAACTTAATTTTTCACTTATCCTAAGTATTTTGACTCAATTATGTGCTTAAATCATCAACAGATCATCAGTTTCAGTGAACTGGGCCTCCTCCTTCATTCAGGGAGTCAATTGGGCAATCAATATCAGTTCACTGGATCTCCTACATAATTTGGGGATCCAACTGAGGTGATTTGCATGACTAAAGCACCCTACTCAGTCTAACTGACAGCACTTATTATTATATTTAGCCAACTCAAGTAAAAAAGGTGCCCTCCTACTCAGTTTGACTTCATCTGGTGTTATTTTCACTTAATATTCAGTTAATTGAAGTCAGAAATGTGCCCTCCCCTAATTTTGGGCATTTAGTTGAGTTTTGGATTCAGTTAGACTCAATTAGACAGTTTCAGAGTCAGTTACTTGGTAGTTAAGTGGTTAATTGATGTGTCAAGTGGTGTTAACTTCCAATTAAACCACTCTCATGCATTCAATTCGAATGACCTCCATAGGATTCAAATTTCTTGGCTTATTATATCCATTGTTACACATTGTAATTAGCTTCTTAGTTTATGATAATGCATGAATTGTTGCAAACCTTTTGCATCAGTGTTTTGACATACAATTTTTCACATGCATTTCTAGTAACTATTGTCTTTGTTTCATAGATCTGTTGTGCTTGAATTTTACATGGTATCAGAGCCATAGCAGGATAATGCAACTCTTCTACGGAGTTTTTTGATGAAGATTGAGCAAGTTTGCTAAAAAATATTCCAACACTGCACCAGAAGCTGAAATTTTTCCATATAAATCTTGGATAATGTGCATCTGACTTATCAAGCTTGCTTGATAGGATATGTCGGGTGTGATGCAACTTGAAAAGTGCAGGTTTTCTACCTAAAAATTGTTTGTTTGTTTGTGACTGCATGTTTCTCACAACCTCCTATTGCATTCACTATAGTGTAGATGGACTCTTATTCACAGAATCTCCTTACTCCTTTCAACTATCATCAGTGGAAGGATGGTATAGAGATAGTGATATGCTCCAAAGGACTCTACAAAGTTACTATGGGCACAAAACCATATCTTAATGCATCTTTAGAGAAGTCCAAGTTCTTCAATAAGCTTGATGAAGCTTATGGTTTCTTATGTCTCAATATTTCGAAAGTTCTTATTTTCCATCTCAGCGGATTGAAGACTCCAAAACAAGTATGGGAACAACTTGCCGAACTCTTTGGAAAGCAGTATGAGATGAGTGCTTGTCAGTTGGAGAATGGAATGATTTCCCTAAATCCTGATAATTTCGAGACCATCAATGAGTTTTTCACCAATTTCAATCATTTGGTGCTTCAGTTGAAGCAATGTGGTGTCGAGAAGAAAGATGATCAGTTGATTCTTTCAATCCTGACGAAACTAGGAGCAAATTATTCAGTGTTTGTCTCTGCTTTCCATTCGGGAAAACTCACCATTCCAAATTGGAGGATTCCTACCTTGAATGCATTCATTGAGTCCTTAAAAAAAGAGCATGACACGCTTGTTTAGATGGGGTCCATGAAAACCTCCAAATATCAAGCCCTATTTTCTAGAGGACCCAAGGTTTCGAATGTTGAAATCAAAAGAAAGAGAAGACCATGTTTGATCATTCCAAGCATAAGGAGAAGACCAAGCAATCAGATGAGCCCTCAAGTTCAATAAAATAAAAGCAAAAGGGAAAGGAGAAGACAAAGTGTTCTTACTGTGGCAGGGGCTTTCATCCTGAAAGCTCATGCATGAAGAAAACTATTGATCAAATGGCCCTTATCTTGGAGAAAAACAACATAACTCTTCCAGATGGCGCATGGAAGAAGGAAAATAATGATCATGCAGAAAGAGGTCATGCAGTCATGGAAAGTATTTCGAATTCTACATTTCTTCTCATAGATTCAGGAGCTTCGAATCACATGGTTGAAATCAAAGAATCCTTCTCATCATTAGACTCCGACAGCTACATCTCCATCCACATGGGAGATGATTCACAAATTTCATCGAAAGGAAAAGGTACTATTCATTTAGAAGATGGCAATTTTCAAAATGTTCTCTATGTTCCTTCTCTAGCTTCAAACCTGCTTTTTTGTATCATATGACACATACTGGTTTTCCCAATAAGGTTGTATTCACCCCTAATGATGTTGAAATTTATGATATTAGCACTGGAAAACTCATTGCAACGGGCAAGGCTAATCATGTTTCCAAAAATTATGAGTTTTCCCACTTTTTTCCGTATTCAAATCCAAGTGCCCTTCTGACTCATGGAAATGGGGTTGGCCGGATATGGAATGAGAGGTTTGGAAACCTAAATTATGATTATTTTCATTTGATACGAAATAATTCAATGGTTGAAGGCCTTCAGAACATCAAATCCTCAAAAGGGATATGCAAGGGTTGCATCATTGGCAAGCATCCTGAGCAAAAGTTCAATCGAGGAAACGCTAGCAGAGCTTCTTGTATTTTGGGATTGATTCACAGTGATATCAATGTTCCTTTACCAAATCCATCCATGAATGACTCAAGGTATGTTCTGACATTCATTGATGACTTCTCCAGATTCACATGGGTCTACTTTCGCAAGAAGAAATCGAAAGTGCTTGAAAGGTTCAAGAATTTCAAGGCTTCCGTTGAGACTGCCACTGGGAGCAAGATCAAATATCTTAGATCTGATAATGGTGGAGAATATATCAAATCATAACCATTGCAACTTTGTGTGGAAAATGGAATCCAAATCCAGCACATAGTCCCCTACACACCTTAGCAGAATGGTGTAGCAGAGAGGAAAAAATGAGCATTGAAAGAGATGGATACTTGTATGCTTGATTCGAAAGTTTTGGATTAAAATATTTGGGATAATGCCATGAATGTTGCTGCATACATTCAAAACATATTTCCACACTCATCCTCCAAAGGTACAACTCCTTTTGAATCCTACACTGGCCACAATCCTGATGTGTCACATCGCAGGGTTTTTGGCTTCACTACATGGGATAGAATTCTGATTGAGAAGAGAAGATATTTGGAACCACAAAGTACTGAGTGCATCCTCATTAGATATGATGAAGAATACAAAGTATAAAAACTCATGGATATCAGATCCAAACACTAGTACAAAATGAGGAATTAATGTCTAAAAAAATGACTAAAATTCTACTATAAACGACTATTTTTGAGTTGGTGACTAATAGTACCTAATTTCCACTATCTTAGAGCTAGTCGTATTTCACTAGTAATTGATTGGTTGAATTTTTATTCATTGATTTAGTCATTGATAGTCACTCATTTAGTCATTGATTGTCGTGCAATTAATGACCAAATATACAACTAAATAAACTACTAGAGGATAGCATATTAATGACTAAGCTAAATACGACTAAATGTTAGTCGCGCTATAAGATACTGGAAATTAGCTACTAATAGTCGTATATATGCGAATTTAGTCATCTTCTTAGTCACTAATTTATGTTAGGGTACGGAGGAATCGAACCACCAATCTCCTGCCTATAATTAGGTCGGTGCTCTACCATTGAGCTAGCACCCTTTAAGAAGTAGTTATTGCTTGAAAATGATGATATTCAAACAAATTTTGCATCATTTAATCATACAAAATAATGATTACCAAGTTACTATAGATCCATAATGGCTTACCTTGTACTATTCCTTCAAGGTAAGCCATTATGGATCTATAGTAACTTGGTAATCATTATTTTGTATGCTTGAATGATGCAAAATGGAAAAATCCCAGAAATTTATAGGAGTGACCAGCATGCATCCATTGTTAAACTATCTACCGAGTCATGTAGACTCATGCCAAGATCTCTAATTTTGACTAAAAATTCATAAGTAACTTGAAGATAATGGTGGATGATGCCATGGAAAGGAGAATTTCAGTTTATATAGAAGCAAAGGATGAGCAAATGGTGTCCCAAACTCATCTTCCTCCAATGTGGTCCAAGCCACCATCCCCTGTAAAATGAACACAAGCAAAAGTTTCTCTCAGGTTCCATGAACATATTACACAACCTTCAGATAGTTTCAACCATCTCCAATGCTTAGGCCCCATGCATGTTCTATTGGTAGCAGTTCACTTTAGTTAGGATTAGGATAAAAGGACCATTGGCATTGTTGTAGCAAAACACATGCATATAATTGTGTAACAATGAAACAATATTAAAGTATATTGTATGTGAAAAACTATTCCATCAATAAAGAACAACAAAGATTAAATGAATTCAGGAATCACTTTCAAGTTTCAATAAGAAAATAGAAAATAAATATTAAAGGTTCAGTCACATTTAAATAGTTCCTCATGTTAAAAACTGTCATGAAGGGATTATGTGTTTTGTCCCTTACCATCCATCATGTTCAAGAGCGTCCTTTGCAGAAGCATCCAACATGCCAACCATTGAAGGGTGCACAAATACTGTCTCCAGAGATATACTTTTTGTATATTTGGACTAAGATAATAAAAAAAATGCTATTTAGATTACTGTAAATCAGATAATATTCTAGCTTCCTCATGAATATATTCAAAATAGCCAATGATTACACTGATAGTTGAAAAAAACTATAAATAATTCTTACCTATAAGTATTGTTTAGGCTGGGGAATCACAAGTTTATTGAGAAAATCATAACCAATGAATGAGTTCTGCATGATAAATATCAACAAATATTTATCTCAGGATATGAAGATGGTCTAGAGAAAATAAACCCATGCATAAACAGGCAGAGCATGAAACAACTACGAGAAGTGGCCCTAAGTATAAGAAAACCAAATATTACCAGAAAAAGAATACACCAAGAAAATAAGTAATAAAGTCAATATCTATTGAAGTTATGTCAGTTATAACTACATGCTTCCCGGGAAGAAAACATAGAAAACAAAACTAACTATATCAAACTGGTTAAATATCTTCAAATTTCAAAAGTTAACCCAACTTCAACTGGAAATAAACTGGCTTTAACAATTCTAAAGGCAATCCATTCCTAACACTCCAGGTATCAATCCATGAGGGACCCCCAAGCTTCAAGTTCCATGTCTTTAACCTGCTCGAAATAATTTGTAAATGCTACCACCATGGAACTTGGTACCCAACAGGAACCGATTGATGGTCACTGGCTAACTCCATAGCCTTGAGGCATCAATTGTTGTTCCACTATCATGGATTTATCATAGGCTAATGTAAGGGTAGTTACAGTGGGTGACCTCCTAACAAACATTGAGGTCAAGGGATGGATCTAAAGCTATCAAATATATTTGAACAGTTGCTTTCTCATTGAGAGTGTAAGGAGATACCAACCTGGTATACAACTTGTAAATAGAGTTTTGTAAAACCTCATGGGCTCATTTGGCTCTCGGTGTGATGAAGATAAATGATGATATAGCACTGCAGGATCAATGGGAAGCAAAAAGTGAGATTAATGAAGGAAGATTATAGTTTATCCCAAGAAGGGATTGAACCAATGGGAAAGATGATATACAAGTCATAAGACTGATCATCAAGTTTCATGGAAAACATTCTACATGACACATCTTCATGCTCCACTTGTAGTCTTTTTAAGGAATCCTTTTATGCCTTGATGTTTTATTCTGTGTTCCTTATTCCATTTGCTTGTATTTTGGAAAGTATTTATCAACATTCTTTGGCATCTTATGTGCTGGTCCTTAGCTGTAAAAGGGACTAGTTCCTGTAAGCCAGGGTTCATTCACAGCAACCATTTGTATCCTTTGATAATAATGGGAATAACTTGCTGAGGATGAGGAAGCTTGAGGTGATACAACAATGGGGTTCTTACTTTTGGGAGGATGGGAATGCTTTTCAAACTCTAAGTCACTCTCTATAGCCTGATATTTGGTGAAGACTCTTTTGGGTTCCAGAATTACAAAGAATATTAAAACAACTATAGGAAGTAAGGCTTAAAACAGAGTACTAGGCCCTTTTTATAGCACCAATTATGTTGATACAACATTACCCACCTCCTCTTGTAAGGACTGGATACCCCAAGGTTGAAAGGAGGATATGCCCTGCCCCTCTGATTGTCACAAGTGTCAACCCTTTGTATATTTGAGTCCATCCTCCAACCTGCAAAAAAAACCATCAAACAATAATCCTAAAGACATAAAGAGAATGTAAATTTTCCAAGACTAGAGGGTCACAACATTGAAAAATGTAGAAGTGATAAGGGGTTGTTATTTCCATCTAGAAATAACAAGATAGGATAGTAGGGAATGAAATTTCTATTCAGAATTAAACTTCTAATTTGAACTATAGCAGTACAATGGTGCCATAACAATTACCATATATAAAGAAGAAGGATGGCATGAAGCATTATTCAGACACAAACCATTTTAATAATAATTCAAAAATGTGTCAATATTCAAGAAAAAACACAACAATAAATTTATTTAAGGAGAGTTTAAGCACACTAACTCTCTGAATATACTTGCAATATATGTGTCTAATAATTTTCATTGCAGATAAGGTGTTATATATATTGTTGTGTGGGTGATCAAGATTTAAAAGGGGATTCACAAACAAAGAGAATAAAAAATATAATGTTACAGAAAAATAAACACTCTAATAGAATGAATTATATACCCTTTAATTCTCAATGTGGGACAACCAATGGAAGACATAGTTTGAATTCTAACTTCAAATAATCAATTATGCATATAATGAGACAAAATCATGCAAGAGCATATAATGTTTGATTGCAATCAAGCCATAAGTTCATGTGTTGGACCAACATAAAGTGCACACAAAACAATCCTGCTTCAATGGAGCTTTATGATATGATGCAATCACATGGAAATATTTAGAAGAACCACATAGTGCTACAAATATTTGGAACTCATCAAGAGAACTTTAATTAGTGAAAAAATCTTCAAACTTACCTCGAGAACAATTAACTAGGCATGCAACTTTCCCAAATGCAATTCCATTAGGGTTCACCCTTTCAAAAGGTTAGCAACAATCCATCATAGATTCATCAAACCAATGCCAAGGCACAAAGTTTTCCAAACAATTGGTTAACCTTCATCAAGCTCATATAATTGTAGAATCCTATGAAGACTCAAGAAACCCATATGCATTAAAATTAATGCACCAACTAGTTATGGATGATGGAATTTACATGTAGCACCATACTTGCACTGTCCTGTTCTCAAATAATATTCATAGTATTTTCATTCCACGCACAATATATAATAACTATAGCACGTTCACATGAGAAATTCATCATTTTTTTTCATCTTAGAGTAGATTATTGGCTATTGAATCCATGGAAAAGTTACATGCTATCATGGATACCTACATTGGTTTACCCAAGAGATTGAACCATGTCATGGCTATCAAAGCCGTCTTTATTATTGTATCGAAGGTGACATTGGTCAGGTTTTGGAATTTTGTCGATTAGGGAATCCATATAATAGCAGAAGAAAAGTAACAACCTTACTTAAAACTTGATGTTCATAAGGAGTTTAGAGCATTAACACCAGACATCATATCCCATACTACATTCAGTAGGAGTTACAAGGAAGGAAGAGAAGTATTTGAATTGCAAAGAGAGTTACAAGAAATGGATTCCAAAGTTGAACGATCTATCTTTATCCCTAGAATCCAGTAATGACAATATACTTATCCTTTAATTATATAGTTTTGCAGGTTAATTATTCAAAAGGTGTTTTGCAGGTTCATTTCTAATACTTTTGTTAGTTTTTCTTTTAACGTCATTCAGGACCCGTTGTTCTATAGGCTAAGGCAATAATCCACAAATATTTTACTTATGCACAAGGGTCCACTTAGTGCTTTTCATAATCCATAGAGCTTCCACTGCTATACGAACATAATGCTTTAGAGTACATATAATCAAGAATTGTGGAATTATATTCTTTTGGGTTTTTTGCAGATATATTCTAACAAGAAAGAACATGAAATCATGGAAGATTGATAGGAGAATTAAGGAAACCCTAAATTCTATAATTCAAAGTAGGTTGTAGCCCAAAAAAACAACAATACCTCACATTAGCTATGGTAAAGACCTTCTTGGAATCATGATGACGGCCAACAAGAAGGAATTGTGTGGCAATAAAAAAAGTCTAAGCATGACTATGGATGAAATCATGGATGAATGCAAGACATTTTTCTTTGCTAGGCATGAAAAAACATCCAATCTATTAACCTGGATAGTATTCTTGCTTGTTATAGACCCTAAATGGCAGGGAATATTATGGAACGAACTCATAAATGTTTGTGGCACAGATATTCCAGATGCAGACATGCTTAGCAGGATGAAATCAGTATGTATTCAATGATTTTTCTCAGTTTCTGAATGAGTCTTCTTCTGGTTTCTCATGTAAGGCTATGAACATACCAAGCATCAATGTTGTTATTTTTTTCCATCCAAATAAATCAATACAGTTGAGGAAAAAAACCATTTTCCATCTGCATCCTTCAGACAAGTAAATTCATTATATATTGTTATCTGTCAAAATAGTAGGATCATACATTGACGCCTTTGCCCAAGACAAGTCCACAAACAATCCAAATGCAAACCTAAACCCATTTCATAAGAGCTCCAAGCAAAATTATTCAGTCAAACGATGTTTCTCAGGAAATTTTCAATTTCATTTTATGTATTCCATATCATTTTCTTGTTTTTGTTCATAGACAAAACTTCAGCCATCATTTTTTCTCTTGTGGGCTAATCTAAATACATTATATTAAACATTAAAGAGATAAAAATACAATAATTTTTATGGTTGGTCGGCCACAGGGGAAACCCAACTAGAAATAAATCAAAATATCAGTGTTTATCATAAAAGAACAATAGTTTAAACAGTTACTTCATAAGGCCTAGACCTATATGTGACATTTTCAAAACTATAACTACTTCCGTTAGACATAAACTTAACATAGTTGGAGATATGATATCCTATAGCTATAGAGAACAACCTATGAACAAAAGTTTTCACGATCAGAATTTGATATAAAGGGCACCTCAGAGGAAGAATTCGGAGTGTCATCCATTGCACTGGTTTTGGATACACAACAACCATAGATTGGCCAACAGTGACATAGAGTGGCCAACAATGGCTTTGACTAACAGACTCATACGACCTTCCAGTTTACAAAGCTGCTCCTACATCTAATCCATTTAAGAAGAATCTCCTTCTTTTATGCCTCTTGTTCTAAGAGCACATTCCCAAGTAGAGATTCTACCTGCTAGTGGAGCCAAATTGTCTTAAAAAATTAATCTCCCTAGTATAGGATTTGGATTTGCCTAACATGTGGTAGCTAGTAAATATCCTAAAAGATATCTTCTTCCTTGAATACCTCCTGTTCTTTTGATATGCATTCCTCAGTTTTACCAATCATCCATTCCAGCAAAAATATCTGTTCACTGAGTCCCCCGCATAGAGCAAGGACAGTGACTAAGTCCCTTCCACCTTTCAACCCCCTATTTCCTAGTGACCTGTGATTTGGAAACCATCTTATATGGCATAACTGGTGACCGCTGAGCTATCTCTACCACAATCCCCCCATGTAGTCAGCTAGTGATTGCTATTCCTCTCAAACCCTATCCTTCATCAACTGTTTCAGAGGGGAAAGTGATGAGTGTTGTACAACCAATTCTTGTTGAATAACATAGTTATCAACTCTGTGATGGCGTTTAATAAGTACCTCATAGTAGTGCATTTAATGTTGTTGTTGTGGTATTTTGAACCATTGTATCATATCAAATGATTTATATCCTCGCAGAAGCAACATTAAATGTATCGTTGCAAGGTGCTTATTGAATGCCCTCTAAGATAATGTGCTGAAGTCTCCCTCATCAACTTACCCTTCCCATTATTGCAACATATTAGTCCAAGGGATGTACTTTGATGGCATATTCAGGATGGAAACCACACCAAGAGGGTAATTCTCATCATAAGCAGACCCTAAGACAACCCCCTAATACAACCACTTATGTATTCCTCCCAAAATGAAAAGTAGATTATCCCTAATGATAACAATTGGATCAGTAAAAGAGCAGAATAAGAGGAAAAACTGTGGTTTCCAAAGAAATACCAAGTGAAAACAAATATGCAAAGAACCCCCAAGTGAAAAAAAATGTAAATTATGGACCATTTCTACATCATACAGTTGGTTTCCCAATTTAAATGCTAGATTTTGTAGTTTAGTTGATGATGTCAATGCAATGCTCAATCATTAACTATAAAATAAGTCTTCCAAAATTTTGTCTAACCAAAACCTTTTTAGCCTTATTTTTGTTAAATTTTTAGAATTTACTTCAATCTGATCTAAGATCTTAACTAAGAGAACAACATGTACAACATATCTACAACATATTAATCATGGACACAATAATGCAAGCACACAAGAGACACAGAGTTTACTTGGGGAAAACCATAAAGGTGAAAAACCCCAATAACTTCCTTAGAGATAGATAGAGCAATGATTCTACTAGAATACAAGAGATAGTCTTCTCCTAGAAGCAAAGCCTCCTCCTCCACAAGTGCGCCACTCTCCAAAGTGTGAGTGAGAGAATAGAATGTGTAAAATGAGAGAGACACACTCTCTATTTATACATTAACTTGACTTGAACTTTACTCAACTAGGTCGGCCTCAACTTAACCACTTAACATAATGCTAACTAGGTCGACCCCCATTAGGGTGGTCTAATAACCTTTTGACCCACATGGCTAACCCCCAATAGGGTGGTATAATAACCCTTTGACCCACATGACTTATACAGGGCCGACCCCAACAAGGTGGTCTAAGAACCCATCAAGTATAAGTTATGGCACTTACAATATAAATGATGACACTTCCGTATAGAGGAATAATAACATCTCTATAGGAATACAATATACATATATGTGAAATACATTCTGAAGTTACATATACATCAACACTCCCTCCTAATTAGGAAGGTATTTCTCGACACAGGTCTTCTAGCACAAGTTTTCTTCTTTGGATCATCGTCACTGGATAATCATCATCGATTCATCATCATCGTCACTTCTGCTGCTATCTCAATCAATCTCTGAATCTACTAATTATAGGAAGTTCTACATGGCCAGTCCTTTTTCATACTGGATGTAGGCCCACCACCTGCAGGTCTTTTTCATAACTGGCCATACTGTGGAAATCTCAGGACTTATTACGTGCGTCATAAAACCTTAAAACAGTCTCTTGACTAGCAAGAACCCTAAAGAGCATCTGAGGCCTTTTTCATCCTGTCCAGATCTCTAGGACTTATTACATGTGACCCCACCACAAAACCTCGAAAGAGAATCCCAGGACTGATTACAAGAACAAGGCTCAACCTATCAGATCTCCCAGGTCACAAATTACATGTGGTCACCACAAAACCTCGAAAGAGCATCCTAGGACTGATTATGAGCACAAGGCTCAACCTATCGGATCTCCCAGGGAAGAAATTACATGTGATCATGACAAAACCTCGAAAGAGAATCTCAGGACTGATTACGAGCACATGGCTCAACCTATCGGATCTCCCAGGGCACAAATTACATGCCATAGGACAAAACCTTGAAAGAGCATCTGCCAAATATCCCAGGGCACAAATTACATGCCATTGGAAAAACCTCGAAAGACTATCTGCAGATCTCCCAGGGCACAAATTATATGTCCTCCCAAGCAAAACCTCGAAAGAGCATTTTCGAGATATCCTAGGGTACAAATTACATGCCATAGGCAAAACCTTGAAAGACTATCTACAAATATCCCAGGGCACAATTTACATGATTATCTGCACAACTTGTTCCACGGCCACAGAGTATCAACCTGATACTCACCATACATCATCCTGATGTACACATGATCATCCTGATCATCATCACTGCAACATCCTGCTGCATGTCATCTGGAGCAACATCCTGAAGCTCGTCATCCATGATCATCCTGATCATATAATGCATCTACTTGATGCATACCAAGTATCTACCTGATACATATCATCATACATGATCCACCTGATACAAATACAAATACATGATACATATCACCATACATGATCCACCTGATCATACAATGTATCCACCTGATACATATATAGATACATGGTCCAAGCATCCAACATGATGCGTACATACATATAAATGATCCAACTGATCATATCCAGCATCTAAAATGATGCATACATACATATACATATAAATGATCCAACTGATCATATCCAACATCCAACATGATGCATACACAGAGCAGTAACTGGAGCATCATCCTGATGCTCATCATCCATGATCCTCCTGATCATCATAGCATCATCCTCTTCATATCATCTCATCATCCACGAAGCGCAGCCCAGATGCACATCATCCAACACTTACACCACCGACATGGGAGAACACATCTACCACCATTCGGGGAAGGCTACAGCCCTTACTTTTTCACCATGGGAGAACACATGGAACACCATGTGAAAAATGGCTCAACAATTACATCACAACCAAGGGAGAACACATCAACCATGTTAGAAAATCTCATGTGCATCTGCATCTTCCGGACTCATCACTTCCCTTTGGAAGGAACCTCGATCTGAAGTGCACCAAGCTTCTCTCTGAAGTAATCAAACTGCACTCTGGCCAACGGCTTGGTGAATACATCTAAAATTTGCTCATCCGTCGCAACATACTCTACTTCGGCTGTACTCAGTGCTATGCATGACTGCTTCCTGCTAAACCAAGAGATCACACCTGATCCCATACTGAAGCAACACCCATATGTGCTCTTCCTATCTGCAGCACTGCTTTCCCAATCTAAATCAACATAACCCTGCAGGTTAAACTTTCGATTTGCATCATACTTGAGCCCATAATCCACTATACCCTTCAGGTACCTCAAAACATGCTTTACAGCAACCAGGTGAACACTCCTCGGATCTGTCAAGAACTGACTCAATGTGTTTAGGGCAAAGGAAATATCTTGTCTCGTGCTCGTCAGGTACATCAAGGACCCAATCATCTGACAATACATAGAGACATCAACCGGCTTAGATGAAGCATCACATAGAAGCTTCAGATTCGATGCCATAGGTGTGGCCATAGCCTTGCAGTCCATCATCCCGAACCTCTTCAGGATCTCTACTGCATACTTCCCTTGTCCAAGGAAGATTCCATTTGCACTCTGCCACACCTCCATGCCAAAAAAAAATAGTGCATCATCCCCAAGTTCTTCATCTCGAAATCGGCAGCAAGCTTCAGCTGCGTGTCGGCAATCAATCTATCTTCACCTGTAACAAACAGGTTATCCGC
This sequence comes from Larix kaempferi, assembly GCA_027924585.1. Lineage (NCBI taxonomy): Eukaryota > Viridiplantae > Streptophyta > Pinopsida > Pinales > Pinaceae > Larix > Larix kaempferi. The sequence continues at coordinate 1,657,922 of BSBM01000640.1, forward strand.
ATACAAAAGTAGTATCACTGGATTGCCTTCCTCAACCTTGTAGTAAAGGTTGGAATCCGCTTTACTCTTAGTGAATCCCAAACTAGATAGAAAGCTGTCTGTCCTACCAAGTTCTGCACACATATGAGACTACACCATTCAAGAAGGCTGTCTTGAAATCCATCTCTTGTATCTTCTATTTCATCACTTTTATATTTCTCTATGCTGCCATCTACAACATGCTTGATCTGATAGTTCCATTTGGAAGGCACAACAAACTTCCCTTCAGCTCTTGGGACTACATCCCAAACATCGTTCTTCATGGTCGACGGATCATGGCATTCTTCTCGTATCCTGGGAACTTCAATATCTTCAATAGATAATTTTGTTGCTTGAACAAATGTTGTAGTCCTTCTTTTGTAGGTGAAGGTATACGGTCTTTTCTACAAAACAAGTTAAATCGCATGATTAGAAACATCTCATAATTTTCAGCCAAATTCTTACACATAAAGAAATATGTCATACAATCATGCAATTATTTTAGCCAATGCTTCAATACAACATTTATCCATGTTCCACAACTTTCTAGATGCCTTCTAGTCTCTACTAGAACATTGTTAAGAGTTTGCACTACTCCCAACATGTCAGCAAAGAGGTTTCATTCTAGATAAGTAGCACTAGAATGTTGTACAGTGCCATAGGCCACTTACCCATCACATGCATATTAGTAGTATACTATTCATTAATGCAATGATTCTAATATGCACAATACATATCCTAAGTCTAGGAACATGAGCATATACATCATTGAACAATTTTATTTAAACAAACAAATATGCAAGAAATGATAGTTAAAAATACTTATCTTTGTTTGGTTGCTGGGTGGACTCCCTCTGAGTCTTTGCTTCCTTGCAGGAGCTGCTGAAGTAGCTTCTTCTACACCTTTTTGTTGTGGAATGTAGAAAGATGGTCAACTCCCTTTGAATATCTGCATCCTTGCAGAAACTACTGAAGTGTGCTCCTTTGCTTTCTTGCAGGAACAACTGGAGTGTGCTCCCTCTTGATATTTGCTTCCTGGATTACCTGTCCTTGAACTTACATCCATCCTTAATCACTATGCATGCTTATCAGTATCATCATTGTGTTATCCTTGAGGTCTCATACATAATCACACATTTATTAGTATAATCTTAATACTATCAAAACACAATAATCATGATCATGTATATTCATGATCATTCACAGATAATAAACATCAGTATTCAAGGTTTCAGGGAAGTCTTCTTTTACTCATGCATATTCTTATTTGATCCTAGGACTCTTCTGATTAGTTAAATCATCAATGCATAAACCCGTGATTACCTATACCTTCATGATTCTTCTGGTTAGTCATATAATCAATTATGGTATGAAACATAATATGCATACAACCATGACTATTCAAACCTATGACTTCATGAATAATCATTATCAACAACACAACAGTATAAGATCCTAACACAAGGTAGGATTCTAGCTTGATATAGGAAAAGCATACTTGGATTAGCATGCTAGTTAGTTATGTCTAACATACTTGCATAATGTCTTCTGGTTCTCTTCAGTGACTTGTGCTAGTAACCTGCATGTCTCATAGGTTAACCATTGTAGGACCAAGTTATACATACCTCGAAAGTATATCTTCTATGTGATCCATGACAATGGATGAATCTTTGTCTTCATGTCACCGTGATCATATGTTCTTGAAGTAGAACATGATTTGTCTTTCTTGGTGTACCTTTTATGTTAACGAACAACATAAATCTCATATAACATCACAATGCATTAGTACATTCATAAGTGTCAAAACCTTAATCAATGAATATCTTCTATTAAGGTGATACGACAAGTCTAGTAATTAATCAAGATTGTACTCTAATGATATGAAGACAAACATATGATAAACTTAACCATGAAACATACCTGTAAGCCATACTTGTCAAGATTGCTTGTAATCTTCTTATGGTAGGCCTTAGCCTCGTCTCCCTCTAAGACAGGAACTTCTTCACTTATGCAGGTGACCAATCCATCTTCTTCTAGGATTAACCCAATCCACTTGATTTGCAAGAATTGAACCTGGAGCTGGATTAGGGTTTGTCAAAGAAACCCCAAAATTTCAAACTTTGAATTTCAAACTTTCGAAAGGATAGAAATATGCGCCTTGATGAGCTGATCAAGTTGGTATATTCAGAATTTGAAAACTGTAAAGTTTCACCCCTCAAAATTGCCTTTTAGATTTCTGGATTCATTGGGGAGGACCCTGAATTAGGGTTTGAGTTTCCCGGAGCTTCACCCAACCAAAAGATTTGATTCAAAGCTCTAAGCTTTGATTTTTCTGAGGAGATTCTATCCGTGGTCACAGATTTCCAAAATTCCAAGTTTTGCAGAAGCCCTAATTTTCCATCTTTCCGATCAAAGTCCCAAACTGGGGTTTGATCAAGCCCGGCCTTCTGCCGAACCAAAAAATATGATCTTGGTCTCTAAATTTCGATTTTTATGAGTAGCATCCAGCCATGGTCTCCGATTACAAAAATTCCAACTTTCTCTGAAGCCCTAAATTCCAGAAGCCATGAATGAAGGTGCTAAAAAATAATTATATTTTGACAGAAATATGTACCTGATTATTTCTTGTGTAACTCTGAACTTTTCGATCCACAGGGTCTGAAAAATTTTCCTGAGATATCCTGACCTATTATATTTCCATCCCAACAGGTTTGACCTGAATTGGATTCTCTGAGAGAGAGTTATTCCAAGTGTCGCAACGTGACCTTTTTATGGGATAATACAGGAGAGCGAACTTGTACGGTGTGCCACATGTCACTGGATCAATCTTTGCCTTTGAAAAATTTTCTTGAGATATCCCAACCTGTTATCTTTCCACAACCATAGGTTTGACCTCAATTGGATTCTTTGAGAGAGAGTTATTCCAAGTGTTGCAACGTGACTTGTTTATGGGATAATACAGGCAAGCAAACTTTTACATCATGTCACGTGTCACTGGTTCAACTTCGGCCTCTGAAATTTTTTTTTGAGATAATACAGTCTGTGTACTACCTGTAAATGTTTACGAAATTTCATTTGGAGCTTCCTAGCCCAAGTTATGGACTTTTTCCCAAGGTCACCTGATTTTGACTCATATCTGGAAGAGGCAAAAACCCTATATTGTACAGATCATAAATCACAAAGTACAACGAATTATAGTTTTTCCTTTGGATACAAGGTACATGGGGATCTGATATTCAACCTGTAAAAGTTTTCGATCCGAAAACTACACCAAAATGGATTTATAGTGAAAGTTCTACGATGACTGGTTTTTTCTATATCAAGCCCTAGCATCGTAAGTGCAACAAGTGTCATACATGCCATATCATGCCTTCTTTCAGGCTAGCTCTGATACCATGTTAAATTTTCAGAATTTACTTCAATCTGATCTAAGATCTTAACTGAGAGAACAACATGTACAACATATCTACAACATATTAATCATGGACACAATAATGCAAGCACACAAGAGACACAGAGTTTACTTGGGGAAAACCATAAAGGTGAAAAACCCCAATAACTTCCTCAGAGATACATAGAGCAATGATACAACCAGAATACAAGAGATAGTCTTCTCCTAGCAGCAGAGCCTCCTCCTCCACTAGTGCACCACTCTCCAAAGTGTGAGTGAGAGAATAGAATGTGTAAAATGAGAGAGACACACTCTCTATTTATACACTAACTTGACTTGACCTTTACTCAACTAGGTCGGCCTTAACTTAACCACTTAACATAATGCTGACTGGGCTGACCCCCACTAGGGTGGTATAATAACCCTTTGACCCACATGGACAACCCCCAATAGGGTGGTCTAATAAACCTTTGACCCACATGACTTCTACAGGGCCGACCCCAACAAGGTGGTCTAATAACCCATCAAGTATAAGTTACGACACTTACAATATAAATGACGACACTTCCGTATAGAGGAATAATAACATCTCTATAGGAATACAATATACATATATGTGAAATACATTCCGAAGTTACATATACATCAACAATTTTGACCATATAAGTGAAATAAAGTATGATTACCATAGAAATGAGAAATAAGTTACACAACAAGATGCTCCTACCTATAGACATTGCCGCTTTTCGCAATAATCTGCAGAATTATTACCAGAGGTAAAATAAGCATCCCAAACAACATTTAAATAAAAGAAAAAACATTGACAACAAAGCCAAAGAGCAGAGACCAATTTCTTAGCAATGAGGATTTAATTTGTGTATTATACTTTGTGTAATTCCTTGGTAGTTTTTAGTGCTTTCTCTCTACTTCCTCTTAATTTTTCAATAATGATCACTAATAAACTTTTAGTACAACTACTTACAGCAAGAATTGCAGGTCTACAGTCAAGAATACCAACTTGGTGAAGTGCACAAGGGGATTTTACATAGAGATGTTTATCATCCATTTAAGATTTTTCTTTCAAAATCACTTTTTGGAATATCATATTTGTTGGGAAAGATGTGTGGCATATACAACTGGCACAATAGTAGGTTTCAATATGCATGGTACTTTTTTTAGTCTGACAAAAATAGTGTTAAATCCAATAGTATAATGAAGGAAATGTGGTGCTAAAGAAAAAATGACTGATAATATGGAGAGATTGAATAAAATCATGTATAATAGATACAAATATAAAGACCAAAGACATGTGAACTAAATTTATGCATAGTTAACATGAGGTCATTTAGTGCTAAATCAAAATGACATGAACCACACACAGATGAAATCCTGCAATGGTAGATAAATGTTAAATAAACAATGTATAAACAAAGGTGCATAACTACAAAGTTCATTTGTAAAAATAGAATTCAACATAACACATAGAAACATTGATCAAGTAGCAGAAGCCAATTTAGTAGGAAAGCTTGTCAACAATTAAAGTGACTTATGTTGTTTGTAATAGCATGAAACATAAAATTATGCTAGTAAGAGTACGTAAGGCATCTTAAACTGCTTGGGACTAAACTGCCTACACTGATTCGTGTTAGCACTAAATTTGATATGACCAAACTTCATTACATATAAAAAGAAAATATTGCATAAGAAGTTTTGCACCATTTCTCATTAGGAGAAACCCAAAAACGATGCACAGTAGCAGGTGTATATTGTATTTTTGTACAATATCATCAACTATAGCATCTATGAGCATCATATTATATTTGTGTAACAAACATGCAGGTTCTTAACCTCTAAACAACACTTAGTAGATAGGAAAAATAAAATTACATACATCACTCACTTGTTTCTCTCCCTAAACCTTGCAGCTACCCAAGAATTTAATGAAAGTTATTTACGCCAAGCTACAAAATAGGCCATACCCCTTTAGGGCCGTCACATGTCGACATGTCCAACACCTATCAAAGTAAGGCATGTGTTTCCCAAGTGTCGAACATGGTCAGGACAGATATGCTAACTAGGGCACATGTCACAAGCATGTCCAAGCCCCTTTAGGACCGTGTCACATGTCCACATGTCCAACACTTATCAAGGAGGGGCATATGTTTCCTAAGTGTCTAACATGATTAGGACACATATACTAACTAGGGCACATGTCACAAGCATGTGTGAGAATCAAATAATGTGTCCAGTACATTGGACATAAATAAATTGCATAAGGATTGCATGTATTATTTTCATCACATTGATGGGATTGGTAGCAGGTACCTTTGGAGCATTAGATGGACTTGGGGAACCTACATTTTCACGGAACCTCTTCTCTTCTTGGCATTGGGATATTTGATGCAGATCTTTTATGGAGGATTTTCACTTCTCTATGGAAGATGGTCATGATTAGTGGACATCTTGTGGTTTGGTGCTACCTTCATTCCTTTGTTGGATAGATCCTTGTCTTCACATATGGATACTTGCTACTTCATGTGTCATATTTTCATTGGAGCACCCTCATCACTCTATGGTGGGGACATACTTGATATTTGATGGAGTTGACACTTTTCTTACATCTCTTCTCCGTATGGTGTTGATGTGTTGTGGTGATAGAATTTGCCTTGGTGGGATTTCCCTAGGTGACATAACTTTACATTGTAACATGGTAGACATCACCTAGGGGGGAATGTGTATCTAACGATAGCAGTACCTTTATTGAAGTATTATTTCCCAATTTTGAGTTAAAGAGGGAGGTACTACATATTTATTTGATGATCTATCCTTTTACTAAGTTTTGACGATGTATATTGATGTATTAACCTTTGACAATGGTGCACCCTAAGTTGAAGCCTTATATTTTGTTATTATGTTTGTATCATGGTGGGTCTTTGCTAGGAAGAACAACATTATTTACATGGTACAATACCTTAATTGAGTGCACCCCTTCTTTGGCACACATATTGAGGCAAATCACCAATATTTTATTTTATTTTGCTTGATGGAGGGGCCATCCCCTTGGTATTTGAATCAATTGATTGCACATGGGTTTGATTTCACATGGATCTATGGAACGGTGGAAAATATTTCATCATTAATTGGAGGTTGACACACATTTCTAGGGCACACCTTTGTGGATTTAATTGAGCATTGAATATTAATGTCGACACTTTATTGAGGTTGGTTATGCATTGAAACATTTACTAGGAGCTAGTTGGAGGGTGCCCTTGCCCTAGTTTCTATCTTTCACAATTGGTCAAAACCTCAGGAAATTTCACATGGTGAAGGTTACCTAAGTATGTTCACACTTTTAAGGAATTAATTGCACATTTATTGAGTACATGTCACTTGGAGCCCATTATTTTATTATTTGATGGGAGTTTGACATGGTCAAAACCATAATACATCCCCTTTTTGGAGCATTTATTAATGATTGAGGTTACAAACTGGAAAAAGCACCATGGAGAATCTTCTATTTTTGGACTTTGTCGCCCAAGGCTTACATGTGGAGTTCTCCACCTATTTTTCCCTCTTGCACACTTATTTATGGACTTATTTTTAGCACCCCGCCTTGTGATTCACACGTGTGGAGGGTTTGCATACTTGTTCATGCACCTTGGGGACCACATTAGTATTTTGAAGAGTCGGTTGAGAGTGTTCTTCTAGGACTATTCTATTATTATCTTATCTCATGCATATTCGAAGGTGCACTTTGTGACTTCTTCATGTGGACATTAAACACACTATCCTATTTCAAAGAGTATTTTACCATATTTTGCATGCAAGCATCTTGGTGGGTGCATTAGTTGTGGACATTATAGCATGTTGACTTGTCAAAAAGCCTATTCTTAGTGATGCACCCTCTCTCTTGGAGGTTTCTCTTGCTTGTTGTATTAGGTTTTCTAGTGGACTGAACTCTCTTAGAGAGAATGGAGACCATTTGACTTGTCAAACTTTGAAGGGATAAGACCTAACTACTCCATTGTTATTTTATATCATTGAGTTGTCATGGAGTTAGTCAGGTTAATAATGTATTTCATTGTAAGAGAGATTTAATTCTCTCTATATAAATGGGTTATCATTCCATTTGTTGATGGCTGAATTTGGTGCTAGATCCCCTTGGAGATTAGTAGAGTAACAATTGGATATTTGTGGAGATTTAATTATAGTGCTTTATGGATGAAATTTTTTTCTAATCCTTAATAATAGCCTTCTTGCTAAAATTATCTTGAGATATGCTTCTATTGCAATCAATTGGGAAACACCCTACCTTTTTCTTTTATGTTCTCAATGGAATACTATTTAGAATTGCATGTTTCCCTACTCTTGGATGGGTACAAATACGTTTTATTCCTAATAACCATAATCTTCATAAGTAATGCAGTTTATATGCAATAGTAATCTCCTTAGTTATATTTCTGCATTTTGGGACAGCAAGGAAATGAACTATTATGGCTTGTACTTTCAGCCCTAATAGCCATTTTTCCTCATTAGGATAGCCTCCCATTAAGTCTTGATTTGGCACCATTTTCCCAATGATAAGACACTAATATTCAGTCCACTCATTCGTTTAAGTTCTTAAGCTTTATTGTTTGACTAAAACAAGGTAATGCCACACAAGTTAATCACCTTAAGAAACCACTCACACAAACAAATCATAGATCAACACACCAATGTTTTACGTTATTACAATCCTCAAAGAGGGAAACATACCCTAAATATCCTAACTTTTATCAACTCATTTTACCAGAGTCATCTTTTCATGCATAAGCTCTAGTATCCTAATATAGGGAAATTCCCCTTAAAGTAAAGAAGAGTTAGACAAAAGTATGAAGAGGGATTATGAGGTAACATTGGCAACTCCTCTTTAGTTCTAGCAAGGTCTCACTTGAGCTTTAGGACTTTATCTCAAGAAGTGAGGGTTTAAGAGGTAAGTGGTAGAGATTGAATCTTACTATTAAAAGCATAAACCCTATCATTTATTTTTTGTGGTTCTAGAAACAAACCAAGTCATCTTGGGAGATGTTTATAATGGGTGGGACTCCATAGTTGATTCCAAGAAGACAATTATTTTTTAGAAAGAATGTCTTGCGAATGGGACATCAACAAAGAACTTCTTAAACAAGATACAAGGTATTATTATCAACATGTGGAAGAATAATTGTACACCTTTGCATTGCTTGGATCACTCGTTGATGTTAAATTTATGCTAGGTTTAGGGTTTTGAGCAGAAATTAAAAAAACTAGTACCTTTATGAAGAAATATAAACTAGGATAAAAAACAGTAAAGGCATTGTAGTAACAAAATGTATTCAGATCTGTAATTTAAACATAGTTTTCATCTCTTTCAACTTTTGGCACTACCATAAGGTCATTGTGCCAAGGTACAACAAGTTTAGCACTACCAAAAGAAAGGTCACTGTGCTAAGGTACAACAAGTACAGTAAAACAAAAATAGTAGTACAATAGAATAAATAAAGTAAGTATCAATACAAAAAATAGATCTAACTGATTATTGACTTGGTGAACCTGCTTGTAATTGGAAATTTTTCATCTAGATCAGATCTAGCCTCTATGAGGTAGATCTCTCAATGAAACTAGTCTATCCCTTACATGAGGGTACCAAACATACTCATGAGAGAGGGAGAGAGTCTGAAACAAACCAGTAATCTCGATAAATCCCAATAGAGATAAGTACACTGAGGAAGCCCTTAACTAGTCATCAAGACTTCAACAACATCATACATTTGAAAGGATGACTTCAACGATGTAGATCACAGTCTTTTATAAGATAAACTAAGTAGATATAACTCAAAAGAACAACATATAACAATTTTACCTTCAATAATAGGACACAAGGAATAGATCAGCCCTAATCAGAGATAACATCAACCCTTAAGGTAATAAAACAGATCATATATGAGATGAGGTAATCTACAGCAGGTGGGTGGCTTAAGCTTCAGCATAAACTTCCAAATTAAACCTTAAACAATTAAGAGGATACAACATATATGAGATAAGGTTAGTCCTAGACCAAGAAACCCCAGGAGATAGTTGGGGACGCTGGGGTACCTTCTAAGGACTTATACTGTCTGGTCCCAAACCAGAACCCTAGTGGACTAACTAGGGTGCACTCCTCGCAGAGAATGGCTCTCGCAGCTGGAATAAATTCAACAGTTGAATCACAAGTACTGTAGTGATGAATGGCTCAATGTTGCTCCTATACACAAATTCCCTCCTCGCATAGACACGGAGATTTCAAAGGTTAGGAAGATCACATTGAGCAAGATATATCATAACAGAGCTACCCTTGACGAAGTGGAGAGCTTCATAGATTTTTCCATTGCATCTATGGGATTCAAGGGACATGATATGATTAGAGATATGAGTTAGGCAAACTAGCTTAAGTTGATGGGTTTACAAGGAATGCCATCAACGAATGTGCAGAATCATCCCTTTTGATTCCTCTCAAGATTTTCCTTGGAAAAAAAACCTATGCCTGATGGGAAAAACATGGAGTAGCGTGCACTCTTCCACAATAACTAGCCATGATAATCCTCACTTGAGTTACTTTATCCTCTTGTTGTGGGAGTAATTAGAGCACCTACAAGAATTTTCCCTCTTTGAAGAACAAGCTTGAGCACACCATCCTCTATCTTATATATAGGATGAAGGAAGATTGGTTGACACAAATGACAAATATGTTGGATGTATTACTTGATGATATGGGTTCGGAGTCTCAGACAACACATTTGAGTCCAGATTAACCAACTTAGATCTCAATACCCTAGTACTAGGGCCAACCACTTCTAATGCCAATGATCCTCTTGAGGGTTCATCGTCCACACCAAAGATGCAATAGTTGCACTAGATAGCTTAGAGGAGGGAGGAAAGCACAATGCAAATGGGAATGGTAGTGATATGGATGATTTTGATGATGACTTTAAGTAGGAGGAAAAACTATGAGATTCTTCTACGCTATTTTGCATTTTCCATTAGCATTGTGATCAATATATTAAGCAATAGAGAAAGTAGACACAACACTAGAAGAAATTGGTAAAAAGGCCTTCATCCAATTTCTACAATTATATTCATCCAATGATATTAATATATAGTACATGGATGTAACCACCTCTAGATCTAAAGCTCACTAGCAACTCATCAATGGATAATGACAACTCCTCATCAAGAGATAAGGATCACAACTCCTTAAGAGGTGATCTCAGAAGTTCTGATTGACTAGGGACTTAGTCTAACACAATCATCTTATATATGCAATACATTTGATGACATTCAATTAGAAAACTAAAGTTAATGGTGATATATGTATGATCTATGATGTATTCTATTGTGGTTGATGTAGTTATATTTTATCAATGATAAAAAATTAACATCTTTACGTCTATATCTCATTTTGTAATTTTAGCTTTTAATATCTTTTATATTAATATGTGTGTCACCATGTACCCTTGAGGGGGGTCTACGAGCAATGTCTCAAACACCTATGTCCCCATATACTATTGTCAAGCAACTTGGCCACCAAGTAAAACCAACATGTTCAAATACTTGCATACAGGTTAATGATCATGTCATGAAATAAAAGTAAAGCCATACGGTGCAAAATTGAAATTTTCACTAGAGAAATCCATTCCACATTTTGAGAACTTCAATTCCCTCTCTGGATTTACTTTCTTTTTAAGTATTTCTTATTCTAAAAAATCCAAATATCACAAATTTACATATGAAATTGTTTATTTTCTTTATTTCAATAAAAAACAGAGCTAAATTATCATGTCTATACTTTTTTTATTTCTATGTTCTACTTTCAAATGCAAATGCTAGGACTCCAAAATATCCTCTGATGCCATTGACCACTTTCAAACATTGGTACCATTCATTTTTTTCATTCTGCTTAACAAATTTATAGTTTTCCAATTCCATAGCCCACATTTTGGCCATTGGTGGAAATATTCTTTGTTTTTACCTTTCCTAATCCATTGATTCAGACATATATTTGGTTGACAAAGGGAAACTGATTAGAAATGCTATAAATCCAAAGGACTGTCGGTCACAATATGCCAATTTTTGAATGTCTTGATATGTGAAACCAGAGCAATCTTCTACACTATCTTAAGCAACACCCTATTAAAGAAAAACAATAAAAATGCATATGGTGCCCAAACAATGATCAAGAATAACATCCATTGTTGATAATACAAGTCTTCGAACTCAAAAATACATCTAGTTGTTATAAAAAAAAAGTGATTGCGTTCTCCATACCTCGAGCACTTGGAAACAATTGGAAATAGAAATGATTTGTCTTTCTAGTTTATCTTGCTAATCAAGTGTGACAGCAAATGCAGTAACAATATTTTATCCTTAATATCACAGGAAGGTAGAATTCATATGTACGTATCTAAAAGGTATATTTTGAACTTATAGAGCGGAGATCCCAACCAGATGATTTCCCATAGATAGAATCCTTTCTAATCCTTTCCTTTTCACCTCCCATAGTTCCCCTGCTAATGCATTTGTTGCCTTTGGTTGGCCACCATCATTACCCTACTAAATAGTGCAATCAAATGAATGTTTATAAGAAAACCAAAGAAAAAAAGGAATCATGAATAGCAATACCAACAAGAATAATATTGGATCACATCAATATGTAATTAAAGTAAAAAACCAAGAAAAAAAGGGACAAACTGATATGACACAAATCTCAGCCCTTGGCCCTTGCCATCACCTCAGAATTTGTGTTTGATGAACCATGACCAACTTTTTTAATAGGAAGTCCTATTGGGGCCTCTCATTTGGTTGTAGCAACCTGGAAAAACAAAACTACCAGATTACAAACTCCATAGAAAACCCCTTAGTTGCTAACCACAAAGCAGATTTCAATCATCAAATTAAGGAAATACTCCTGTGTCGAGCAGACAATGACAAAAAATTAAACAAAAGAACATGCCGACAGAGATTCATTCACAAGTATATTCTAAAGAGAGAAACATCAAACAAACTCTTTAGTCATTAGTAGTAAATTAGAAGCAACAAAGAGTGCCTCTCAGGATGCGATCTTTCTAGATGCATCCAGGTAGCTACATTAACTTGCTCAAATGTAGGCATATGAATTCCGAATGGACATTTGGCATTAGACAGTCAACAATGTACCTTGCCTTACTGTATAAATTTTCAATATTCCTCTACTCACGTCTTAGCTCTACGATTCCAAGTCTTAATTTTGGAGTTTTATGGGTAACATGACACAAAGAAGACATAAAAAATCAGGGAAGCAATGCAGGCTTAGAAACCCCAAACTCTCAAAGAAACCCCTTTAGCCAAATTGGTTAAGGGTGTCCATAAAGAAAATTTGTTTACCTATTTCATGTACTGGCAGTTAATTGCAATATCCTTCAGATCTTTTTGAATGCCATGAGCTTCAAAGGTTTTAATGGGAGGTGCATCCTGCAAAAAAAAAACACATAAAATGAGTTAGTATAGACTCTACCTATCAGATAAAGATAACCCATAAAATAAAACACTGAACCCATGAAAGAAAACACCTCACATGATTAAACAGAGACAATGCATTATTAGACTATAAACCAGGTTCAACCGCAGAGATTGAATGATTAATGTTTGAGAAGACTGCAAAACATATTTAAAATGAAAGGGTAAAAACATATATTTCAATTCTCGCTAGCTTCATACCATTCGCTTGAAAATTTTCACCTCCCGCGCATCCAATATACCCAATTCGCGCTTCTCTGAAAATATTGTCATAGTGCAGATGATACTGCAGCTTGCATAAGCATTAACTTGCCAATGTTGACTGTTACAGATGAGCAAGTGAAACATTGATGGCCAGGCAGTCAATGTTGTTGATTAATGAGGGTAGCTCGGTAATTAACTGCCCTTCCTGCAACTGAAGAAGCCTCTGCCCTTGATGGTAATGTCTATGCCCATGTTGCACCTACATGCACTTAATGTTGTGGCCATGTCTACATCAAGTGCTTTACACTGATCTAGGAAAAACTCCAAGTGCACAGATATCAGGGTGACATAAATGATTTAAACAAGTTTTCATGTCCATAAAATGAAAAATGAAAAATGAAAATGTTCTGTGGACCTATAACTAACAATTGCCCCATAAGGTGCAATAAAATGCCGAAGGAAAAATTGGATAGATTAAAAAAATTGAATTGAAGAGCTATATCTTATCCTAGAATAGAGGCATAATTGATAGAAGAACCTAAGGAAAGCACTTCTTTGTTGAAAAGAAATATCTTCATAAAGTGCAAACCAACCTATAAGTCTTTTTACAATTGTGAGAGGAAACATTTTGTTTTGTAAAAAGTAGCATTGAAGTAATTTATTTTACAATAATTTGACATTAAATATTAGTGGTCTTTTAAGAATTTATGTCGGTCTGGTACACGAGATGTGGAAGTAATTAGCTATTTTAGAGTCTGACAAAGATGGCATGAAAGCCCTTTTTATATTTATTTTAAAGACGTTTTAGTTTAAGACAATTTAAAAATAAAAAATATATTTAAGACAAAATGATAATTCCGTCTTAAATGTATGTCTTAAATTAGCCCTGGGTGTAGTAGTGTGCACCCATAGCTTCTTGTGATGTTGATTTAACAATATAAACAAAACCCAAAAATGATCTTGCAGTTGGATGCAAACAATTTTAATGTATATATAGACAACAGAGATGTTTTCAATCCAACAAGGCTTCATTGATTCTCCCTGCCCTACCCAAATACCTGATAGAAATCGAGATTGCCCGGGGCATCACCAGGTTGATTCTCTCCACAGACATTGTCTTCAATAGACACTTGAGTATCCTAGGAGTATGCTACTACACCATACCATACTATCATGATATGCAGAGTGTAGCATAGCAGGAGTTCGACAAGCATACCATAATACCCTTTTAAAAACGCTACTCAATTTGACAAGCCTCAATGGATAATAATGAAATGAAACAACCCGAAATTATCGACAAGCATTACTGCCCATGATACCTCGCAACCTCAAAGGAAGAGGCAAAGATAGGTGCTTTGTAATCACAAAAAAACTTCGTGGGTGCAGACAAAGGAAGGCGAAATCGAAATTGAAGGTAGGCAGTGATAATAAAGACGAGCTTTCGTGACTAACACGCAATAAACCAAGCATGATCAAAACCATAGTAAGAATAAAAACACGTGGAAAAATTTGACTACTGACAAGGCCGAGGAATAATGAACAGTGTTCCCAAACTGTCAACATTGAAGAAACGACTTCAGCGTAAATATTTTGAGCACCAAAAATACAAACATCATACACCAAAACTAGAAATATCAAACTGTTTGAAGTGATATACTCCACAGTGAAGTATTTAATTTTAATTATATTAAAATAAATATAAGAGATGTATCAATTTCTCAATTATGATTGCACTGAGAAGTGTAATATTTAATTTCATTCATAAAAAATGAATGTATTAGTGTCTCCTCAATATACAAGAACAATGTAGTGTGTAAATTTATTTATATATAATGGATGTATCTGTTTCTCAGTGATATATAATATCAAGTTGTTGGTTGGTCTGGGTGGTGTCTCTATGTAGTCATTTCTCCCTTTTTTGTTTATAAGGAAGGCTTCCTTCTATCCCTAGTTATTGGAGGGATGATGTTCTGTTATCCATGGGTTCTGGAGGTGTGGTGACTTACTGCACCTAGTTACTTAGAATTATTTAGATTTAGGAATCTTATATTTTTTTTCTTTTGATGATAGATGTATACATGCTTTTGATGATAGATGTATTAGTGAGAATACATGCTTTTGATGATAGATGTATACGTGCTTTTGATGATAGATGTATACATGCTTTTGATGATAGATGTATTAGTGAGAATACATGCTTTTGATGATAGATGTATACATGCTTTTGATGTCAGATGTATTAGTGAGAATACATGCTTTTGATGATAGATGTATACATGCTTTTGATGATAGATGTATTAGTGAGAATACATGCTTTTGATGATAGATGTATACATGCTTTTGATGTCAGATGTATTACTGAGAATACATGCTTTTGATGTATGATGTATACATGCTGTTGATGCTAGATGATGATACATGTATTGATTAATGTACTTGTATAGATGAGGATACTTGTACTTGTATTGATGAGAATACATGTGGGGATTGTATCATCCTTGAACACTTGTTCTAAAATGAGCCGTAGACAGAGGTCTCCGAGAAAGAAGAGGGATTGTATCATCCTTGAACACTTGTTATAAAATGAGCCGTAGACGTGAGGTCTCCGAGAATGAAGTCCTTAGTTGACAATTGAGGGGATTGGATCATCCCTGGACTTTCAGTCCTAAAGAGAGCCGTAGATGTGAGGTCTCCGAGAATGAAGTCCTTAGTGGACAGTTGAGGGGATTGGATCATCCCTGGACTTTCAGTCCTAAAGAGAGCCGTAGACGTGAGGTCTCCGACAATGAAGTCCTTAGTGGACAGTTGAGGGGATTGGATCATCCCTGGACTTTCAGTCCTAAAGAGAGCCGTAGACGTGAGGTCTCCGATAATGAAGTCCTGAATGAACAGGCAGGGGATTGCATCGTCCCCGGACTGAGGTCCCAGAATAGAGCCGTAGACTGGGTCTCCGATAATGAAGTCCTGAATGAACAGGCAGGGGATTGCATCGTCCCCGGACTGAGGTCCCAGAATAGAGCCGTAGACTGGGTCTCTGATAATGAAGTCCTGAATGAACAGGCAGGGGATTGCATCGTCCCCGGACTGAGGTCCCAGAATAGATCCGTATACTGGGTCTCCGATAATGAAGTCCTGAATGAACAGGCAGGGGATTGCATCGTCCCCGGACTGAGGTCCCAGAATAGAGCCGTAGACTGGGTCTCCGATAATGAAGTCCTAAATGAACAGGCAGGGGATTGCATCATCCCCGGACTGAGGTCCCAGAATAGAGCCGTAGACTGGGTCTCCGATAATGAAGTCCTGAATGAACAGGCAGGGGATTGCATCGTCCCCGGACTGAGGTCCCAGAATAGAGCCGTAGACTGGGTCTCCGATAATGAAGTCCTGAATGAACAGGCAGGGGATTGCATCATCCCCGGACTGAGGTCCCAGAATAGAGCCGTAGACTGGGTCTCCGATAATGAAGTCCTGAATGAACAGGCAGGGGATTGCATCGTCCCCGGACTGAGGTCCCAGAATAGATCCGTAGACTGGGTCTCCGATAATGAAGTCCTAAATGAACAGGCAGGGGATTGCATCGTCCCCGGACTGAGGTCCCAGAATAGAGCCGTAGACTGGGTCTCCGATAATGAAGTCCTGAATGAACAGGCAGGGGATTGCATCGTCCCCGGACTGAGGTCCCAGAATAGATCCGTAGACTGATGTCTTCGAGAACTGAAGATCGGATTGTATCATCCATGGACCTATGTCCTAAAGGGAGCAGGATTGATCATCCTAGGAACATGATCGTATGATGACGATGCTGATGATCGTGTGATGACGATGCTGATAATCGTGTGATGACGATGCTGATGATCGTGTGATGACGATGCTGATGATCGTGTGATGACGATGCTGATGATCGTGAGATGACGATGCTGATGATCGTGTGATGACGATGCTGATAATCGTGTGATGACGATGCTGATGATCGTGTGATGACGATGCTGATGATCGTGTGAAGACGATGCTGATGATCGTGAGATGACGATGCTGATGATCGTGTGATGACGATGCTGATGATCATGAGATGACGATGCTGATGATCGTGTGATGACGAGGATCCAGATGATGATATTGTTGTAGCTGTTCAAGTGTTACAGAAGATAAAGACTCAATACTAAAGATGTCGATGTTCCAGTATTGAAGATGTTCCAGTAACTGCTTGAGTTACTGATGATGTTGAGAAAGCTTCCAATGATTTATAGATGTATCATGTATGATGTTAATGACTCCTTGCTCGTGCAGATGTTGTTATAATATCCTTCTCGTTAAGGGAGAGTGTTGAGATATTGTAACTTCAAAGAATATTATATTTGTACTTTATTATTCCGGAGATGTTTCATTCCTCCGTGAGGATCTTATTGTATATCCGGAGATGTTTATTCCTCCATTGGAATGTGGTAACTCGGGTTATTTGACTTCCCTAGTGGGGGTCGGCCCTGTATGTGTTATGTGGGTCAAAGGGTTATTAGACCACCCTAGAGGGGTCGGCCCAGTCAGTTGTAGTGGGGTATTTAACCCATTGGTTAAATACGAGCCTACGTGTACTTGTGTAAAATACATATCAGAGTAGTGTATAAATAGAGGAGGTGTGTTCCTCATTATACACACTCACTCACTTGAGGATAGCGCACTTGTGGAGGAGAGGTCCGCTACTGTGGAGGAGGAGATCATGTCTCAGGGTTTCATCTTTGTATATTGCTGGTCATCTATATTGAGGAAGCTTTGCTGGGTTTTCTACCCCATGAGGGTTTCCCAGGATAAATCTCCGTCTCTTGTGTTTATGCTGTACTTGTTGTTTCTTCAGTGATCCTGTATATGCTATTATTGTGAAATGGAATGTAATGCTGCTATTTTCTGTCTTAGCATATTAAATCTTAACATATGGATCTGTTGTAGGTGCTACAATATGCTCTATGGGAATTACTAAATATCCCACTCCTCATTCACTATATAATATTTCTGTCAACTAGCTACAATGGACAGAAGGGGCAAATATCCCAACTGGTTACAAAGGGCACATCACCCAAGCAATGAAAAGCACAAATCTCTTTAATTAAAAATGAAAATTAGCCAAAGATCCTCCATTGGGGATATCATACTCCTTTTATAATTTTATGGTGGCTTCTTTGATAAGATACATTGCATATGGACCACTTGCCTCATCCAATGCACCCTCACTGGCTAAAATTAGGACTTGTAGCTTTCTGAAATTATTTCCTTATTTTATTTCCTTTTTGCATCAGGTTTCTTTTCCTGCTTTTAGCAAAAGTATGGAAACTTATGTTTTTCCTTTATTTTTTGTTTCTTTCCTAATTTTGAGTGCTTTCCTTCCTTTATGTTGATTTCTTCCTTTACAGTTTCTTTCTTCCTTTCCAATTGCTTTTCTTCTTGTTTCCTTTATGTAAGACAACTCATAGGGGTCCACCTAACCTCCTATGTGCCCTCTTGGGCCACCTATATATTTCCAACTCTTGAAACAAATAATTAACAATTAAATATTAAAATTTATGGACCTAAATTACCTTTCCAATATTTAATTTAATTTAACATAATAATTATAGGCCAATTTAATTCCCAGATTAATTAATTTTCACTCAACCCATGGGGATCTAATGTGCATAGTGGTAAACCATAGTGCTACCAAAATGGGGACATTACACATGATATGATTTTTATTACAATATCTCAAGTTAATAGTTTGAATGGTCCCTCATTTCAGCATCATTTATCACATACTTGATATGAACAAATGGGAAAGATAGAAAATGTGGCTTTAAGATAAGCTAAAGAATATAGATTGAAATCACTACATAATCTATCTATTATTGATTATGGACATCCTATTATTTTCTTACCATTTACCTTTTCTATCATTGAACATTGTTACTTTTATATTACAATTCACCTTATTCCTTATGTAGCTTGTGAAGTGGCCTTCTGTTAAGCCCTAAATATGGGCACATTCCCCACTATATTGTGGTTCATTACATTAGTTTTGATGTTGTATTTGGTCCAGTAGTGGTAATTGTCATTAGTACGATTATATTAGTTATGTCATCTTGGGTCAGTTAGTTGGGATTGTACCCCTTATTCTCCTATATATAGGATGGAGACATTTCATTTGGAGTATCTTGTCTTGTCTTGTCTTGTGTACTTAGTACATTGTATAAGGAGGTTTCCCCTTCGAAGAGCCTTTGTATTTAGCTATTTTCTTCAATAAATTCATGGATTACTCTTACTGATTTATTTCTTCTCTTTCCATATTCTTTTTGGAAATTTGTTGCATAACATTTGGTATCAGAGCCCTTTCCTCAGGACCGGTTTCTTCAAAATGAATCATCTTGGAATTTTCGCTATACAATGTTTTCTACAATAGTTAAGAGAGAGAGAGACTTAAAAACCATATAGAAAAAATGTTGAACTAAATTTGGTCCAAGTTTTAGATCCTGAAACATTACAGGTTTGGAGATATTCGCTCCAGAATCTAGGGCTTTGGACCAGTCCAAAAACTAGTCTAAAACGAGTGGTCTGAGAAAAAAGGTCATATCTAGGGCATGAAACATCCAAATTGAGTGAGACCTATTGCATTTGAAATAAGATGGGACAAAGTATCGGTGGTATGGTTTTCAACCTCAAATACACAATATTGGACACATGGAATATAGTACAAGTTCATTATTCTTAAAAGACCAAAAATAATAAGTGTTGGGATATTTGCAATAAATTCTTATTGGTAAATCCAAATTAGGTCAAACATATGGAATTGGAAAGAGGATGCATCAGGATACCAATTTATGAATTTTCCAACCCATAGGAGTAGAAATTTAAAATTTACATTAGTTTCAATCTAGCCTTAAAACTTTCTTCCAATTATGGTTTGAAAAGGTACGCCATTTTTAATTTTGATTAATTTTGAGTAGAAGGATCTAATTGTGGCGACACCTTTGGTGTGATATCTATTTATATTGTTAAAAATGACACCAAAAGGAATTCTAAAGACTCACACTCCATCCAAACCACCAGAGGATCCATCCTTGACGTATGATGAATGGGAAGACCTCTCTTTTCGAGTGTCCTAGTTGGAAGATATGATTAAAGGGTCTGCAAAAAAATTTGATTTCAATAATTTAGAGGAGAAGTTGATGTGGAATATGACAAATATTTTTAATATCATACAAGCTTCAATGTATACTCTTCCTATAGTTATAATGTGTTCCAGGATATTTAGGAGGATAAAGATAATTCTCATGTTGAGAAACCTTCCATGAATAAGAATATTCCAAGAGGAAATGATTTTGGTAATGGAAGTCATCAAGGATGGTCACCAAGGGGTACCCAACTTCCCAAGATTGACATGAGAAAGTTTTATGGAAGTTATCCAATAATATGGATATTCCAAATGGAGGAATTCTTTGATCTACACCAGGTTCCAACTTTGCAAAAGGTAACTATTGCATCCTTATATTTAGATATCAATCAATTTGTATGGTACCAATGGATTGTGACCATAAAAAGGATTCTATTATATCTTGGTCTATATTCATCGAAGAATTTATTGCACATTATGGGGATAATAATATCAATACCTTCTTTAGCGAGTTGATAAATCTCAAGAAAAAAGGTCTAGTTGCAGAGCACATCAAACAGTTTCAGAAGCTTAGTCTTAGATGAAGAACATTTCAAAAGATAATCTGTTGGATCTCTTCATTGGCACCTTGAAGGATAACATTCAACATGAGGTGCATCTCTTTGAACCACCATCCTTGGACAAGGCCTTCATGATGGTAATGAAGGTTAAACTTAAAAATATGACGATGGCTACTAGAGAGAGCACCTCCAACACATACCGAGAGAATATTGTTACTTCTTCTAACCCACCTCAAAGGTTGACACCTCAAAAAATAGAGGAAAGCAGAGAAAAATTCATATGCTTTATTTGTGACAACAAGTATAGTAATGGACATAAGTGTGGTGAGAAGAAATTATTTTACATAGAATGTGAAGAGGAAGAACAAAAAGAACAGGAACCATCTCTAGATGAAGAAATATAAGATACTACTTCAGAAGATATTACTCCCACCATATCATGTCATGCATTGGATGGAATTAGCACTCCTCAAACTCTCAAGATCGAAGGATTTATCAAAAAGAAAAAGGTAACAATGTTGATTGATTCTGGTAGTACTCATAATTTCATTCACTATAAATTAGCAAAATCTCTCAATTGCTTTGTATATCCAACACTAGAGTTCCAAGTAATGATTGCAAGTGGAGGAACTATCAACTTCCCATGGAAATTGCATTATATAAATCTTACTATGGGATAATATGTATTGAATAGTCCAATGATTTCTATTCTAATGGGTGGTGCTAATGTTATCTTAGGAGTTCAATGGTTACAATCTTTGGGAACTCTGGATTTAATTTTCAAATGCTTTTCATGAAATTTTCATGGGAAGGAAAGGAATATGAATTACAGGGTATCATAAGGAAACAAAGCAAGGTGATAAGCTCTAATGGTATGACAAAATTGATGAAAAATTGACATCAAGGTGTAACTGCAGAACTATGCTCATTAGATGTTCAAACATCTAAGCCTCCTATTTCCCCAGATCTCCAAAGAGTCATTAATAAGAATTCCAAGGTATTTGAAGATATTCCGAAAGGTCTTCCACCTGTCCCTAATTTTGATCATGCTATTCGCTTAATCCCAGGAAGTGTTCCTCCTAACATCAAACCTTACAAATACCCCTATGGATAGAAGAGTGAAATTGAGCGTATGGTTGAAGAAATGTTATAGGCTCGCATAATTAGGCCTAGCCAAAGTTCTTACTCTGCACCAGTGGTAATGGTACACAAGCCAAATGGATCATGGATTATGTGTCCAAATTATAAAGAGCTCGAAAAGATCACCATTAAAGATAAGTTTCCCATTCCTATCATTGATTAATTGCTAGATGAATTACATGGAGCAATTTTATTCACAAAGTTGGATCTTCGTTCTGGGTATCATCAAATTAGAATTAAATATGAAGACATTCCAAAAAAAGCATTCATAACTCATGAAGGTCATTATGAATTTCTAGTCATTCCATTTGGTCTCACGACTGCACCTTCCATATTTCAAGGTTTGATGAATTCCATTTTCAAGACTTTTCTTAAAAAAATTGTGCTAGTATTCTTTGATGATATACTAATCTATAGAAAGTCTTGGGAAGAACATGTTCAACATGTTGACATGGTACTACAGCTACTATAGGAGAAACAACTATATGAAAAACCTTCCAAATGTTTCTTTGGGGTGAAGGAGATAGAGTTTGGGTCATATTGTATCTCATGAAGGTGTCAAGGTGGACCCTAACAAATATAAAGCCATGATAGATTGTCTGATTCCCAAAAACCTGAAGAATCTTCAAGGATTCTTATGTCTGATAGGGTACTACCACATGTTTGTTCGAAATTATGGAAGAATAGCAGTGCCTCTAACAACATTATTGAATAAATATGCATTTTCAGGGACTCCAGAGGCAACCCAAGCTTTTGAACAACTTAATAGGCAATGTGCACAGCTCCTGTATTGGCCACACCAGACTTCACAAAAACAATTATTGTGGAATGTGATGCTTCAAGAAATGGCATTGGCATTGTTCTAATGCAAGAAGGACACCCACTTGCTTTCACGAGTCATCCAATCAAGGGAAAGAACTTATAAAATCCCATTTATGAGAAGGAAATGTTAGAAATGCTACATGCTCTTAAGAAATGGCATCCTTACCTAATAGGTATGAACTTCAAGGTCAAAACATATCATGATAGTCTTAAATACTTTTGGAACATAGACTATCATCAGAAGAGAAACCGAAGTAGGTAACCAAGATGTTGGAATATGACTTTGAAATCATCTATAGAAAGGGGAAACATAATGTGGTGGCAGATGCTCTCTCCAGAAAAGATGAATATGTTGGGGCATTACTTTGTTCCATTTCCATTCTACAAACAAATTGGATAGTAGCAGCAAGGGAAGAATGGAAAAAGGACCTATCTATCTGGATACTCATTCAAAATCTACATAATGATCCCAGTGTATCAAATACTTTTGTGTGGAAAAATGATTCACTATGGTATAAGGATCACTTGTATTTATGCAAAAACTCCCAACTCAACCAAAAGGTCATTTCAGAATTACAAGCCTCTCCTATAGGTGAGCACTCAGGATTTCTGAAAACTTACGACAGGGTTAAGAAGGAATTTTTTTAGGAAGGTCTTAAACCTGATGTTCAAAGGTTCGTGGCTGAATGCTTGGTTTTCCAACAAAATAAGGGTGAAATAATTAAGACCCCAGGACTTCTACAACCATTAGACATACCTTTCCAGTGTTGGGAGGAAGTCTCCATGAATTTTATCACAGGTCTACCCAAGTCCCAAGGAAAGAATGTGTTAGAACATTATTACACCTTAGGAACTTAGTCATACATCATTTAATTTATTATAAATTGGTCCAAAACAGGTTAATAATTACAATCCAAGGTTGTTAGAAGTTAGTTAGGGAAAACGATGGCTTATCCACCAAACTATGGGCCAAAATTGGTCAAATATAGCTGTTGGGGCCCTATTTATGGCCACCTCCAGCATTTATTACACTTGAGAAAAGGAACCTTGTTTCCATGTTTTAAGGAAATTGTCTTTAACTTAAGGAGCCTATACATTGAACCTAGTAATTTTGGCCCTTTATTAGTTGTTTTGGCCTCTCATTGGATACCTAATTCCACCTAATCTTATCCACCACATTTGTGACCTTCATTTATGTCTTACCATGCTCACCCAATGTCCAAATGGACAATTCGTACCTGTTTGGGATGATTTGGGAGCCTTTTGGTCAACCTAAGGGGGATTGAGGTCCAATCCAAGCTATCCACTTGTACAAGCTCCAAAGGAAAGCGAATTCTTCCAAATTTTATATAAGGAGGATCACAACTCATTTTTGGGCTGACCAGTTAATAAAATATGATATTTGATCTCTTTTTTTCACTAGCTTTTTATCATTTATATTACTGATTTTTTATCATTTGTTACTGGTTTTTGATAATTTATTTTCCAGAATTCATTTTGCACTAATATGTTGCATACCTAGCTATTTATTTCAACTGTGAGGTAATCTACAGATTCTAGATCCTACTATGATATAGATTTCACATGGCATTAGAGCTCTTGGAGCTTCTATTCAAACCAATACTGTTTTAGAAGTGCACCAGAAGCAGTGGAGAAACCACAGAATTCCCCGGGGCCATTTCATTGAAGCCATTGGAAAAATACTTTGGATTCTAACTAGGGTGTGATGCTCTCCCAAGTGTTGAGAGTTTTTATTGCAAGTACAAAGTGCACCATTGTCACCAAGTGTGCAAGATGCAGAAGATGGAGCAAAATCATGTAAATTTCCTCACTCCATTCAACTATTTTGAGTGGAAGGCCGAGATGGTTATCCAGCTGAGATCCAAGGGTCTCTTCAGAATCACCATGGGTACTGAGGTTGAGCCAAACTCTACAGTTGAGAAGTCAAAGTTCTTCAACATAATGGATGAAGCATTTTGCATGCTTTGTCTCAGTATTTCAAGAGACCTCTTATTTCATGTTGAAAGTCTTGCTACACCTAATGAATTATGGCTCAAGATTGAGTCTTTCTTTGGGAAGACTGATGAGATGAGGGTACATCAACTTGAAAATGAGCTAATCTCACTGAGCCCAAGAAACTTTGAATCTATCCAAGAATTATTCACCAAATTCAAGAGCTTTGTCTTGCAAATCAAACAGTGTAACATTGACAAGAAAGAAGAACAATTGGTTTTGTCCATCATTTCGAAGTTGGGTCCTGAGTACTCATTCTTTGTCTCTACATTTCACTCCACCAAGCTTATAGTTCGCAATTGGAATATGCCATCTTTTGTTGATTTCATGGAGATGCTAACTCAAGAGAAATATAAGTTGGTCTTGATGGTTTCCATTAAGAAAAAAGATCAAGTTCTTACTGCTGGAGATTCAAGACAAGCAAGAGGAAAGAAAAATCCCAAGGGTTTGAAACCACAAGAGAAGAAGAAAGACAAGGAGAATCCCATATCTTTTGATGGGGGTTCGAATCTTGTCAAATACAAGGGAGAGAAGAAGGATAAGAGAAAATGCACATACTGTCAAAAGGGTTGGCACCCCGAGAGTGCATGCATGAATAAAACTATTGATATGATTACCCATCTCCTATAGAAAAATAGCATTCCTCTTCCAGAGAGTTTGAGAAAGAAAGAGAGTGTTTCTGAAGATAAGGAGAGGTGCCATGCATTGATGGCTAGTACCTCAGAGTCCTCTTCTTTCATCATTGATTCAAGTGCCTCAAGGAACATGGATTCTTCAAGAGATTCATTCTCTACTCTTGATCCATGTAGTGGTTCTTCCATTCTCATGGGAGATGACTCAGAAATCCCAACTAGAGTCATTGGGAAAATCTCACTAGAAAATGGGTACTTCGGTAATGTATTGTGTGCACCTGATATTGCAACAAACTTACTC
The DNA here is from genome assembly GCA_027924585.1 of Larix kaempferi. Taxonomy (NCBI): domain Eukaryota; kingdom Viridiplantae; phylum Streptophyta; class Pinopsida; order Pinales; family Pinaceae; genus Larix; species Larix kaempferi. The sequence continues at coordinate 1,683,684 of BSBM01000640.1, forward strand.
TCTGTGTACCGAATGACCCAAATTGGTTTGGCCAAGAGAGTGATATTCACTCAGGATTATATGGAGATATCATAAGTTTCAAATCGCAAAGTTGTAGCGGTGGGTGTTGCAGACCATGATTCGAGAATGTACAAGTTCTCTCATTTTCTTGAGTAATATTCTCCGAATGTATTTAGGTCACATGGTAATGAATTCAACAAGATATGGCATGAGAGGTTTGGACATCTCAACTACAGATATATTCAAGCTTTGATCAAAGAAGAAATGGTTGAAGGGATTCCAACAATCATATTTTCCAATGGCACTTGCAAATGGTGCATCATTGGGAAGCATGCTGAGAGAAAGTATGGGAAAGGGAAGGAAAGGAGAGATGTTGAACCTCTTGGTTTAGTGCATTCATATCTGATTGGTCCTCTTCCCACTCCCTCCTATGGAATCTCAAAGTATGTTCTTACCTTCATTGATGATTTCTCAAAGTACTGAACTTATTCTTTCTCAAGCAAAAATATGAAGTTTTCCAATGTTTCAAAGTTTTCAAAAACTCTATGGAGAACTTTAGTGGTAGTAATATGAAGTTATTGAGGACTGATAATGGAAGGGAGTATGTGAATAAGTACCTACAGCATATATATGAAGAGAATGGCATTCAAATGCAACATTATGTTCCCTACACACCTCAACAAAATGGTGTTGCAGAGCGCAAGAATAGAGCATTGAAGGAGATGGCCACATACATGATGGAGGCTAAGTATTTGTCTCCTAAACTATGGGATGAAGCCATGAATTGTGTTGCATATGTTCAGAACATAGAACCACATAAATCCTTGTAATGCATGAATCCATTTGACACTTGAATGGGCCAGAAGCCCAATGTTTCTCATTTCAGGGTATTTGGCTCAAAGGCTTGGGCTAGAATTCCTGTAGAGAAGATAAAGGCCTTGCAGCCCCAAAGCAAGGAGTCTATCATGGTTGTATATGCAGAATATGCAAAGGGCTACAATATCTTTGATCCGTCATCTAACAAAATATTCATTGAAAGAAGCATCCATTTCGAAGAAGAAGAGCCCATGCATGCTACAAAACAAGGTGATGGGGAATGCTCAAAGCCCCTGCTTGGAGATGATGTAAGTGGTGGTTCTTTCTATTATATTTCTGATTCTGATATGGAGGATGTACATGATGATATTCATATAGATCATGACCCTCCCTCAAGTCCCAAGTGGGATGATAAAACCATACAAGTTGCTGGTGAGCTTGCAGGAGATCTCAATTTCACAATGTTTTTGCATCTTGTGATCCATATCTTCATGTTAGATGTTTACTTATGGTTGGATCTAATCCTCAATCATATGAAGAAGCATCAAAATACCCAAGATGGAAAACATTTATGCAAGAAGAGATGAACTCCCTCCATTACAATGAAACATGGGATTTGGTCCATCTTCCTCCCAAGAGGAAACTAGTGCAATGCAAATGGGTTTATAGGACTAAAATGGTCTCTGATGGTTCTAGTATGAAGTATAATTCTAGGTTGGTTGCTGAGGGATTCACTCAATTCCATAGAGTGGACTATACAAAGACATTTGCACCAGTGGCAAATATGGATTCAATCAGGCTATTTTTGGCCATTGTTGCTTCCAAGCGATGGGAGGTTCATCACATGGATGTGTGAGAGTGAATTTATTCATGGGGATATTTATGAGGAGATCTATATGCAGCATCCTGAAGGTTTCATTGCAGATCATACACTTGTTTTCAAGTTGAAGAAGCCCCTCTATGGTCTCAAGCAAGCTCCTAGAGCTTGGTATGCCAAGATGGACAATTTTTTGCTATCACAAAGGTTTTAGAGATGTAAGTTTGATCCTAATATCTATATGCAGCATGTTAGTGACCTCATATTGATTATTGTACTGTATTTTTTATGATATTTTGATCATTGGTAGCTGTACCAAATAACTAGGCTCACTTAATGATGCATTGCACAGTGCTTTTTCCATGACCGATCTAGGATTGTTGAAACAATTTTTGGGTTTGGAAATTAATCAAACTATGGATGGGATCTCTGTTTCTCAATCAATATATGTTGCATATCTACTATAGAATTTTAAAATGGTTAAATGTCAGTCTGCAAAATTCCCATTCCTTTCTGGAGTTAAGCTCACGGATTGGGGTTCTTCACCATTGGTTGACAGTTCACTGTATAGGCAACTAGTTAGCAGCTTGTTGCATCTCACTCACTCTCGACCATATTTGTCTTATGATGTTGGGGATGTTACAAAGCACATGCAAGATCATCATGATGTCCATTGGAAGGCTTCCAAAAGGATCTTTCATTATTTTCAAGGTACCAAGCATTTTGGCATACACTATGCAGCTGGTTCATCACTTGAACTGGTTGGTTTTACTGATTCTGATTGGGATGGATATAGTTCTGATTGGAAGTCTACTTTTGGTTATGTGTTTATGCTTGCACATGGTCCCATTTACTGGTCAAGTAAGAAGTGGCATGCCATCTCCTTATCTTCAGCTGAGGACGAATACAGGGGAGCAGTGAATGCAACTATGCAATGTGTGTGGTTGTAAGGAATTCCTGGAGAGTTTGTATTTGTGTTTGATTCACCTACAGTCATTTGATGTGATAATCAAAGCAAAATCAAGATCTCCACTAATCCATTACAAAGGAAGAGGACCAAGCAAATAGATATTCACATGCACTACATTCGAAGCTTGGTGTATGACCAAATCATTGCATTGCAGTATTGCCCTTCTGCTAAGCAAACTGCTGATATCTTCACCAAGAGTTTCACTGAGAAGACCTTCACTTACCTTAGATCACTCCTTGGGGTGAGTGATGCATGTTGGATATTGGTATATTTTTCAGATGTGTTTCATGTCCATTTTAGAGGGGAGGTTTTATTTCCCATGTGGTTTTCCTCCTTACCTTGGTTACATGGACAAATAAAAATTGATGTTGTAAAAGGTGACTTGAACCTTAGTTTCCAAGGCCTTATTTTGATTATCTACACAAGTCTAGCTTATGGGAGGGTGTTAGAACATTATTACACCTTAGTACCTTAGTCATACATTATTTTATTGATTAATTGGTCCAAAACAGATTAAGAATTACAATCCAAGGTTGTCAGTAGGTTGTTAGAAGTTAGTTAGGGAAAACGATGGTTTATCCACCAAAGTATGGGCCAAAATTGGTCAAATATAGCTGTTGGTTCCCTATTTATTCCCACCTCTAGCATTTATTATAACCACCACTTGATCAAAGGTTCCCTATTTCGTTGTTTTAAGGAAACTGTCTTTGACTTAAGCAGCCTATGCATTGAACCTAGTAATTTTGGCCCTTTCTTAGTTTTTTTGGCCTCTCCTTGGATACCTAACTCCACCCAATTTTATCCACCACATGTGTGACCTTCACTTATGTCTTACCATGCTCACCCAACATTCACATGGACAATTCGTACCTGTTTGGGATGATTTGGGAGCCTTTTGGTCAACCTAGGGGGGATTGAGGTCCAATCTAAGCTAGCCACTTGTACAGCCTCCAATGGAAAACAAATTATTCCAAATTTTATATAAGGAGTATCACAACTCATTTTTGGGTTGGACAGTTAATAAAATCTTTTATTTGATCATTTGTTTCTTTGTTTTTTGATCATTTGTGAATGGCTTTTTATCATTTGTGACTGGTTTTTTATCACTTATTTTCCAGAATTCTTTTTTTCACTAATATCTTGCATACTTAGATATTTATTTAAACTGTGAGGTAATATATAGATGCTAGATCCTACTGTGATATAGATTTCACAGAATGTTATTATGGTGGTTGTTGATAGACTCACGAAGTATGGACATTTTTGTACACTCTCTCACCCTTTTAATGCAAGTACAGTACCTGCAACCTTTATGGAAATTGTTCAGAAGTTACATGGAAATCCGAAGATTATTGTAAGTGATAGAGATCCAAGTTTCACTAGAAAATTTTGGAATGAATTATTTTCTTGTTTGGGTACTCAATTGGCTCACAGTTCATCTTATCACCCTCAATCTGATGGGAAAACTGAGATAGCGAACAATTGTTTGGAAGTCTATCTTGATTGCTTTGTATCTGATAAACAAACACAATGGGTGAAATGGTTGTCTTTGGAAGAATGGTGGTACAATACTTCCTTCCACACATCATAAAAATGTCTCCATTTATGGCACTTTATGGGTACCAACCTCCATCTATCACATCTCCCTTAAAAGGAAAATCTAAATTTCAAGTCGTGGAAGATCACATAGAGCCCCAACAAGAAGTTCTCCAGATACTTAAGGACAACCTTACTATGTCAAAAAAACAGGATGATACAACAAGCTGATCAACATCGTAGTGAAAGGAGTTTTCAAGAAGGGGATTGGGTATTTCTCAAGCTACAACCTTACAAGAAGATTTCTCTCAAGCTATTAAAGAAGGACAATAAATTAGAACCCAAGTATTATGGTCCTTATAAAGTGTTGCAGAAGATTGGTAGTATGGATTACAAATTGGAGCTCCCTTCATATTCAAGAGTACATCCAGTTTTCCATGTTTCTTGCTTAAAGAAGGTAATAGGAGACAAGATCCCAATTCAAACAATCTTGCTGGAGCTTGATGAAGAAGGAAAAGTCATATTGGAACTTGAACAAATCATTGAAACAAGGACTAAACAACTATGAACTTGGGCTATTACTGAGTACCTCATAAAGTGGAAGAACTTACCAGTTGAGGATTCAACATGGGAAGATGAGTCCTTCATACAGAGGCATCCACAACTAATCAAGCATTGAGGACAACACTTGTCTGAAGGGGAGGGGCATGTTAATCCCTAAATATGGGCACATTTACCCCTATATTGTGGTTCATTACATTAGTTTTCATTTCAGCTTTGGTCCATTGTGGTAATTGTCATTAGTATGGTTATATTAGTTATGTCGGCTTGGGTCAGTTAGTTGGGATTGTACCACTTACTCTCCTATATATAGGAAGGATACCTTTCATTTGGAGTATCTTGTCTTCTCTTGTCTTGTGTACTTAGTACATTGTATAAGGAGGTTTCCCCCTGAAAGAGGCTTGTTATTCAACTATTTTCTTCGATCAAGTCGTGGAGTACTCTTTTTGATCCATTTCTGCTCTTTTCATATTCTTTTTGGAAATTTGTTGCATAATTCCTTCTCTATATTGCTCTCTAAATTATAAATGTGCTTCATAAATTTGAAATTATTGAATTCATATAAAACTTATACATATACAAAATGCCAGTCATATCAAAAATTTGACGTGTTGTTGAAAACTGGAAATAATCTAGTTTCATCTTAAATCCATATCTATTAAATTATGAGAAGGATAAAATCCATTGAGGTTTGAAGACCTTTCATCAAATGTTTCACTCTAAAAAATGTTTTCACCTCAATAAATTTGATCCCTCTTACTGCTTAATAGATATGTAGTTAAGATTGATATAATTAATACATATCCTTAGAATTTGAATTGATTTTTTCTTTAAAAGTAAATTTGCAACACCCAAATCAAATTATATAAGCTTGGATTCATGCTCATGACATCTGTCTTTCATACAAACAAGATGATAAGAGGATAAATTTATTAACTAATACACTTTGAATTTGCATCCTTTAATATGAGTTAACATGATATTTTAAATTAATAAATTGAATTCTAAATGTTTCTAACATATATTACATATTGCACTATACATGTTCACATGTTAATCTATAAGACCCTTAAAAAAGTATTATTATTGAGAATATTACAACAATAGTGATGCAGGAGCATCCTTGGGTTTCGACAATCAACATCACACCAAAAAAAAAAGATTTAGTTTGGTTAATAGCTATAGAAGAAAATAAACAGCTATGGAAACCTATTGCGAATCTGTTCGACTGCAGAAATTCTGTAGCGGCAATAGACAGTTTTGGTTGCAGAAAGTTTGTAGAGGTGACAAAAAGTCTCGGTTGAGGAAAGTTTGTAGAGGAAAGGCTCGGTTGCAGAAAGTCTGTTCGACTATGAAAAGTCTACGCTACTACAAAAATTCTATTCAGATGTGGAAAGCTTGTAGATTACAGTTCACGATTACATAATACGTGGATTTGATATTAGATCAGATCTGCATGTGGAGTGAGGTGGCATAATCAAGGCTAAACATATGAGCTGAAAAAAATCATTGGTGGAATTGGTTGGAAGAGAAATGATTACAACTATCCACCTTCCCCATGGGAAAATGAAGAGACACACAAGAAGCAATAAAAAGGGGATTTTCGAAGGAGAAGAGCCAGTTTGAAGGTAGCAAGGAAGGGCAGTGTTGGCTCTACAGTTGGGGACGTAGTTCATCCTGTCTCAACTCGGTTCAACAACAGACAAAGGGAGTTAGTTCAAATCGCTATAGAAGGTTAAATTTGAATTGGCAATTAATTTTTGTTGTAAGCAAAGTACAAAAAATATTATTTTATGTTTGCCTTGTATGTGGACTGATAAATGTAATTAATGAAAGCATTACCCTGCTGCTCTAAAACTCATGTTGGTTCAAATTTAGGGATTCTATTGCAATGTTGAATTTATGTTTTCTGTTATTTAATTAATAAAAGGCCATAGATGTGCACCTTATGGGAAGTGGAAACCTGCAATCCCTGTTAAAAAGAGTTGCAGGCTATAGGACTGCATCAAATAGTAATAGACTTCTTGAGTACATTGTTTACATATTTACACTATACACATTTATCACTATGTGTTTATATATGAGAAAGAACTTAATTTGACTAATCTAGTGAGCCAACTAAACAACCACATGACTTGTGGTAAACTCCACCATTTCTCCTTTTCTATTGCTAAATTTTGTACCTTTACATCATTTGCATGTCTTCATTTACATTAGAACATATGTTTTGATAGTATTAGCTACATGAATTTAAGGATGATGGAGAATGGGTGCAAGTATGCCGATTCGGATGCTTATTTTATGATGCTTGCACTTTCTATGAAAATGATGGTGAAATAATTCTGAATGTACTAAAATGGAATCCAAAAATACAAGACCTGTGATAGAATATGGCCACATATACAATCAATGCAATTTTTTTTTTGTTTCCCTTTCCATTCTAAAGCTTATTGACAACCCTTAACATAGAATATTACTAAAACAATTTTTCTAACAAGATTTAACTTCCTTGTATAAATGGAAGAAATATATTCATATGGATGGCAACATGTACCTTGTGGCATATTATGATTCATCACCCTTTCATACACACTATGAAGGAAACAATGACACCCAAACACAAGATCACTATCTGCATGAAGAGATGTTGAAACTATGTGAATTGATCATCGACAAATCCCTTCAATATTTGAATGACCCATTTAAAGAATAATTCTCCTTAACATGATAGAGAGAACTTCCATAGCATTAATCAACCTTGTGATATAAACACGAAAATCCAACTCTTTCCATATATATCAAACATACAAAATGAAAAAAAGTGTAGAAAGTGTTGGATTGCATATATTCACCTCTTGGAAAGAGGAGTTAGTGACTTGAATAAAACGCTACTGCAAGCATATGCCATCCATTAATAAACTAAACATCCATAGAAGCAACCCGGTCATGACTGACTCAAAGATTCCCCTTCAATGACAATTAGTTATTTGATTAACACCAGTTAAGAGTGTTGAAATATATTGCAATGAACATCCAATGACAATAATTTCTGCAATTTTGGAAGTATCATACACCAAGAATACGTTAACCTTGATGATGTGTACCTTAAGCAATGATACACCATCAAGAAATGTGCTTCAAGTGTAATTAGGAAAAACAAATTCACTAAGCCTCAAGGGCTAACTTAGTTGGGTGGATATTTCGAGTCCAAGACTGAAGTAGTGGAGGTCAGAGGTTCAAATATCTGGGTTCTTTGGGGTTAGGATCCCAAACTAGGAGTCGAGAGGGTGAGGCCCCTTCGAGTGCCCCCCCTAATAATTATGACCATGGATGTAGCGAGCCCTAAACAAAGTCATAACATTCTAGAGGCATTTATTGTAAATCAACTTTAATAATTAAATACAATATATAAACTTAGTTTCTAACTTAAAATATCTAGTAAAAGCTATACTCTAGCCCATGACTATAAAAATAATGTCAAATTTTATTTAAGTTTCAAAAATGCATTGTGTAACTTCATCAAGCAAACACCAACAAGAAATTCTAATAAAATGTAGTAGAAAACTAAGCACAAAAATCATTTACAGTTCACCTTGATTAAACAAGTATCTTATAAAAATTCACACCAATAAAAAATTAAACTAAACACAAGAATCATTTACTATTCACCCTCATTAAAAATATATATTATAACATTTTTTTTGTATATCATCTTTTCTAAAGTATTCAATGAGAATACTCAAGTCCATGGGTTACAAATAAAGAGTTAAATTTGCTATGGCTTTGAAAATGTGGCAAACTATATAATACCAAGCTTAACCTTTTAATTTTCTCAGTGTGGAATACTCGCTTCTAACAAGATGAAATTCTTCATGTATTATTAATATAAACCCAAAGACACTATTTTTAGTCTTCATATACCTTTACTTTAAGAGCTATTACAAGAAAAGGATAAGGATAGTGCAAGGTCCAACAAAGAAGAGCATGAAAATCAATTATTTATGTTAATTTAGGCTTTACTTCGAAATGATAGTAAATATGTTGTTTTCAATATTTATGGAATAGATAATTTCTACTTTGTTATGAACTAATATTTTTAAAATAGAATAAGAAAGAAGAATATATACCATATAAACAAATATAAATGTGGACCACAACTTTAATATAGATAAGAAATATGACTTACACAATAACTCCTTATAAAATAGAATATCATTTTTTAAATACCCCAAGATATTCATATAATCATTACACATGTCTTCAATAATTTACCTTTATATATACATACCCCTTCATTAGATCGATCCTATTACATATATATTTAGCCCCATATATACCTCCTTTAACCCCATATATACCTCCATATATACATCCTTTAACCCTATATATACCCAATTATGAATTTGATTTATTCCCCTCTTTAACTCACTTACCTTTATAAAAAACAAACAAGTTTCTAGAAAATGAAAACTTAAAAAGATTTTTTTCTATACCACTTATCCCTAACCAACAAAGTTGCATAAAAGGCCAAAAGCGAATCACCATGCATAAAGTGCCAAAAACCAATTACGACAAGCTATTCATGGATTACTATCAAAGTGCCAAAAACCAATTACGACAAACTATTCATGGATTGCTATCAAACAAACCAATGACACTCATTGTTCTACCATATTTTGTTTTGATTGCGCTTAAATTGTCTTTAACAATGTGTGATATTGAGAATTGCAAAATTCAAATGTCATATATTTTATGTGGCTTTTTATACAATAACTCTTTAAAAAAGCCCTGGTGCTGGTTAGTTATTTACTGTACACTATATCTATTTATAGACATTAAAGATGTGATCGCACTTTTCTCGACCCTAAATAAATACCCGTAAAAGGCTACTTCAACCCGAAGCTCTTCGCCACTATTTAGGAACGAAAAAACTTCTATAATTCCACTAGAAATCTTCAAGTCCTAATATACGTAATTGCAAACTTAAGGACACGTCTTTTCTTTTAAAAGTAATAGGTCAAATTTTCTTTTTCTGCACTTTTATAAACTTTAATAAATTATGCAACCTCTGCTAACTAACGTATATCATGGGAGGTTGCTCATGTTCAGAGGCCTCTACTGGACACCGAAGCTTGAGACTATCGATGAAAATGGGAAGAAGGGTAATTTCAAGACCTTCCCTAGGACTTGGGCATGGGCATGGGCACATAGAGAGTGAGATACTAAAGGAGTGGAAAGATTTTCACTTAAAAGTTATAATATTATATTATAAAAGAGGTTTTGATATTTAGAACAATTCATTTTCTTTAAGAATAATTCAAAGATTTGCACTCTCGTTTTCATCTACTATTTGTCACTAGACACAATGTTGTGATATTATTTTTAATTTATAAATATGATTTAATTTAATTATTTGATATTAAAATGCATTTGTCACTAGACACAATGTTGTGATCTATTTTTTTTATTTATAAATATGGTGTAATTTAATTATTTAATATTAAAATTATATTTAAGAAATAAAATATAATTCATGAATTAGTTTATTTAAAAGAAAATGTACACAAAATAATGACAATTTGTCATTCTTAAAGTACATATATTGTTTAGTAATGGTTTCAAAATAGTTGGGGAGAATTAAAAAAATTAAAATGGCATGTGATAAATAAAGTAAAATTCTGAAGATGAAATTAGAGAGATTGGTTATTATTAGAGATAGTGATTAGAGGAACCTTTTGGTTTCTGGTGTGGACTATGTCCTTATGGTAGCTTCCTTTTGCGTTGAAATAAATTGTAAAGCTAAAATACATTACTATATCATTTATGCAATGATTGAACATTTTTTTATTAAATGCTTTTCATATATATATAAAGGAAAGAGATTCGTTATGGGGGTAGTCATTGACATTGCGTTTTTTTCTTAAATCTCATGATTTTTGTAACATTAGAAATATATTAATGTGTGAAATAACCTTGAGTGTCTAGTGACTTTGTCTCTGATATTTGGATACCCAAAATGATATGTACCTAGGATAGTGGGACCTATCATCGTTTGAGTCTCTTCATCTGTAAATGTTAACAAGTTGAATTTGAGCTCCATGCATTTATTTTATGTAGTTAATTATGACATGCCAAACTCACCTAAGGTTCTTATTGTGGACTTGAACATGCTGTTGATTTTATGTATCTATAAAAGCTATTCACCATCTCATGTAAGTTTCCTTTTGTTGCCTCCCACTTTCTTTTCTCGCATTAAGATTTTGGGAAGTCTTTGCATAATTTTGTTCCTTCTTTCTTCTTTCTAATTGTTGTGTAAGAATCCGGTGTATTCCATATCACTCTGCACATCAGTACAACCCTTGTATCATAGTTACTCACCCTCTCTAAAAAAGATGCAATAGATTTTTGTCATCAGAGACATAGTTGGGTTGCATGGTACAAGGATCAATGGTTTCTATGTTGCCACACTCTTGGGCATGTCTCCATAAACCATCACACAACCTACCATTTTGTCACATACCCACTAACCTCTATCCACTATAAAGCCTATGGGGTACCATAATTTCACTTCTAAATTATGTCTTCTACTACCAAAATCATTTTTTATGGATGACTATAGATATTAATGACGGAAGCAATCTACAAAAACATTAATTATTTAATTAAAATACCAAACATGAATGTAGTTATACCATGCATACATCTATAATTATGATACTTTAGTTTCAAGCACATAAAATTGAACACAATGTAGAACAATCAAATTCATAACTAATTATAAGGCATGGCATTTACATTCAAAGCACTTATCTCTATGGGAACTAATCCTCCAACTAGATACAAAGGAAAGATGCCCCCCCAACCTTAAGCTCTTTGTCATACTTATTCTTTCTATAATAGAGGCGACCTTTGATCTCAAGTTATTATTACACATGGGCGAAAATATTAATGCTTCATGTTTAACTCACAACCCAAAAAACACTCTAGTGCCAAAACCCCCTCTACAACTGCCTTAATCAACTACCACTCTCCCCATGCAACCTACATAACAAGAGGAATGGGATCCCCTTCTCTCAAGCAATCCCTAAATCTATCTCAATTCCATTCTAGTGGTCTAGCACTGGCTAGTGAGGGAATCTCATTGGTGGGACTTTAGTGAAATTCTCAACTGTAGGTCAGATTTCCTATTCTATTCAACCTAGAAATCATTAGTACTAATTTACCATGGAAATTGCATCATTATTCATAAATATACATAATTATTGACATAAGTTTCCTCCCCTCTTACCCCCAAAATTTGTACCAACAATAATGATGGATGAATGGTGTTATAATCTAAATTTTCAAATATTATATTTGCATGCTAGGAAACCTCCATGTGGCCCTCGTGAGCCTATGTTTCCACTTTAATCCAAAATCTTAAGTATATAAGAAAATATTAAATAAATCAACTCTCATAATCATGGGTTTATGGATTTTGGATGAATTCATTAACTAAGGTTTATAATTAAGGCTAAGGAACTAGGTTAAATTCACTAAGGCCCTCTCCCCTTAGACCCTTTTCACTTCCCCGACTTGCGGAATCATAGCCCCCCATCTCTTTTTCATCCTTCTCTATTTCCAACCATCAAGCATTTTTATATTATAGAACAATGTGAAAAATTACAATATCTTTTGTAATCCATGACCATTCATGTCTAGTGCCCCAATGAAGCGAATCTGACTACAAGTGTTAAGAACGTATCTTATGTATCTCCCATGTTCTCCCTACTTCAAGCTTATTATTTCTCGATTAATGGCATCTATACGCTAGATTACATCAAAACCTTCCATTAGCTTCAACGACATAGGTACGAATACAAGCAAAATTCTTTAGGTTCCTGACCCCACAACAAAGGGGTCAGGAACTATCGAGTGGAATCAATGTTTGCTTCTGAATTTTTATATGATAAAAATGATGCTTTACATGGATCTGATATTGAAAGGTGTTTCGGCGATCTTCTGTATCTTGAATTAGACTATCCAGAAGATGCATACCACCCATATGATGATTCCCAACCTTACAATTGGGAAGATGATCTGGCACAACGTGAGATCGAGGAGAATCTCTTTGATGAAGGTGTACTGGACTGTCACTGTGGTGGCCAGCCAGTAGGTCCACCTGGCAACGAGGAACTTTTTTGTGTGTGCCATTCCGGAGATGACTAGAGTCGGAATCTTTTCACGGGAATGAAGAATTGGTCCATATGTTGTAATAATCTTTTGTAATGATTCTGCTTTAATGGAAGTCGTAGTGGGCCGGTATAATAGCTCCACTTTGTATTGTCGGCCATGTCTTTCGGCCTTATGTCTTTTCTCGGGATGCTTTTCCCCGATGCTTTGTAATTGGGCCATGCTTGTCGGCCAGTAGTTAGAATCTGCTTTCAGTGTGATTTGTCCTTTGTGGGTCAGTCTTTGTCGATTCTGAGTCCCCATATGGCCGAGCCTCGAAGGGACGAGATAAACATGGTGCTGTCACACCATGTCCTCAGAATCTTTACTTTTCACCGCCTGGTGTAGGTAGTATGTCACCGGATGACCTTCCCAAATGCTATAAATGCAAGGTCCCGGAGCTCATTTGAACATAGAGTTTTGCATTGAGCTGGTTGAGAGCTCTGCAAGTTAGAGAGTTGAGTTGTTCCAGTAGTTGGAAGCTCAGTGTGAGAGCTAAGGTCGTATGCTTTGCTGGTTTCCTGCAAGGGTATAACACAACATCAGAAAGCCATAGCCCGACCCTATACATTGGTCGTGTCTGTGTGAGGTGTGCTAGTGGACATATCTTGTAATCCCCAGGATCCTGCAAGTAAGTTTATGCCTTCGGGAAATTCTGAAAGCTAAAAGGGCCCAAGACATTGTGTTCAGGCGCTCAGTCGAGTGAATGTGGTGACGAACTTCGCAAACCGAGGTTGATCCACTTGAGTCTGTAAAGTCAGTAAAGTTGTGAAAGATGAATAAAGATTTTGCTTAAAGCTTGTGGAGATCCTAGTGCAGTTGTGCAGTTGTGAAATTGTGGTATCAAAGCCAGCAATTCAAATCTAGCGAAGGTTTTCTGGTAAATCTTGTACTTTGTTTCAGATGTATGTATGATTAAATCTGCTGCAATATCATTTCTGTGTTAGTTGGTTGTCTATTGCCACTCTACAATAGTATCCTGTAGGCGGTGGAAATGACCGTTGAGTGGATTGTTGGGATCTAAAGGTGTAAGAGTCGTCCGACGTCGTAGCAGTAAGGACCGCAGTGATTAGGGGAGTAAGTCTACAGGTTTCCGGAGACTAGATAGAGTCAGCACTCACCTTTTAATTTTAAAATGGACCCAACAATGGATGCTGTTGAGCTGACACACTTAGAGTGTGAGTCAGCCAATGACACTGAAGTATCAGTAGCAGAAAGACGAAATACTTCATTTCAACCTTCATCTTCGGATGATGCATCTTCTTCATACATTACTATTAATGACCAGAACCCTTCTGAAAACTGGCAATTGTCTCAGATCTTGCCCCGTGATGTTTACAGACTACATTGGTGGAACCTTCAGTCAGCCACCCAAATCCGAGTGTCTAGCATAGATGTTGCCTTTACTGACAAGCAAGAACCAATTCATATAAATCTGTTAGATAAAAGTCAGATTGATTGGGCAATTTCTAAAAAGTTTAAATATGCTCATTTTGGAGCCGTCATAATCCATAAGACCCTTAAGAAAGTATTATTATTGAGAATATTACAACAATAGTGATGCAGGAGCATCCTTGGGTTTCAACAATCAACATCACACCAAAAAAAAAGATTTAGTTTGGTTAATAGCTATAGAAGAAAATAAATAGCTATGGAAACCTATTGCGAATCCATTCGACTGCAGAAATTCTGTAGCGGCAACAGAAATTTTTGGTTGCGGAAAGTTTGTAGAGGTGACAAAAATTCTCGATTGAGGAAAGTATGTAGAGGAAAGGCTCGGTTGCAGAAAGCCTGTTCGACTATGAAAAGTCTACGCTACTACAAAAATTCTATTCAGATGTGGAAATCTTGTAGATTACAGTTCACGATTACATAATACATGGATTTCATATTAGATTAGATCTACATGTGGAATGAGGTGGCATAATCAAGGCTAAACATATGAGCTGAAAAAAAATCATTGGTGGAATTGGTTGGAAGAGAAATGATTACAACTATCCACCTTCCCCATGGGAAAATGAAGAGACACACAAGAAGTAATAAAAAGGGGATTTTAGAAGGAGAAGAGCCAGTTTGAAGGTAGCAAGGAAGGGCAGTGTTGGCTCTACAGTTGGGGACGTAGTTCATCCTATCTCAACTCGGTTCAACAACAGACAAAGGGAGTTAGTTCAAATCGCTATAGAAGGTTAAATTTGAATTGCCAATTAATTTTTGTTGTAAGCAAAGTACAAAAAATATTATTTTATGTTTGCCTTGTATGTGGACTGATAAATGTAATTAAAGAAAGCATTACCCTGCTGCTCTAAAACTCATGTTGGTTCAAATTTAGTGATTCTATTGCAATGTTGAATTTATGTTTTCTGTTATTTAATTAATAAAAGGCCATAGTTGTGCACCTTATGGGAAGTGGAAACCTGCAATCCCTGTTAAAAAGAGTTGCAGGCTACAGGACTGCATCAAATAGTAATAGACTTCTTGAGTACATTGTTTACATATTTACACTATACACATTTATAACTATGTGTTTATATATGATAAAGAACTTAATTTGACTAATCTAGCAAGCCAACTAAAAAACCACATGACTTGTGGTAAACTCCACCATTTCTCCTTTTCTATTGCTTAATTTTGTACCTTTACGTCGTTTGCATGTCTTCATTTACATTAGAACATATGTTTTGATAGTATTAGCTACATGAATTTAAGGATGATGGAGAATGGGAGCAAGTATGCCGATTTGGATGCTTATTCTATGATGCTTGCACTTTCTATGAATATGATAGTGAAATAATTCTGAATGTACTAAAATGGAATCCAAAAATACAAGACCTGTGATAGAATATGGCCACATATACAATTAATGCAATTTTTTTTTTTGTTTCCATTTCCATTCTAAAGCTTATTGACAACCCTTAACATAGAATATTACTAAAACAATTTTTCTAACAAGATTTAACTTCCTTGTATAAATGGAAGAAATATATTCAAATGGATGACAACATGTACCTTGTGGCATATTATGATTCATCACCCTTTCATACACACTATGAAGGAAACAATGACACCCAAACACAAGATCACTATCTACATGAAGAGATGTTGCAACTATGTGAATTGATCATCGACAAATCCCTTCAATATTTGAATGATCCATTTAAAGAATAATTATCCTTAACATGATAGAGAGAACTTCCATAGCATTAATCAACCTTGTGATATAAACACGAAAATCCAACTCTTTCCATATATATCAAACATACAAAATGAAAAAAAGTGTAGAAAGTGTTGGATTGGATATATTCACCTCTTGGAAAGAGGAGTTAGTGACTTGAATAAAACGCTACTGCAAGCATATGCCATCCATTAATAAAATAAACACATCCATAGAAGAAACCCGGTCATGACTGACTCAAAGATTCCCCTTCAATGACAATTAGTTATTTGATTAACATCAGTTAAGAGTGTTGAAATATATTACAATGAACATCCAATGACAATAATTTCTACAGTTTTGGAAGTATCATACACCAAGAATACGTTAACCTTGATGATGTGTACCTTAAGCAATGATACACCATCAAGAAATGTGCTTCAAGTGTAATTAGGAAAAACAAATTCACTAAGCCTCAAGGGGTAACTCAGTTGGGTGGATATTTCGAGTCCAAGACTGAAGTAGTGGAGGTCAGAGACCTTCAAATATCTGGGTTCTTTGGGGTTAGGATCCCGAACTAGGAATCGAGAGGGTGAGGCCCCTTCAAGTGGCCCCTCTAATAATTATGACCATGGATGTAGCGAGCCCTAAACAAAGTCATAACATTCTAGAGGCATTTATTGTAAATCGACTTTAATAATTAAATACAATATATAAACTTAGTTTCTAACTTAAAATATCTAGTAAAAGCTATACTCTAGCCCATGACTATAAAAATAATGTCAAGTTTCATTTAAGTTTTAAAAATGCATTGTGTAACTTCATCAAGCAAACACCAACAAGAAATTCTAATAAAATGTAGTAGAGAAACTAAGCACAAAAATCATTTACAATTCACCTTGATTAAACAAGTATCTTATAAAAATTCACACCAATAAAAAATTAAACTAAGGACAAGAATCATTTACTATTCACCCTCATTAAAAATATATATTATAACATTTTTGTTTGTATATCATCTTTTCTAAAGTATTCAATGAGAATACTCAAGTCCATGGGTTACAAATAAAGGGTTAAATTTGCTATGGCTTTGAAAATGTGGCAAACTATATAATACCAAGCTTAACCTTTTAATTTTCTCAGTGTGGAATACTCGCTTCTAACAAGATGAAATTATTCATGTATTATTAATATAAACCCAAAGACACTATTTTTAGTCTCCATATACCTTCACTTTAAGAGCTATTACAAGAAAAGGATAAGGATAGTGCAATGTCCAACAAAGAAGAGTATGAAAAATCAATTATTTATGTTAATTTAGGCTTTACTTCGAAATGATAGTAAATATGTTGTTTTCAATATTTATGAAATAGATAATTTCTACTTTGTTATGAACTAATATCTTTAAAATAAAATAAGAAAGAAGAATATATACCATATAAACAAATGTAAATGTGGACCACAACTTTAATATAGATAAGAAATATGATTTACATAATAACTCCTTATAAAATAGAATATCATTGTTTAAATACCCCAAAACATTCATATAATCATTACACATGTCTTCAACAATTTACTTTTATATATACATATCCCTTCATTAAGTCAATCCTATTACATATATATTTAGCCCCATATATACCTCCTTTAACCCCATATATACCTCCATATATACATCCTTTAACCCTATATATATACCCAATTATGAATTTGATTTATTCCCCTCTTTAACTCACTTACCTTTATAAAAAACGAGTTTCTAGAAAATGAAAACTAAAAAAGATTTTTTTCTATACCACTTATCCCTAACCAACAAAGTTGCATAAAATGCCAAAAGCGAATCACCATGCATAAAGTGCCAAAAACCAATTAGGACAAGCTATTCATGGATTACTATCAAAGTGCCAAAAACCAATTACGACAAACTATTCATGGATTGCTATCAAACAAACCAATTAGACTCATTGTTATACCATATTTTGTTTTGATTGCGCTTAAATTGTCTTTAACAATGTGTAATATTGAGAATTGCAAAAATCAAATGTCATATATTTTATGTGGCTTTTTATACAATAACTCTTTAAATGTATGTGATCGCACTTTTCTCGACCCTAAATAAATACCCGTAAAAGGCTACTTCAACCCGAAGCTCTTCGCCACTATTTAGGAACGAAAAAACTTCTATAATTCCACTAGAAATCTTCAAGTCCTAATATACGTAATTGCAAACTTAAGGACACGTCTTTTCTTTTAAAAGTAATAGGTCAAATTTTCTTTTTCTGCACTTTTATAAACTTTAATAAATTATGCAACCTCTGCTAACTAACGTATATCATGGGAGGTTGCTCATGTTCAGAGGCCTCTACTGGACACCGAAGCTTGAGACTATCGATGAAAACGGGAAGAAGGGTAATTTCAAGACCTTGCCTAGGACTTGGGCATGGGCATGAGCACATAGAGAGTGAGATACTAAAGGAGTGGAAAGATTTTCACTTAAAAGTTATAATATTTTTTTTTTTTCGGCATCACTACGTCCACGGAATAATAGCTGGCGGTCCCACCCGAAGGGGCCTTCACACCCTCGGCACATTTTGCGTACCTAACCCTAGGAGTGTCGAGGAGAATGGATCCCGCGACCTCACATGCTGGGAGGCCTAACTACGGGTGCTCGACCGATTGAGCTAACTCTTGGGGCTAAAAAGTTATAATATTATATTATAAAAGAGATTTTGATATTTAGAACAATTCATTTTTTTTAAGAATAATTCAAAGATTTGCACTCTCGTTTTCATCTACTATTTGTCACTAGACACAATGTTGTGATATTATTTTTAATTTATAAATATGGTTTAATTTAATTATTTGATATTAAAATGCATTTGTCACTAGACACAATGTTGTGATCTATTATTTTTTATTTATAAATATGGTGTAATTTAATTATTTAATATTAAAATTATATTTAAGAAATAAAATATAATTCATGAATTAGTTCATTTAAAAGAAAATGTACACAAAATAATGACAATTTGTCATTCTGAAAGTACATATATTGTTTGGTAATGGTTTCAAAATAGTTGGGGAGAATTAAAAAACTTAAAATAGCATGTGATAAATAAAGTAAAATTCATGAAGATGAAATTAGAGAGATTGGTTATCATTAGAGATAGTGATTAGAGGAACCTTTTGGCTTCTCGTGTGGACTATGTCCTTATGGTAGCTTCGTTTTGCGTTGAAATAAATTGTAAAGCTAAAATACATTACTATATAATTTATACAATGATTGAACATTTTTTTATTAAATGCTTTTCATATATATATAAAGAAAAGAGATTCGTTATGGGGGTAGTCATTGACATTGCGTTTTTTTCTTAAATCTCATGATTTTTGTAATATTAGAAATATGTTAATGTGTGAAATCACCTTGAGTGTCTAGTGACTTTGTCTCTGAAATTTGGATACCCAAAATGATATGTACATAGGATAGTGGGACCTATCATCGCTTGAGTCTCTTCATCTATAAATGTTAACAAGTTGAATTTGAGCTCCATGCAGTTATTTTATGTAGTTAATTATGACATGCCAAACTCACCTAAGGTTCTTATTGTGGACTTGAACATGCTGTTGATTTTATGTATCTATAAAAGCTATTGATGTAAGTTTCCTTTTGTTGCCTCCAACTTTCTTTTCTCGCATTAAGATTTTGGGAATTCTTTGCATAATTTTGTTCCTTCTTTATTCTTTCTAATTGTTGTGTAAGAATCCGGTGTATTCCATATCACTCTGCACATCAGTACAACCACTTGTATCATAGTTACTCACCCTCTCTGAAAAAGATGCAATATATTTTTGTCATCGGAGACATAGTTGGGTTGCATGGTACAAGGATCAATGGATTCTATGTTGCCACACTCTTGGGCATGTATCCATAAAGCATCACACAACCTACCATTTTGTCACATACCCACTAACCTCTATCCACTATAAAGCCTATGGGGTACCATAATTTCACCTCTAAATTATGTCTTCTACTACCAAAATCATTTTTTATGGATGATTATAGATGTTAATTACGGAAGCAATCTACAACAACCTTAATTATTTAATTAGAATACCAAACATGAATGTAGTTATACCATGCATACATCTGTAATTATGATACTTTAGTTTCATGCACATAAAATTGAACAAAATGTAGAACAATCAAATGCATAACAAATTATAAGGCATGGCATTTACATTAAAAGCACTTATCTCTATGGGAACTAATCCTCCAACTAGATCCAAATGAAAGATGCCCCCCCAACCTTAATCTCTTTGTCATACTTATTATTTCTATAATAGAGGCGACCTCTGATCTCAGGTTATTATTACACATGAGTGAAAATATTAATGGTTCATGTTTAACTCACAACCCAAAAAACACCCTAGTGCCAAAACCCCCTCTACAACTGTCCCAATCAACTACCACTCTCCCCATGCAACCTACATAACAAGAGGAATGGGATCCCCTTTTCTCAAGCAATCCCTAAATATATCCGAATTCCATTATAGTTGTCTAGCACTGGCTTGTGAGGGAATCGCATTGGTGGGACTTTAGTGAAATTCTTAATTGTAGGTCAGATTTCCTATTCGAGTCAACCTAGAAATCATTAGTACTAATGTACCATGGAAATTGCATCATTATTCATAAATATACATAATTATTGACATAAGTTTCCTCCCGTCTTACCCCCAAAATTTGTACCAACAATAATGATGGATGAATGATGTTATAATCTAAATTTTCAAATATTATATTTGCATACTAGGAAACCTCCGTGTGGCCCTCGTGAGCCTATGTTTCCCCTTTAATCCAAAATCTTAAGTATATAAGAAAATATTAAATAAATCAACTCGCATAATCATGGGTTTATGGATTTTGGATGAATTCATTAACTAAGGTTTATAATTAAGGCTAAGGAACTAGGTTAAATTCACTAAGGACCTCTCCCCTTAGACCCGTTTCACTTCCCCCACTTGCGGAATCATATCCCCCCATCTCTTTTTCACCCTTCTCTATTTCCAACCATCAAGAATTTGTATATTATAGAACAATGTGCATAGTTACAATATCTTTGGTAATCCACGACCATTCATGTCTAGTGCCCCAATGAAGCGAATCTCAGTGCAAGTGTTAACAATGTATCTTATGTATCTCCCATGTTCTCCCTACATCAAGCTTATTATTTCTATGTTAATGGCACCTATACGCTATATTTTACATCAAAACCTCCCATTAGCTTCAACGACATAGGTACGAATACAAGCAAAATTCTTTAGGTTCCTGACCCCACAACAAAGGTGAAAGTGCTTGAATACAACTCTATAGTGCAGGTAGTTTTTCAGTCAACAAACATCTTCATGGTAGAGAACCCAAATGCCGATCATCTTAAATTTAATTTGGTTGATCCCCCAAAGAACAACACAATAATCGCTCCAGTGAGAAGTTGGGTTTCCATAAGATTCAAAGCTGACAATAAAGGTATATAAAAACTTATGCATTTATTTTTATATGAATTTAATTCCATCATATTGAATTATGTACTAAGAAAACTAATGTCAAGTATGGCCAAGATCGAAATCATGAGCCATGGCTAGAGTCTGTTGACTAAGTCCTTGAGCTAATGTCTGTAGTTATCAACCCATGTGGAGATACATAGTCCATTGTTCTGTTTTTCTATCATATAGCTAAGGCGTAGATTCAATTCTAGTGCAAGATGGCATGTATCCTTCAGTTCCATAACCTGTAGGTTCAGTCACAATGTAAAAAAATTATACTAACACATTTTAGCTTTACACATTAGCTCCGGCTATGCAAGATAATGTTCATCCTACTAATGGAAAGACACTAAGACAGTGCTATTTGTAGCTGATTCTTAAAACCAATAGGGCTTGGAAAGAAAATCATGTCATTGCCACCTTCTAACACTTTGTGCTAGATTATAGATGCTTATATAATGGGAAGGTCATTTATTTCCCTCCTAGGAATATTATAGCTTGTTACCGTTGCGGCCAAAAATTCAAAATGAATTGAAGCTGTGATAAGATACTCTATTAGTTTCATTAAGATACTTGCATTTATTCAAACCTCTACTTGCCTAATACTTTATAACTAATTTTGCATTCATTTTTACCTCTACTTTCTCACTACTTTATACCGAGTAGTGTCTTTGACATTATGTGATCGTTTTGGACATATTAGGTGGTCAGTGGAGCATATTTTTCAGCTTATCAAAGTTTAACTATACTAAAACATCTAATTTTTACCTCGAATTTTGAAGTGGGGATTTATGTCGACATGTGTCCCCATACGTCATCCTGTCACCATCATTTCAGCCTGCGAAGTTAATTGTATCCAGGCTCACATGTCACCTTTCTTGTTTCCCTAACAATTAAGTGGGTCCCGAGTACCTAGGGATATTCAGAGTATAATAAACGGCCTCCCTGATTTCAAGCTTCGATTGGGTCCCCGACGAATGTTGTGAACCAAAGGAATCCAGATTTCAAGATACCACTATGAACGAAGCAATTCCAGAAGCAACCCGTGAAATTGAAGATCCACAAGAACATATAGATCCACCCCGTGAGAAGGACTCTCAGAAGAGGAAACCTACATGGGCTCGAGAGCTCATTCAAGATGCAAAAAGGTATGGTATTCCAGAAGAAGAACACAGAGAAAGGAAGAGGACTAGATCACATACCAGTTATGTTGCCTTACTCTGTGACATTATGAACAAAGAACCTTCCAGTTATGAACAGGCAGCGAAAAATAAAGAGTGGAAGGATGCCATGGTCGAAGAGTATCAATCGATCATGAAGAATGATGTTTGGGATGTGGTTCCTAGACCTGAAGGGAAGTCTATTGTGACTTCCAAGTGGATCTATAAGATCAAGCAAGCTACAAATGGTAGCATAGAGAAATACAAGGCAAGGTTTGTAGCTCATGGCTTCTCTCAGAAAGAGAGAATAGACTATGAAGATACTTTTGCTCCTATACCCAGATACACTTCCATCAGAACAGTACTTGCTATGACTGCAGTGATAAAGTGGAAGATACACTATATGGATGTCAAGACAACTTTCTTGAATGGTGTAGTCGAAGAGGAAGTGTATGTGGAGCAGTCACTTGGTTTTGAGACACATGATAGGGATTCATATGTGTGCAAGTTGAAGAAGGCCTTGTATGGCTTGAAGCAAGCTCCTAGGAGTTGGTATGGTTTCCTATCCAGTTTGGGCTTTACCAAGAGTAAAGCAGATTCCAACATTTACTACAAGGTTGAGGAAGGAAATCCAGTGATACTACTTTTGCATGTGGATGACCTGTTTGTTACAGGTGAGGATAGATTGATTTCCGATACCAAGAGGAAGCTTGCAGCCGAGTTTGAGATGAAGGACTTGGGGATGATGCACTATTTTCTAGGCATGAAGGTGTGGTAGAGTGCAGATGGAATCTTCCTTGGACAAGGGAAGTATGCAGTAGAGATCCTGGAGAGGTTCGGGATGATGGACTGCAAGGCCATGGCCACACCCATGGCATCGAATCTAAAGCTTCTGTGTGATACTTCATCTGAGCTGGTTGATGTCACGGTGTATCGTCAGATGATTGGGTCCTTGATGTACCTGACGAACACGAGACCAGATATTTGATCTTCCATCACCACATTGACCCAGTTTCTGACGGATCCCAGAGGTGTTCACCTGGTTGTTGTAAAGCATATTCTGAGGTACCTGAAGGGTACTGTTATTTATGGGCTCAAGTATGATGCGAATCAAAAGTTTAACCTACAGGGTTATGTTGATTCAGATTGGGCAGGAAGTGTTGCAGATAGGAAGAGCACTTCTAGGTGTTCCTTCAGTATGGGATCAGATGTGATCTCTTCGTTTAGCAGGAAGCAGTTCTGTGTAGCATTGAGTACATCTGATATGTTGCATCTTGTTCGGCTAGTTGTGAGGGAGTATGGCTGAGGAAGCTACTGTCTGAGTTATTTGATATCCCATTGGATGCTACCTGTATCTATTGTGACAACTAGAGTTCTATGAAGTTGTCAGAGAACCCAGTGTTCCATGACAGGTCAAAGCACATTGAGATCAAATATCAATATATCAGGGATATGGTGTAGAGAGGAGCAGTGAAGCTCCTGTATGTTGTGACGGATGAGTAGGTTATAGATGTGTTGACGAAACCACTAGCCAGAGTGAAGTTTGAGTACTTCAGAGAGAGGCTTGGTGTTCTTCATATTGATGACACTTCAAGGAAGAAGTTATGGACACATTTGCAGGAGCCATTCCAATCATGGTGAGAGGAGGATCCTTCCCATGGCTGTGGATGTAAGAACTGTGTGATGAGCATCAGGAAGATGCTCTAGTTACTGCTTTGTATATGTATCAGGTGGATAATGTATTTGTATATGTATCAGTTGGATGCATTGATATGATCAGTTGGATCATGTATTTGTATATGTATCAGGTGGATGCATTGATATGATCAGGTGGATCATGTATTTGTATATGTATTAGGTGGATGCATTGATATGATCAGGCAGATCATGTATTTGTATATGTATCAGGTGGATACATTGTATTATCAGGTAGATACTTGGTATGCATCAGGTGGATGCATTGTTTGATCAGGATGATCACAGATGACGAGATTCAGGATGTTGCTTCAAATGATATGCATCCGGATGATGCTATGATGATGATCAGGATGATCATGGATGACAAACTTCAGGATGATGCTATGATGATGATCAGGATGATCATGGATGACAAACTTCAGGATGTTGCTCCAGATGATATGCATCAGGACGATGCAGTGACGATGATCAAGATGATCATGTGTGATGAGTATTAGGACGATGCTCTGGATGATATGCATCAGGATGATGTATGATGAGTATCAGGTTGATACTCAGTGGTCGTGGACAGGTTGTGCATGTAGCATAGAAAAGATCCTGGGAGATCCTATAATCTGAGCTAGGATGCTCTTTCGAGGTTTTGCTATGAGAGGCATGTAATCAGCCCTGGAGATCCGATAGGTTGAGCAGTAAGCTCGTAATCAGTCCTGGGATGCTCTGTAGAGTTCTTGCAGGTTGTTGGACACTCTTTAAAGGTTTTTCCTAACCACATGTAATCAGCCCTGGAGATCCGATAGGTTGAGCAGTAAGCTTGTGATTAGTCCTGGGATGCTCTGTAGAGTTCTTGCATGATGCAAGACACTCTTTTAAGGTTTTGTGGTGAAGGTCACATGTGATCAGTCCTGGAGATCCTATAGTCTGAGTTAGGATTCTCTTTAGAGTTCTTGCAGGTTGGAAGACACTCTTTTAAGGTTGTGTGATAGTCAACATGTAAAAGATCCTATAGTCTAAGCTAGGTTTTTTTGACGCACGTAATAAGTCCTGAGGATTCCACAGTATGGCCAGTGATGACAAAGACCTACAGGTGATGGGCCTACATCTAGCATGAAAAAGGGTTGGCTTTGTAGATGTTGATACATCCATCATGAAAAAGGGTTGGCTCTGTAGATGATGAAGACTTGCATGTGGCAGGCCTACATCCAATATGAAAAAGGACCGACTTTGTAGAACTTTCTATGACGAGCAGATTTCAGAGATATCCTAGTGATCGAGATGTCAGGTATAGCAACAGTGATGATGATGCTCTATGATCCAATGATGTTGATCCAGCTCCAGAATTGAAGACTTGTGCCAATATGTATTGATCACCTATGACGAAAGAACACCTTCCTAGTTAAGAGGGAGTGTTGATGTATTTGTAACTTTGGAAGGTATTCTTCTATGTATTACATTTGTACTTTATTGTATATCCCACAGAGATGTATTATTCCTCTGATTGGAAGTGTCATCATTTGTATTTGTAAGTGGCGTCATGTGCATTGACAAGTGTGATCATTTGTATTGATGGGTTATTAGACCACCAGTGTGGGATCGACCCTGGTTAGCACATGTGGTTGGGTTATTAGGGTTGAGTAGCAAGTTGGCCCCAATGGATTATTGGCAGGTCAAGCTAGTGTATAAATAGAGAGGGGATGTCTCTCATTTATCTCATTCACTCACTTCTCAAGCTCGTATAGCTAAGAGAGAAAGTGGCCCACTAGTGGAGGAGGAGGAGCATCGGCTAGAGACATCTTATTGGGTTTGATCATTGTGATCTTGTATTGTGTCTTATCTTATCTCTGAGGAAGTTGCGGGGTTTTTCACCTTCTTGGTTTTCCCCAATGAAACTCTGTGTCTCTTGTGTGATTTATTTTATTTTGTATGATTGATATGTTGTACATGTTATTCTCTTATAGGTCCTTATGATAATAGAGTGAAATTATCGAAAAATTAACAATTTCCACTTAGGAAATATTCCACATTTTCCACTTGTCTCCTAGTTTCCAACCCTCCATCTTCTCCCAAATTCGAGTAGGAGTCTCTTTAGCTTCCCCCAACTCGATGAGCGCCTTCTTGAGCCTATTTTTGGGGCTGACATGTCATAATGGTCAGGTGTAAGAATTCAGATC
This sequence comes from Larix kaempferi, assembly GCA_027924585.1. Lineage (NCBI taxonomy): Eukaryota > Viridiplantae > Streptophyta > Pinopsida > Pinales > Pinaceae > Larix > Larix kaempferi. The sequence goes on from BSBM01000640.1 coordinate 1,710,316, forward strand.
TGAATTTTGTCATAGATGTCATAGATGCTTCATCATTGTTGTCATAAGACTAGGGAATCTAACCCAAGTGTCCACTGGTCTCCAATTTAACTCTTCCTCTTCCATGGAGGTTACTATTCCATCCCATTTCGACCTAAGATGCTCCAAGCCATGTGTATGCCTTACCAAATCACCCAATAATGTTTTCCTTCCCATGGATTCGAAATGCCAAGTGAGATTTTCCATGTGGTAGTGAGAAACCAAGCTAGTGTGAGTCCCACATCCTCTAAATGTCCTCAAAATCATTTGCCACCTATAATTAATCTTGGATTCATTTATTCAACTTATTTATTAAATACTTGGACTATTATAATGTGTAAACATTATTCATTTTCTCCCTTATTACAATTCCCAATGTACCCATTCAACCTAGGGAACTTGGTAGGATTGATGGGGATTGTCTGCTATACAATTATTTGAATGGGGACATTACAGTCCTCCCCACCCAAGATTGCTTGTCCTCAAGCAATTGCAAATTAGGATGCTGCAAAATCTTCTCCTCTTCCCATTTGGCATCTTCATTTGGTAGGTCCTTCCATTGTACTAAATATTCTTTGATAATTCAACTCCTCAACCTCCTTTCCCATGTCTTCAAAATATTTTCCAGAACAAGTGTGAGATGACCTTCATCATCCAAGGGAGGAAGTATTTCTGAAGTTATGATTTGCTGACCAAGGGATTTCTTGAGACAAGAGACATGGAATGCATTGTGGATTTTACTCCCTTCTGGAATTTCTCGTTCATATGGTACTTCTCCAATCTTCCGCACTACCTTGTATGGCCCATAGTACCTTGGTTTTAATTTTTCTGGTCCATTCTTTTTTAGAGATGTTTGCTTATATGGTTGCTACCTTAAATATACTAAATCATTGACCTGAAAGGTTCTTTCTTCCCTATGTCTATCAACATATTGTTTTTGTTGATTTTGAGCAACTTGCAAATTGTCTTTCAAGAGCTTTAAAATGTCTTGGCTCTCTTCCACCCAATATTTAGCCATTGGGTCTCTACTATCACCAAAAATGATTTCAGCAAATGTAAGTGCATCATAATGATATAATGCTTTGAAAGGAGACATCCCTATTGACATATGATAAGTGGTGTTGTAGAAAAACTCACCCAAGTGTAGCCATTTTGCCCATCATTTTTGCTGCTCTCCCACATAGTTTCTTAGGTACCCTTCCAGCCACTGATTCACCCTCTCTGTTTTTCCATCAGTTTGTGGATGATAGATGGTACTTAGAGTCAATTGAGTTCCCACCAATCTAAAAATCTCTTGCCAAAAGGCACCCATGCATCTACTATCTCTGTCACTGACAATGCTCTTGGGGAGCCTATGCAATCTGAAGATTTATTTGAAGAAAATATCAGCCACTTGTGCAGCACTAAAAGATGATGTAAAAGCAAAGAAATGAAATGTTTTTTTCAACCTATCCACTACCACATAGATGCAATCCTTACCCAAATATTTAGGCAAACCGATGATGAAATCCATGGAGATACTGTCCCATTTTTGCTCTGGAATGGGCAATGGTTGTAATAGCCCAGCTGGACATGTGAGTTTTGATTTGTTTTGTTGACATACTTTACATTCATTCACATATTTCTAAACATCTTCTTTCAACCCTTCACCAAAAAATCTTTGCCTCAACTATCTATAAGTTTTGAAGATCTCCGGATGGCCCGCTAGTGGAGAATCATGTGCTTCTTGCAAAATTCGGTACTTGAGCTTTGAGTTCTTAACTAAATAAATTATGCCCTTATAATATATCATCTCATTCAAAATCCTGTAGTTATCATCCCATTTGATTCCATCCAACACATCACAAGAAAATTTGTCTTTAGCATATTCAACTAGTAGCATGTTTTTCCAATCCTTGGCAATGTCCATAAGAGAAAAAGAAGGTCTTCTTGACAAAGAATCTGCTACTATATTATTCTTTCCCTTGACATATTCAATATCAAAATCATAAGCTTGGATTTTTCTTACCCACTTTTGTTACCTTTCATTTAGATCTTTTTGGGTGAGAAAGTGTTTTAGACTGTTGTAGTCAGTTTTCACCACAAACTTGCTGCCCACCGATTATTGTCTAAATTTGGCTAATGCATGCATGATGGCCAGCATTTATTTATCATAGATGGAGTAAATTTTTTCATGAGGCTGCAACTTTCTACTCTCAAAATCTATGGAGTGTTTTCCTTGCTTTAGGATAGCCCCTATTCTTCCACCTGAAGCATCACATTCCACAACAAAAGGTTTAGTAAAATCAGGAAGTGCAAGTATGGCACAACTACTCATTACCTATTTCATTTTTTGGAAGCCCTTTTTAGCCTCTTCATTCCACATGAAAGCTTCCTTCTTAGTCAAATCAATGAGTGGAGAAGTCAACTTGGATAATCCCTTCACAAATTTTCTGTAGTATGTGCATATGCCAATAAAACCCCTCAATTCGGTAATGTTTTTTGGTGATGGCCATTCTAAGATAGCCCTGCGTTTTTCCATGTGTACCTTCACTCCTTCTTTCCGAATAATGTGCCCAAGATACAGTAATTCTTTCATCCCAAATTCACACTTTCACAACTTATCAAATAAGGACTCTTCTTGCAAAACCTTCAACACAATCTCTAACTGCTACAAATGCTCTTCCCATGTTTTACTGTAAATGAGAAGGTCATAAAAGAAAACCAAAAAAAACCTTCTTAGTTGCTTGCAAAAGATCCTATTCATGCATGCTTGAAATGTGGTTGGAGCATTAGTTAACCCAAAAGGCATGACAAGAAATTCAAAGTGACCATAATGACATCGAAAAGCAGTGTTTTGCACATCTTCATCTTTCATTCGAATTTGATGATACCCTGATCTAAGGTCAATTTTGGAGAAGTATTTGGCCCCATGTAGCTCATCAATCCTAGGACTAGGATACCTATTCTTGATAGTATTTTTGTTCAAGGATTTTAAATCTATGCACACTCTCAATGTTCCATCTTTTTTCTTTACTAGCACTACTGAAGAAGCATAAGGGCTAGAGCTTGGTCTAATGAATCCCAACTCTAGGAGTTCTTGGATGGATTTTTCAATCTTATCTCTAAAAGTTTTAGGATGTATTAAAGTTGGTATCTGAATGGGTGAAGTACCCTCCTCCAAAATAATGCTATGCTCAACCCCTCTATCCGGTGGTCTACCATGTGGAAGGTCTCAAAATTTGTTTTCATATTTTTGCAAAAGTCTCTCTATCTCCTTTGGGTGTTCAACAATATTTATATCTGGCTTGGGATATGTAATATGAAATTCATCAGCCCATTCTATGTCCCCATGTATCAATATAGATCTCATACTATTGCAAGTCATTACTTTATTTGGATAAGTGTGTTGTCCTCTCACAACTCTTTGTACCCCTTTTAAATCTTGAAATTTCATTTCATGAATTTGATAATCTACCGTATGCTCTCCTATTGAATATAGCCATTGCACTCCCAAAACCACATTAGTATCAACAACATCAACCACATAAAAACTATCAACAAAAGTATAGTTACCTATGGTGACTTGCAACTTTGGAACCCATGTTTTGCATTGCATCGTGTTGTGACCGGGAATGACCACCATGTAGCCATCAAATGGTTCAATAGGTGTCTTTATTTTCTCCACCATCTCTGCATCAATGAATTTATGGGTGGCTCCTCCATCTACCAAAACTGAATTCCTTTTTCCTTGTACCACACCCTTGCATCGGATAGTATGATAGCAACGTACTGCTGAAAGTACTGCCATTCTTGCTTTGTCTGGGGAAGGATGATTTTCTTCTTGTATTTCCTTTTCTACTATGACTCTTCTCATATGACTCTTCTTGATCTGAAATATGTCCATCTTCATCGATGCCCCCATCATACCCCTCATTATCAGAAAATACTTCTATGTATTGAGCCTTTCCTTTAGTACATTTGTGCCCCGTTGTCCATGGTTGGAAGCATGTGTAGCATAATTTCTTTTCTCGAAGTTCATCTCTGTTTAGTCCTTCTTTTTTATTCCTTTCAAATCAATCTCTTTGCCAATTTTTCTTATCATATCCATCCCTTTGCCAAGGTTTCTTTTCAAATTTGTATTTAGGCTTGGGAGAAAATCTTGTTCTAGGACGCACATTTTGGAGATCCCTAGTCAAGCTCATTGCATCTTTTAATGTAGTTGGCTTGTGGGCTTTGACCAAACCTTTTAAGGGTTCATCCAAACCTTCATTGAACATCAATACTAACCTTCCCATAGAGACATCAACCACCTTAACTGATAGTTTTTGAAATCCCAACATGTATTCAGTAGGGGTCCTAGTTTGCTTCAATTGAGCTAGTTCTTTGAAAGGCAATTCTAGATCTTTTTCTTCAAATCTCTGTAGTACCCTGTCAACAAATTCTCCATATCTTTTAACCTAATTATGACCCAAGTTTTTCAGCACATGAAACCACCATTCATTGGCATCTCCTTCCAAATGAAAAATGGCCATTTTTAATGCATCATCTTCCAGCATGGGATTCAGCTGAAAATACACATCCAATTTTTGCACCCAAGTGTTAGCAGAATTTTGAGAAGAACCATCAAAAGTAGGAAGTGACATTTTTCCAAAGGCACTATTTTATTCTTTGTTTTGGAATGGAATCCTATTGTCTTCCCTCCTTTTCATTTTATGTATAGCATCAATATAGTCACTGAATGGTAAACCTCTTTTACACTCTTCACTCAATCCATTCCAATCAGTTGCTAGTTTAATATTATCCATCTGAATGTTAGGATCTTCTTTGGGTGTGATAAATTTAGGTGCAGTATGCCTTTGTGTGCTTTGGAATTCATCAGGTCTATTATGTAGTCCTGTGCTTGAAAAAATATGCTCACTCCCTTTTATCTTTTCCTCTGAGTGTGAACCACTGTTATCTCCTATCACCCCTTTGCTTCCAAGTTGGTTGATTAACAATTCCAATCCTTGCATAATTTTGCTACCCATTCTATCCATGCTAGTTGAAATTTTAGAAAAGCATGGTTCTAAGGTTGCAATAAGTTTCTCCTACTATCTTAATTCTTCATCCTCCTCTCTACCCATTATTTTAGAAAAAAACTATTTTTCTCCTACTATCTCTTCTTCAACCAAAACTTCTTCAACTATTGGTTCAAAGGGTGGTGGTTTATTTGTTTGGATTATTGTTAATACCATCAAGTGCCAAGACCTTTCTCTAATAAAACTTGTAATGACCCTTTTTAAAAAAATTATGAAGATGCCCAATTTTCCAATTTTTTCCAATTGTTTTGGCCCCCAATATAACCCAAATGCTCCCAAATATTCTGTAAGGGTATATGCATGATATATAGACTTGAATATTAGGTTCAGGGATGATTTATAACTCAAAATACTTCTACAAATTTGATAAATATATTGTTGTCAATGTATGGTATTTTAACTAGCAATTTATGCATCAAATCCCCCCTGGGTAAACACTGAAATGGCCTCCCAAATCCTTCCAAACTCCATCGAATTTTTGAACACAGGTAGGGGATGTATTAAGTATTTTATTAAGGTCTCATGTGCATCATTAATTGATTATTATCTCTAATACAACCCTCTCCCATTCAGCTACAAAAACCATCAATTCAACCCTTGGGGAAATGGCACTATTTCTTCTCCCAATGCAATTAAACTGAGTAAAAATACTTCAAATTCTCAAGTACAGTACATGTAACTTGTAAAACACATCCATGGAAGTCTATTAATTATAAATGTATCATAGAAACATCCATTCATTCGAAACCATCAGCATTATCATGCTATACATCAATGTAGTGGGGAAATGGACATTGTTTGCTCATTAATCAACATTTTTGCATACAATCAGTGGGTATTTCGATCTGAGAATTTATGAATATGAAGAACAGAGGATATGAAGCTGTTAAAATCATAAATATATTATATGAATCTCTCCCAATGAGTACAAGTGCTCACCCAAAGCGCAATCCCTCAAGGAGCATGAATATGCCTTCAAACCTGGAAATGGTGGAGAGAAAGTGATGCACTAAACCAAACCATGAAACTTCATGTAGCTTCTACCTACAAATACAAACTCCATTAAAGTACCATGAAATACTTTAGTGGCCTCTCCAAACACCAACTTGGATGGGAATCTTTCACCCTCGAAATTGACTAAGACAAGAAACTTGTCATCCATTAGCTCTCTCTTCACAAATGAAATTTTTCTCAAATCATCAAAAGCCATTTTCATACTTGATTTCTACATTTTATAACCAACATTATCCTTCTAAGGGTCTCAATCCTCTCATTAGCGTTTAGATATTTCAACTTAGGAAATATTCCACATTTGCCACTTGTCTCCTAGTTTCCAACCCTCCATCTTCTCCCAAATTCGAGTAGGAGTCTCTTTAGCTTCCCCCAACTCAATGAGTGTTGATGTATATGTAACTTTAGAATGTATTTCATTTATATATTTATTGTACTCATATAGAGATGTATTATTCCTCTATATGGAAGTGTCTTCATTTGTATTGACAAGTGAAACAAGTATGTTAACTTGCCGATGGGTTATTAGACCACCTTGTAAGGGGTCGGCCCGATGTAATGTAATATGAAGTTATTGTACCTAGATAGACAAGTCTGCCCCATAAGGTTATTGGGAAAATAGGACAAGTATAAATAGAGATCGGGAAATCTCTATTTGGATCACTTCAGAACTAACACTTCCTTCACTCAAAAAGTGGCGCACTTGTGAGGAGGAGGATCAACTGTTAAGAGGAGTCTATCTCTTGTATTTTGGTTGTTCTATTTCTCTATCTATATCTGAGGAAGTTGTGGGGTTTTTCACCTTAGGGTTTTCCCCATGAAAACTCTATGTGTCTATTGTCTCTCATGCTTTTGCTTCTTGTGATGATTGACATGCTTGTTATGATTGATATGCATTGATATACTATACATGTTATTCTCTCAGTAAAGATCCTAGAGTATTGTGAATTAATGCTCAAAATTAACATGATATTAGATCTTCCCTGAGAAGAAGACATTGTGCAGTGGCGGAAACTAGGGTTTCTTGTTTATTGGGTTTCTCTCCACAGATTTTGGAAAAGCAGTATAGTAGATTGACTCTACTCATCAAGGAGAATCTATCTGTCCAATAAGAATTCAATTCTGAGCATTTTCATATTTGGCCCTAAACATTAGGGTTTCCACAAAAATAGGAATTCCTGAAATTTGAAGACATAGCTAGAAGCTCCTTGGAAAAATCGAAGTTTAGAGCTTTGGATCAAGATTTTTGGCTGGGTAAATCTCCGAGAAACTAAAACCCTAATTCAGGGTCCTCCCCAATGAATCCGGGAAGACTAAAAGACATTTTTGAAGGGTGGAACTTTTCAGATCTCAAATTTTGAATTCACCAGGCTGATCAGCTCATCAAGGCGCATCTTTCTATCCTTTCTTCCCTATGTCTGTCAACATATTGTTTTTGCTGATTTTGAGCAACCTGCAAACTGTCTTTCAAGAGCTTTAAAATGTCTTGGCTCTCTTCCACCCAATATTTAGCCATTGGGGCTCTACTATCACCAAAAATGATTTCAGCAAATGTAAGTGCATCATAACCATATAATTCTTTGAAAGGAGACATCCCTATTGACATATGATAAGTGGTGTTGTAGAAAAACTCACCCAAGTGTAGCCATTTTTCCCATGCTTTTTGCTGCTCTCGCACATAGTTTCTTAGGTACCCTTCAACCACTGATTCACCCTCTCTGTTTTTCCATCAGTTTATGGATGATAGATGGTACTTAGAGTCAATTGAGTGCCCACCAATCTAAAAATCTCTTGCCAAAAGGCACCCATGAATCTACTATCTCTGTCACTGACAATGCTCTTGGGGAGCCCATGCAATCTGAAGATTTCTTTGAAGAAAATATCAGCCACTTGTGCAGCACTAAAAGATGATGTAACAGCAAAGAAATGAATTTTTTTTTTCAACCTATCCACTACCACATAGATGCAATCCTTACCCAAATATTTAGGCAAACCGGTGATGAAATCCATGGAGATACTGTCCCATTTTTGCTCCGGAATGGGAAATGGTTGTAATAGCCTAGCTGGACATGTGAGTTCTGATTTGTTTTGTTGACATACTTTACATTCATTCACATATTTCTGAACATCTTCCTTCAACCCTTCCCAAAAAAAACCTTTGCCTCAACTATCTATAAGTTTTGAAGATCCCCGGATGGCCCGCTAGTGGAGAATCATGTGCTTCTTGCAAAATTCGGTACTTGAGCTTTGAGTTCTGAACTAAATAAATTATGCCCTTATAATATATCATCCCATTCAAAATCCTGTACTTATCATCCCCTTTGATTCCATCCAACACATCACAAGCAAATTTGTCTTTAGCATATTCAACTAGTGGCATGTTTTTCCAATCCTTGGCAATGTCCATGAGAGAAAAAGAAGGTCTTCTTGACAAAGCATCTGCTACTATATTATTCTTTCCCTTGACATATTCAATATCAAAATCATAAGCTTGGATTTTTCTTACCCACTTTTGTTACCTTTCATTTAGATCTTTTTGAGTGAGAAAGTGTCTTAGACTGTTTTGGTCAGTTTTCACCACAAACTTGCTGCCCACCGATTATTGTCTGAATTTGGCTAATGCATGCATAATGGACAGCATTTATTTATCATATATGGAGTAAATTTTTTCATGAGGCTGCAACTTTCTTCTCTCAAAATCTATGGGGTGTTGTCCTTGCTTTAGGACAACCCCTATTCCTCCACCTGAAGCATCACATTCCACAACAAAAGGTTTAGTAAAATCAGGAAGTGCAAATATGGGACAACTACTCATTACCTCTTTCTTTTTTTGGAAGGCCTTTTCAGCCTCTTCATTCCACTTGAAGCATCCTTCTTAGTCAAATCAGTGAGTGGAGAAGTCAACTTGGATAATCCCTTCACAAATTTTCTGTAGTATGTGCATATGCCAATAAAACTCCTCAATTTGGTGATGTTTTTTGGTGATGGCCATTCTAAGATAGCCCTGCGTTTTTCCATGTGTACCTTCATTCCTTCTTGCCGAATAATGTGCCCAAGATATAGTAATTATTTCATCCCAAATTAACACTTTGACAACTTAGCAAATAAGGACTCTTCTTGCAAAACCTTCAACACAATCTCTAACTGCTACAAATGCTCTTCCCATGTTTTACTGTAAATGAGAATGTCATAAAATAAAACCAAAACAAACCTTCTTAGTTGCTTGCAAAAGATCCTATTCATGCATGCTTGAAATGTGGTTGGAGCATTAGTTAACCCAAAAGGCATGACAAGAAATTCAAAGTGACCATAATGACATCGAAAAGCAATGTTTTGCACATCTTCACCTTTTATTCGAATTTGATGATACCCTGATCTAAGGTCAATTTTGGAGAAGTATTTGGCCCCATGTAGCTCATCCATGAGATCATCAATCCTAGGAATATGATACATATTCTTGATAGTATTTTTGTTCAAGGCTTTGAAATCTATGCACATTCTCAATGTTCCATCTTTTTTCTTTACTAGCACTACTGAAGAAGCATAAGGGCTAGAGCTTGGTCTAATGAGTCCCAACTCTAGGAGTTCTTGGATGGATTTTTCAATCTCATCTCTAAAATTTTTAGGATGTCTATAAGTTGGTATCTGAATGGGTGAAGCACCCTCCTCCAAAATAATGCTATGCTCAACCCCCCATATCTGGTGGTCTACCATGTGGAAGGTCTCAAAAAACTTTTTCATATTTTTGCAAAAGTATCTCTATCTCCTTTGGGTGTTCAACAATCTTTATATTTGGCTTGGGAGATGTAATATGACATTCAACAGCCCATTCTAAGTCACCATGTCTCAATATAGATCTCATACTATTGTAAGTCACTACTTGATTTGTATAAGTGTGTTGTCCTCTCACAACTCTTTGTACCCCTTTTGAATCTTGGAATTTCATTTCAAGAATTTGATAATTTACTGTATGCTCTCCTACTGAATATAGTGATTGCACTCCCAAAACCACATTAGTATCAGCAACATCAACCACATAAAAACTATAAACAAAAGTATAGTTACCTACGGTGACTTGCGGCTTTGGAACCCATGTTTTGCATTGGATCGTGTTGTGACCGGGAATGACCATCATGTAGCCATCAAATGGTTCAATAGGTATCTTTATTTTCTCCACCATCTCTGCATCAATGAAGTTATGGGTGGCTCCTCCATCTACCAAAACTAAATTCATTTGTCCTTGTACCACACCCTTGCATCAGATAGTATGATAGCGAGGTACTGCCGAAAGTACTGCCATTCTTGCTTTGTCTGGTGAAGGATGATTTTATTCTTGTATTTCCTCTTCTACTATGACTCTTCTCATATGAATCTTCTTGATCTGAAATATGTCCATCTTCATCCATGCCCCCATCATACCCCTCATTATCAGAAAACACTTCTATGTATTGAGCCTTTCCTTTAGTACATTTGTGCCCCGATGTCCATGGTTGGAAGCATGTGTAGCATAGTTTCTTTTTTCGAAGTTCATCCCTGTTTAGTCCTTCTTTTTTATTCCTTTCAAATGAATCTCTTTTCCAAGGTCTCTTATCATATCCATCCCTTTTCCAAGGTTTCTTTTCAAATTTGTAGTTAGGCTTGGGAGAAAATCTTGTTCTAGGATGCACATTTTGGAGATCCCTAGTCAAGCTCATTGCATCTTTTAATGTAGTTGGCTTGTGGGATTTGACCAAACCTTTTAAGGGTTCATCCAAACCTTCATTGAACATCAATACTAACCTTCCCATAGAGACATCAGCCACCTTAACTGATAGTTTTTGAAATTCCAACATATATTCAGTAGTGTTAAATTTTGAGCATTAATTCACAATACTCTAGGATCTTCACTGAGAGAATAACATATACAGTATATCAATGCATAACAATCACAATAAGCATCACAAGCATCACAAGAATCAAAAGCATGAGAGACAAGAGACACAGAGTTTCCGTGGGGAAAACCCTAAGGTGAAAAACCACACAACTTCCTTAGAGATAGAGAGAGCAATGGCTCAACCAAAGTACAACCAAAATAGACTTGAGATAGTCTCCTAGAAGCAGATGATCCTCCTCCTCACTAGTGCGCCACTTTCTAAGTGAGAGAGATATAACTTTCCGAATGATCTAAATAGAGATCTCCTGATCTCTATTTATACTAACCTGTTTTCCTAGTGACCTTATGGGGTCGACTTGTCTAGATAGGTACATCCACAATATAATATATATTTCAGGGCCGACCCCACACATGGTGGTCTAATAACCCATCGGCAAGTACACACGCTTGCAACACTTGTCAATCCACATGACGAAACTTCCTTATAGAGGAATAACACATCTCTAATAAGGGTACAATAAATATATATGAAATACATAGATGAAATACATTCCGAAGTTACATATACATCAACACTCCCTCTTAACTAGGAAGGTATTTCTCGACACAGATCTGCTAGACAAGTCTTCTTCTCGGGATCATCGTCATCGATGCATCATCATCATCATCGTCACTGCTGCTGCTATCTCAACCAATCTTTGACTCTACTCGTCATAGGAAGTTCTACAGAGCCAGTCCTTTTTCATACTGGATGTAGGCCCACCACCTGCAGGTCTTCATCATCACTGGCCATATTGTGGAAATATCAGGACTTATTACGTGCATCACAAAACCTTAAACGAGTCTCTTGACTAGCAAGAACCCTAAAGAGCATCTGAGGCCTTTTTCATCCTGTCCAGATCTCCAGGACTTATTACATGTGACCCCACCACAAAACCTCGAAAGAGAATCCCAGGATTGATTATGAGCACAATGCTCAACCTATCGGATCTCCCAGGGCACAAATTACATGTGGTCACCACAAAACCTCAAAAGAGCATCCCAGGATTGATTACGAGCACAAGGCTCAACCTATCGGATCTCCCAGGGCACAAATTACATGTGGTCATGGCAAAACCTCGAAAGAGCATCCCAGGACTGATTACGAGCACACAGCTCAACCTATCGGATCTCCTAGGGCACAAATTACATGCCATAGGACAAAACCTCGAAAGAGCATCTGCCAGATATCTCAGGGCACAAATTACATGCCATAGGCAAAACCTCGAAAGACTATCTGCAGATCTCCCATGGCACAAATTATATGTCCTCCCAAGCAAAACCTTGAAAGAGCATTTGCCAGATATCCCAGGGTACAAATTACATGCCATAGGCAAAACCTCGAAAGACTATCTGCAAATCTCCTAGGGCACAAATTACATGCTTATCTGCACAACCTATTCCACGGCCATAGAGTATCAACCTGATACTCACCATACATCATCCTGATATACACATGATCATCCTGATCATCATCACTGCAACATCTTGCTACATGTCATCTGGAGCAACATCCTGAAGCTCGTCATCCATGATCATCCTGATCATACAATGCATCTACCTGATGCATACCAAGTATCTACCTAATACATATAATCATACATGATCCACCTGATCACACAGTGTATCCACCTGATACAAATATAAATACATGATACATATCAACATACATGATCTACCTGATCATAAAATGTATCCACCTGATACATATACAGATACATGGTCCAAGCATCCAACATGATGCTTATACAAAATACATACACATGATCCAACCGAGCATATCCAACATCCAACATGATGTGTACATACATATAAATGATCCAACTGATCATCTCCAACATCCAACATGATGCGTACATACATAAACATATAAATGATCCAACTGATCATATCCAGCATCCAACATGATGCATACATACATACATATAAAAATGATCCAACTGATCATACAAAGCAGAAACCAGAACATCATCCTGATGCTCATCATCCAGCGCTTACATCCACAGCCATGTGAAGGATCCTCCTTCCAACATGCTTGGAATGGCTTCAGCAAATGTGTCCATCGCTTCTTCCTCGAAGTGTCATCAATCCGAAGAACACCAAGCCTCTCTCTGAATTACTCAAACTTCACCCTGGCTAGTGGCTTCGTCAGCATATCTGCAATCTGCTCATCCGTTGCAACATACAGGAGCTTCACAGCTCCTCTCTGCACCATATCCATGATATAGTGATATTTGATCTCTATGTGTTTCGACCTGTCATGAAACATTGGGTTCTCGGACAGCTTCACACAACTCTGGTTATCACAGAAGATACCAGTAGCATCCAACGGGAGATCAAATAATTCATACAGTAGCTTCCGTAGCCATACTGCCTCTCAACTAGCTGAACAGGCTGCAACATACTCTGCCTCAGCTACACTCAGTGCTACACAGGACTGCTTCCTGCTAAACCAAGAGATCACACCTGATCCCATACTAAAGTAACACCCAGATGTGCTCTTCCTATCTGCAGCACTGCTAGCCCAATCTGAATCAACATAACCCTGCAAGTTAAACTTTTGATTCGCCTCATACTTGAGCCCATAATCCATTGTACCCTTCAGGTACCTCAGAACATGCTTTACAGCAACCAGATGAACACTCCTCGGATCTCTCAGGAACTGACTCAATGTGTTCACTGCAAAGCAAATATCTGGTCTCGTGTTCGTCAGGTACATCAAGGACCCAATCATCTGATGATACGTAGAGACATCAACCGGCTCAGATGAAGCATCACATAGAAGCTTCAGATTCGATGCCATAGGTGTGGCCATGGACTTGTAATCCATCATCCCGAATCTCTTCAGGATATCTACTGTGTACTTCCCTTGACCAAGGAAGATCCCACTTGCACTCTGCCACACCTCCATACCTAGGAAATAATGCATCATTCCCAAATCTTTCATATTGAACTCGGCAGCAAGATTTCTCTTAGTATCTGCAATCAATCTGTCATCTCCTGTTACAAATAAGTCATCCACATACAGGAGTAGAATCACAGGATTCCCTTCCTCAACCTTGTAATAAAGGTTGGAATCCGCTTTACTCTTGGTAAAGCCCAAACTAGATAGGAAACTGTCCATCCTACCGTACCAAGTTTTGGGATCTTGTTTCAAGCCATACAAGGCTTTCTTCAATCTGCACACATATGACTCCCTGTCATGTATTTCGAAACCGAGTGGCTGCTCCACATATACTTCCTCTTCAACTACACCATTCAAGAAAGCAGTCTTGACATCCACCTGGTGTATTTTCCATTTCATCGCTGCAGCCAGGGCAAGTACTGTTTTGATGGAAGTATACTTGGCTACAGGTGCAAAATTTTCTTCATAATGTATTCCCTCTTTCTGAGAGAAGCCACGAGCTATGAATCTTGCTTTGTATTTCTCTACACTGCCATCTGTAGCATGCTTGATTTTGTAGATCCATTTAGAAGTCACAACAAACTTCTCTTTAGGTCTTGGTACAACATCCCAAACATCATTCTTCATTATTGATTGGTATTCCTCAACCATGGCATCCTTCCATTCTTTCTTTTCCGCTGCTTCTTCATAACTGGAAGGTTCTTTGTTCATAATGTCATAGAGTAAAGCAACATAGCTGGTATGTGATCTGGTTCTCTTCTTTGCTCTATGTTCTTCTTCTGGAATGCCAAATATTTTTGCATCTTGAATGAGCTCTCTAGCCCATGCAGGTTTCCTCTTGTGAGAGTTATCCTCATGGGGTGGATCTACAGGTTCTTGCGTATCTTAAAACTCACTAACAACTTCTAGAATTGCTTCAGTCATGGTAGTGTCTTGAAATCTAGTTTCCTTAGGTTCTTCATAAACTTTGATAGGTGCCTTCCTTGATTTGATGAATGTTGAGTTTTCATCAAATGTCACATCCCTGCTGACATCAATCTTCTTGAACCCTGGAAAGTATATTCTGTAAGCCTTCGAGCTTTCACTGTAACCCACAAAGATACCCTTCTTTCCTGAAGGATCTAGTTTAGTCCTCTTTTCCTTTGGGACATGAGTGTATACTGAACAACCAAATATTTTGAGATGGCTGACTTCAGGTTTCTTACCAGAAAAGACCTCTTATGGTGTCTTGTTGTCCAATATTTTGTGGGGTGTTCTGTTCTGCACATATACAGCTGTTCTAGTTGCTTCTGCCCATAGATGCATAGGTAGATCTTGGTCATGCAGCATTGCCCTTGCTTCTTCCATGATTGTTCTGTTCTTCCTTTTTGCAACTCCATTTTGTTGAGGATTCTAAGGAGAAGCCAACTCCCTCTTAATCCTTGAATCACTACAAAGATTCTTGAAGTCACCGAAGGTGAATTCTCCACCATTGTCGCATCTGAATGTTTTGATCTTCTTGTCAGTTTGATTCTCCATCAAGGTTTTGAATTCCTTGAATTTATCAAACACCTCATCTTTGTTCTTCAAGAAGTATACCCAAGTCTTCCTAGAGAAGTCATCAATAAATGAGACATAGTAAACATACCCACTCAGAGAACTAGATGACATAGGACCACATACATCTGAGTGGATTATTTCCAAGATGTCTTTTGCCTTGCTTTCACTGTTTGGGAAAGCCTTCTTAATGTTCTTACCTTTTGCACATCCTTTGCAAACACCTTCATGTTTGGTCTTGATTTCAGGAAGACCCTCTACAGCCTTGCTTGCAATTGGAAGTGCCCTATAGTGCATATGAGCAAGTATTCTATGCCAAAGTTCACTTGGCTCCATGGATTCATGTACCATGGCATGTTCAGGTTGTCCCTTCAATTTATACAAACCTCCCTCTTGCTCTCCAATCACTACTGCATCATCTATGTTCTTTCCCTTTGGCCACATTAGGACTTGGCCATCCACAAATGCAACCCTCATACCTTTTGCATCCAATGTAGAGATGGAGAGTAAGTTCTTCTTGAGCCCAGGTACATAAAGGACTTCTTTCATCTTCAAAGATTTTCCAGAATCTAGATTGTAGGAGGCTTCACCACTTCCTTTGATTGGGTATTGATAATCATCCCCCAAGTTTCACCTTATGGGGTGATTCATGTTCAGATAGATTCACAAAATATTCCTTAAACCCAGTCATGTGTTTGGAAGCCCCACTATCAATCAACCAATGATTACAACCATGGGAGATAGTACCTGTGAGAGAATAAATTAGAACATATTCTTCTTCACTTGATGAGTCGTCATCACTATCACTTTCTGCCCTAGCCTTCTTCTTTGGGGGTTTATCATTTTCGGCAGCATGAGCATGATATCTTCTTTTGTTATTCTTCTTCTTCTTATTGAAGTTGTTGTTGTTGTCTTTCTTCTTCTTGGGACAATCTGAAGCAAAATGTCCCTTCTCATCGCAATTGAAGCATCTGAGATCTTTCTTATCTTTATGATAATGGTGGTGTGAGAATCTTCTGTTATGAGATGATTCCTTCTTGGACTTGCCTTTCCTAGCATGTGCTATGCGAGATTGGTCTTCATTTCCCATCTTTTCTTCTCGGGCCACAAGCCTAGCTTCTTCTTGAGAGCATTCTTCCCACAATCTGTTGAAGGAGATCAACTTCTTCCTTGCACAAATTCCTTGAATAAAGGAATCCCATGACCTGGGTAAGCCATTTAGAGTGGTCATCACCACTTCACCATTCTCCACCATTTCATCCACTGCTTCTAGTTGTTCCTTGATCTGGGAGACCCTTGAAAAATAAGATTGAATGGTTTCTCCATTCTGAAACTTTACTCCTTTCAATTGGTTTCGTAGGGTCATCTTCCGATTTATGTTCTTCCCTTCAAATAGCTTGGTCAAAGAGTCAAACATCTCCTTGGGTGTCTTTAGAGAAGACACATGGGGTATGAGATGGTATTTGATAGAATCAGAAATGATTCTCTTTGCCTTGACCAAGTTTTTCTTATGCAATACCTTAGCCTCTTCATCCTCTGGGATAGGGATGTCTTCTTTTACTTATGAGTCCAACTCATTCTCTTCCAGGATTAACCCAATCCTATACTTCCAAGCTCGGAAGTTATCAGCTCCTTCAAGCTTATTATATTTTCTTATATATATATATTATTATTTTCTTATTTAATATTTTTTATATTTTTTTAAATATTTTATAATAATAATAAAAATATAGTTATAATAATTATAAATGAAAATAAGAAATTAATTAAAATAATAATAATAAAAATAAATATTAGTATAACCAATATTATTATTATAAAAACATATGTCATATTACACCGTACATGTACACAATAATACTTATTTTTTTAATTATTATTATTATAAGATATTTCAATATTTGTTATTTAATAATAATAATAATAGATGTTATCATTATTATAATTAAATAATTATTATTAAAAAATATAATTATTAAATAATAATAATATATGTTATTATTATTATTATAATGAAATAGTTATTTTTACAAAATATTTAATTATTAAATAATAATAATAGTTATTGTTATCATAATAATTAAATAATTATTATTAAAAAATATTTAATTATTACTCTAAATTATTTATAATTTATTAAACATAATTATAAATTAAATCATTTATAATTTATTAAACATAATTTTTAACTAATTTTTTTTTATAATTTAGTACTATAAATTGTTTATAATTTAGTAATTATAATTATAAAATAGTAATACTTATTATTTTTAATATTTTCACAACCATAATATTAATATTAAAAATGGCGAAATATTCCCAGTCAACTAACAAACCATATTAATATTAATAATATGACTTATATACACGGATCCACGTATATAAGCCATATTATTAATATTAATATGACTTGCTAGTTATCTATGCAATAATGATACTTTATCTATGTGTCACTCTTCTATATATAGAAGTATGTGTAGCTTTATTAGCCCTACCCTTGTGAATCGGTCCTATACATTAAATTAAATTGAATTTGAACCAACATCATCCTATGAATATATATGTAATATGTGTTATGTGTAACATTTTAATTTTGATTCATATATATGATTGATAGGTATAGTGAATTATGAATTATATATTTTAAACTATTTTTAAGTGATTATACTAAATTAATTAATTAATCATAAAGTCTAGAAAGTTCAGATTTAAACATTTTTCATTTGTTAATTAATTTTATAGTCAACATGTTAAAATCCTAAATTAATTAATTAATCTTAAAGTCAAGAAAGTTCTACTCGTGCCGTAGAAATATGTGCACTCTTGTAATGCTGCACTCAATATAATTAGTATCTTGCGCCTGTGTTTGGTGTGGTCTGGCGAATTATACAGTGGGCTGTTAGTTGGACAAAAGAAAGACGATGGAATTGGGATTTCAAGAGCGGCAGGTTTCGGAGAGCGTAGAGTTCTATGTGAAACTCGCCACTGCTCTTCTTGTTGTTGTATTGATAGCGGCATGGAGCTTCTTATCCAGGGAAAGAAAGGTAAGGCTGCCCCCCGGGCCTTTTCCGTTGCCTATTATCGGCAATCTTCACTTGCTGGGAGAGCTTCCCCACCGAGCGATGGCAGATCTGTCTATGAAGCACGGGCCTCTCATGTCCCTCCGCTTCGGCTCCGCCCTCAACTTAGTCGTCTCCTCTCCAGAGATGGCCAAGGAGTTTCTCAAGACCCACGACCAGCTTTTCGCAAACAAGCCTCCGTCGGCCGCTACTAAGCATTTGTCATTTAATTTTTCGGACTTTGCCTTTGTTCCGTATAGCCATCACTGGAGGCAAATGCGTAAGCTCTGCGCTTTGGAGTTGCTGGGCTCCAGGCGCTTAGATTACTTTCGCTTTATTAGAGAAGAGGAAGTCTCTGATATGATTCGCTCTATTATTATTAATTCAGATGATTCTCGTCCCTTAAACATCTACCAAACCGTGGCATCCCTTGCAACTGCTATAATCTGCAGGATGGCCTTCGGTAGAAAATATGCGGAGAAGGACTTGAGAGTTGTGAATTCAATGGTCAGAGAAAGTTTTCTGTTACTTGGCTCATTTAATATTGGAGATTACATACCTTTCTTGGACTGGATGGATTTGCAAGGTCTCAACAGTCGGATGAAGAAGCTACAGAAGATACAAGACCACTTGTTAGAGAAAGTAATAGACGAACACGTTGCCGGCCAGAATGACCCCAGCATGACAAACTATCTTGTAGATGTCTTACTTGCAGCCTCTGCAGATAAAGACAGAGAGTTCCAGATTTCACGAGATAATATAAAAGGAGTTCTCTTTGTAAGTTCAAATTCAGCTACCACATGGATGGATATTATATATCAAATTAGATTTAGATAGCCTTTGATGTAATTTGATACTGTGATCTTGATGTTGGCAGGATATGTTGCTTGGTGGCGCAGACACGGGGCCAACAACGATACTGTGGGTAATGTCGGAAGCGGTGCGAAACCCGCCAGTGATGAAGAAGCTCCAGGACGAGCTGGAACGTGTCGTTGGATTGGACCGCATGGTATGCGAATCTGATCTCCCTCGTCTCGTTTATTTACGAGCTATGGTCAAAGAAACGCTTAGACTCTATCCATCGGGGCCTTTTTTGACGCGCTTCTTATCTGGCGCTGAGCCCTGCAATGTATTGGGCTATGAAATACCCCGTAATACGAGCGTTATCGTTAATGTTTGGGCGATTGGGAGGGACCCTAACTCATGGGAGGACGCCGAAATTTTCAAGCCAGAGAGATTCATGGAAAGAGTTGGGTCTGAGGTAGATGCAAATGGAGATCAAAACTTTGGGTGCCTTCTCTTTGGAGCAGGCAGGAGAAGATGCCCCGGGCAACAATTGGGAACTCTTGTTGTAGAGTTTGCGGTGGCGCAGCTCTTGCACTGCTTCAACTGGAGGCTTCCTTTGGATGACAAGAATGGGCAAAATCAAGAAGTGGATATGACTGAAAGGTTTAACGGAATCACATTGACCAAGGCTCATGATCTCTTGGCTATTCCAACACCACGCCTAGAATGCATTACCCACATGAAAAGGACTTCAGATGTCTAGTGGAATTATAGAAGCTTTTTGTTGTAAAAATCGTTGCCAAAGTAGTGGCCAAGAGTCCTTTCAACTAAAGAGTTGATTCTGTTGTAGGTATTAGTCATGTTCTTTGTTGTTTGTTTCTACTAAAGAGACTTGATTCTGTTGTAGGTCTTAGTCATGTTCTTAGTTGTTTGTTTCTTAATTGAATTTTGGTGATGCCTTTTGACAATAGACAATGGTGTCTCTCAAATCAAGTTTATCTTTAGTGACCACTTTCCATTTTCTGGAATTTGTATTTTTTCCAGCTTGTTGAATTTTGGGTGTAATTTAGAATTTGGAGATGTATTTTTATTCATGCTTTTGTAATGTAGTAATGATTCTGATATTTATAAAAATAAAAATAATTAAATAATTTATAATAAAAAAAATCATTGGTGTAGATACAAAGTTATGGTTTTGTAATGTAGTAATGATTATGAAATTTATAAAAATAAAAATTATTAAATAATTTATAATAAAAGATATTATTTATTAAGATACAAAGACATGTGAGTAGAATAGATATTATTATAAAATTATGTAAATAATTAGATTTCTTAAAATATATTTTTATGAAAATTTGACAATATATCAAACATTTATAATATGTAATAATTTTTTAAATAGATAATTAAGTTTTTCCTATTTCTCATCAATCATAAAAATGAGAGAACACCCTAAAATAAATATGTTTTGGTTATATAAATTTTGTAGTGTCCATAAAGATCACTAAAGTTAGATTCATGAGAAGAAAACACCATATAAACTACCCTAAGATACTTGTATATTTTGGTTATATAAACTTTGTAGTGTTAGTAGAGACTATCACTAAAGTTAGATTTAAGTAATAATTATAGATAAACCACCATATAACAATGTTATCCTAGCTAGTGCATGTATTTTACTATATATATATAGTTGATGAAAATTAGATGATACTATGTGTTTTGTTATCATAACATTTGAAATTCACATCTTTCACAATTTAAGGAAAATTTCATCTTATTTGTACTTGGTTTGAAATTATTAGTATATGACATGAAATGGAATATCATGATTCATTGGCATTCATAAAGTGAAATTTGATTGAAGAATCTAATTATGATTGTTGTTTGTCATTTTTCATGTTAGGTTTATATTATGTTGATGTGATGTATGTCTTTCAAAATATTATAAGATTCTTAAATTGAATTTTACAATTTATAATTCATAATTTTTGTAATTGTGTATATAAAAAATATGAAATTAATGACTTATGTTATTGTTATATAATTTTTGTAATTATCTATATAAAAAGTATGAAATTAATAGCTTATATTATTGTTATTATTTGCACTATTAATACTCTAAAATTAATTGAGAAATTCTAAATATATTCTCACTTATTAATTTTTTGTTTTAACCATAATTCATCATAGATTTAATAATTAGAAAACTCAATTTTCAAATACTTTATGAAACCTTACCAAATTTGATGTAAAATGACCTCCTAGATAACATAACTTTTTATGAAGCTTATGTGGGTCACAAAAATTATTTGCTATGTTTTTTTTTTTAAATACCAAATCGGCATTTCAAGTGATATGAAAGAAAATAGCATCCAAATGAAGATGATATGAATTTTTTCAATAACTTTTATTTCTGGTAGTGTTATCTTACATAAATACAATTTGTGGTGTGAGTCTTTTTAATATAACATTTATGAATAATTTTATGTGGACTGTAAAACATGGTTAATTTAAAAATAATAATAATTTATTAAAGTTTGTGGGTTGTTAAATTTTGTTGATTTGGTTATATTAAGAACAAGAGTTGCAAGCAACAATGTCTTTGACAAAGTGTAAGATGCATTAGCTTGAATGTTGGGAACCGCAAGTGGCAATGTTTGTGAGACTTGAAAGGAAAAACAATTTGAAGCATTTATGATTCAAAGATGCTTGCATTGACCTAGAGCAACATGCACTAGCTTTTTTTTTACATATATTCAAGTATTGCAAAATCTAGTTTCATGCTAAGCATTTTGAAGAATTCCGTGATGAACTATTTTTTGTTTCCACCAATAAGATTTTCATGGAAATAAATAGTCAAGCTACCCGGTATAAGGTAGTGAGAAAGTAGAGGTAAAAGTGAATGCAAAATTAGTTATAAAGTATTAGGCAAGTAGAGGTTTGAATAAATGCAAGTATCTTAATGAAACTAATAGAGTATCTGATCACAACTTCAATTCATTTTGAATTTTTGGCCGCAATTGTAACGAGCTATAATATTCCAAGGAGGGAAATAAATGACCTTCCCATTCTATAAGCATCTATAATCTAGCACAAAGTGTTAGAAGGTGGCAATGACATGATTTTCTTTCCAAGCCCTATTGGTTTTGAGAATCAGCTACAAATAGCATTGTCTTAGTGTCTTTCCACTAGTAGGATGAACATTAGCTTGCATAGCAGGAGCTAATGAGTAAAGTTAAAATATGTTAGTATATTTTTTTTACATGGTGACTGAACCTACAGGTTATGGAACTGAAGGATACATGCCATCTTGCACTGGAATTGAATCTACGCCTTAGTTATATGATAGAAAACCGGAACAATGGACTATGTATCTCCACATGGGTTGATAACTACAGACATGAGCTCAAGGACTTAGTCAGCAGACTCTAGCCATGGCTCATGATTTCGATCTTGGCCATACTTGACATCAGTTTTCTTAGTACATAATTCAATATGATGGAATTAAATTCATATAAAAATAAAATGCATAAGTTTTTATATACCTTTATTGTCAGCTTTGAATCTTATGGAAACCCAGCCTCTCACTAGAGCAATTATTGTGTTGTGCTTTGGGGTATCAACCAAATTAAATTTAAGATGATCGGCATCTGGGTTCTCTACCATGAAGATGTTTGTTGACTGAAAAATGTAATGTCCCCATTCAAATATTTGTATAGCAGACAATCCCCATCAATCCTACCAAGTTCCCTAGGTTGAATGGGTACATTGGGAATTGTAATAAGGGAGCAAAGGAATAATGTTTACACATTAGAATAGTCCAAGTATTTAATAAATAAGTTGAATAAATGAATCCAAGAGGAATGAAAGGTGGAAAATGGTTTTGAGGACATTTGGAGGATGTGGGACCCACACTAGCTTGGTTTCTCACTGCCACATGGCAAATCTCACTTGGAATTTCGAATCCATGGAAAGGAAAACATTATTGGGTGAGTTGATAAGGCATACACATGGCATGGAGCATCTTAGGTCGAAATGGGATGGAATAGTAATTTCCATGGAAGAAGAAGAGTCAAATTGGAGAATAGTGGACAGTTGGGCTAGATTCCCTAATCTTATGACAACAATGATGAAGCATCTATGACATCTATGACAAAATT
Source organism: Larix kaempferi (assembly GCA_027924585.1). Lineage (NCBI taxonomy): Eukaryota > Viridiplantae > Streptophyta > Pinopsida > Pinales > Pinaceae > Larix > Larix kaempferi. The sequence continues at coordinate 1,733,769 of BSBM01000640.1, forward strand.
CAAATTTGACTTCTTACACCTGACCATTATTACATGTCAGCCCCAAAAATAAGCCCAAGAAGGCGCTCATTATTAATTTTGAGCATTAATTCACAATACTTTAGGATATTTATTGAGAGAATAACATGTACAGTATATCAATGCATATCAATCATAACAAGCATGTCAATCATCACAAGAAGTAAAAGCATGAGAGACAATAGACACACAGAGTTTCCGTGGGGAAAACCCTAAGGTGAAAAACCCCACAAATTCCTCCGAGATAGATAGAGCAATAGCACAACCAAAGTACAAGAGATAGAATCCTCTTAGCAGCTGATCCTCCTCCTCACAAGTGTGCCACTTTCCGAGTGAAGGAAGTGTGAGTTCTGAAGTGATCCAAATAGAGATTTCCCTATCTCTATTTATACTTGTCCTATTTGCCCAATAACCTTATGGGGCGGACTTGTCTAGCTAGGTACAATAACTTCATATTACATTATATCGGGCCGACCCCTTACAAGGTGGTCTAATAACCCATCGGCGAGTTAACATACTTGCGACACTTGTTAATACAAATGACGACACTTCCATATAGAGGAATAATACATCTCTATAGGAGTACAATAAATATATAAATGAAATACATTTCGAAGTTACATATACATCAACACTCCCTCTTAACTAGGAAGGTATTTCTCGACACAGATCATCTAGCACAAGTCTTCTTCTCTGGATCATCATCAGCGAATCATCATCCTCGAATCATCGTCATCGTCACAGTTGCTGCTATCTCAATCAATATCTGAATCTACTCGTCATAGGAAGTTCTATAGAGCCAGTCCTTTTTCATACTGGATGTAGGTCCACCACCTGTAGGTCTTCATCATCAGTGGCCATACTGTGGAACCTAGTACTGATTACGTGCATCAACAAAACCTAGCATAGACTATAGGTTCTTTTACATGTTGACCTTCACAAAACCTACTCAGAGCATCCCAGGATGTTACGAGCAAACCGCTCTACCTGTCTGGATCTCGATAGAGCATCCCAGGCTGTTACGAGCACACCACTCTATTTTTTCGGATTTTAAAGGATCTTTTCTATGTGAACTTTCCCAAAACCTACTCAGAGCATCCCAGGCTGTTACGAGCAAACCGCTCTACCTGTCTGGATCTCGATAGAGCATCCCAGGATGTTACGAGCACACCGCTCTACCTGTCTGGATTTTAAAGGATCTTTTCTATGTGAAATTGTAGCAAAACCTACCCAGAGCATCCCAAGATGTTACGAGCACACCGCTCTACCTGTTCGGATCTCGATAGAGAAACCCAGGCTGTTACGAGCACACCGCCCTACCTATCCAGATTTTAAAGGATCTTTTCTATGCTACCTGCACAACCTATCCATGGCCATAGAGTATCAAACCGATACTCACCATACATCATCCTGATGTACATAATCACATGATCAACTTGATCATCATCATAGCATCAACCTGATGCATATCATCTGGAGCAACATCCTGAAGCTCGTCATCTGTGATAATCCTGATCATCATCATAGCATCAACTTGATGCATATCATCTGGAGCAACATCCTGAAGCTCGTCATCTGTGGTCATCCTGATCAAACAGTATATCCATTTGATGCATACAAAGTATCTACCTGATACATATCATCATACATGATCTACCTGATCATATAATGCATCCACCTGATATACATAATGCATCCACCTGATACATACATAATGCATCCTCCTGATACATACATAATGCATCCACCTGATACATACATCAGTACATGATCTACCTGAGCATACAATTATCCACCTGATACAAATCTATGATCCAACTGATCATATCAAGCATCCAACATGATGCATATACAAATACAAGATCACAATGATCAAAGCATCCAACATGATGCATACATACATATACATATAAATGATCCAACTGATCATATCCAACATCCAACATGATGCGTACATACATATACATATAAATGATCCAACTGATCATATCCAACATCCAAAAGGATGCATATATAGAGCAGTAACTGGAGCATCGTCCTGATACTCATCATCCAATGCTTACATCCATAGCCATGTGAAGGATCTTCCTTCCACCATGCTTGGAATGGCTTCAGCAAATGTCTCCATCACTTCTTCCTTGAAGTGTCATCGATCTAAAGGACACCAAGCCTCTCTCTCAAGTACTCGAACTTCACTCTAGCTAGTGGCTTCGTCAGCACATCGGCAATCTGCTCATCGGTCGTAATGTATAGGAGCTTCACTGCTCCTCTCTGCACCATATCCCTGATATAGTGATATTTGATCTCAATGTGCTTCAACCTATCGTGGAACATCGGGTTCTCAGACAGCTTCACACAACTCTGGTTATCACAAAAGATACCAGTAGTCTCCAGCGGGAGATCAAATAACTCTGAAAGTAGCTTCCGAAGCCATACTGCCTCACAACTAGCCGAACAGGCTGCAACATACTCTGCCTCGGCTGTACTCAATGCTACGTAGGACTTCTTCCTACTAAAGCAAGAGATCACACCTGATCCCATACTGAAACAACACCAAGATGTGATCTTCCTATCTGCAGCACTGCCTGCCCAATCTGAATCAACATAACCCTGCAGGTTAAACTTTTGACTTGCTTCATACTTAAGCCCATAATCAACCGTACCCTTCAGGTACCTCAGAATATGCTTTACAACAACTAGGTGAACACTCCTTGGATCCATTAGGAACTGGCTCAATGTGTTCACCGCAAAGCAAATATCTGGTCTCGTGTTCGTCAGGTACATCAAGGACCTAATCATCTGACGATACATAGAGACATCAACCAGCTCAGATGAAGCATCACATAGAAGCTTCAGGTTTGATGCCATAGGTGTGGCCATAGCCTTGAAATCCATCATCCTGAACCTCTACTGTATACTTCCCTTGTCCAAGGAAGATCCCATCTGCACTCTGCCACACCTCCATACCTAGAAAATAGTGCATCATCCCTAAGTCCTTCATATCAAACTCGGCAGCAAGCTTCCTCTTTGTATCGACAATCAATCTGTCATCTCCTGTTACAAACAGGTCATCCACATATAGGAGTAGAATCACAGGATTTTCTTCATCAACCTTATAGTAAAGGTTGGAATCTACTTTACTCTTGGTAAATCCCAAACTAGATAGAAAACTATCCATCCTACCATACCAAGTTCTAGGAGCTTGTTTTAAGCCATACAAGGCTTTCTTCAATTTGCACACATATGACTCCCTGTCATGTGTTTCAAAACCGAGTGGCTGCTCCACATACACTTCCTCTTCAACTACACCATTCAAAAAGGCAGTCTTGACATCCATCTAGTGTATCTTCCATTTCAGTGTTGCAGCCAGAGAAAGTACTGTTCTGATGGAAGTGTACCTAGATATAAGAGCAAAATTTTCTTCATAATCTATTCCCTCTTTCTGAGAGAAGCCACGAGCTACGAACCTGGCCTAGTATTCTTCAATCATGGCATCCTTCCATTCTTTCTTTTCCGCTGCTTGTTCATAATTGGAAGGTTCTTTGTTCACGATATCACAGAGTAAAGCAACATAGCTGGTATGTGATCTGGTTCTCTTCTTTGCTCTGTGTTCTTCTTCTGGAATGCCATATCTTTCTGCATCTTGAATGAGCTCTCTAACCCATGCAGGTTTTCTCTTGTGAGAGTTATTCTCATGGGGTGGATCTACTGGCTGTTGCAGATCTTCAATTTCACGATCAATATCTGGAATTGCTTCAGTCATGGTAGTGTCTTGAAATCTAGTTTCCTTAGGTTCTTCATAAACTTCAACAGGTGTCTTCCTTGATTTAACGAATGCTGAGTTTTCATCAAATGTTACGTCCCTGCTGACATCAATCTTCTTGAACCCTGGAAAGTATATTTTGTAAGCCTTCGAGCTTTTACTGTAACCCACAAAGATACCCTTCTTTCCTGAAGGAGCTAGCTTGGTCCTCTTTTCTTTTGGGACATGAGTGTATACTGGACAACCAAATATTCTGAGATGGTTGACTTTAGGTTTCTTACCAGAGAAGACCTCTTCTGGTGTCTTGTTTTCTAATATCTTGTGGGGTGTTCTGTTCTGCACATATACAGCTGTCCTAGATGCTTATGCCCATAGATGCATAGGTAGATATTGGTCACATGCAACATTTCCCTTGCTGCTTCCATGATTGTTCGATTCTTTCTTTCTGCAACTCCATTCTGTTGTGGGTTGTAAGGAGCAGTCAACTCCCTCTTAATCCCTGAGTCACTGCATAGCTTCTTGAAGTCACCTGAAGTGAATTCTCCACCATTGTCGGATCTGAATTTTTTGATCTTCTTATCAGTTTGGTTCTCCATCAAGGTTTTGAATTCCTTGAACTTATCAAACACTTCATCTTTGTTCTTCAAGAAGTAAACCCAAGTCTTCCTGGAGAAGTCATCAATGAAAGAGACATAGTAAACATACCCACTCAGAGAGCTGGATGACATCGGGATGCATACATCGAAGTGGATAATTTCCAAGATACTTTTTGCCTTGCTTTCACTACTTGGAAATGCCTTCTTTATGTTCTTTCCTTTTGCAGATCCTTTGCAAACACCTTCATGCTTGGTCTTAATTTCAGGAAGACCTTCTACAGGCTTACTTGCAATTGGTAATGCTTTGTAGTGCATATGTGCAAGTATTCTATGCCAAAGTTCACTTGGCTCCATGGAATCATGTACCATGGCATGTTCAGGTTGTCCCTTTAATTTATACAATCCTCCCTCTTGCTGTCCAATCACCACTGCATCATCAATAGTTTTACCCTTTGGCCATATTAGGACTTGGCCATCTACAAATGCAACCCTCATGCTTTTTGCATCCAATGCAGAGATGGAAAGTAGGTTCTTCTTGAGCCCAGGTACAAATAACACATCTTTCATCTTCAAGGACTTTCCAGATTCTAGGTTGTAGGAGGCTTCCCCACTTCCTTTGATAAGGTATTGATAATCATCCCCATGTTTCACTTGATGGGCTGATTCATGTTCAGATAAATTTACAAAAGATTCTTTAAACCCAATCATGTGTTTAGAATCCCCATTGTCAATTAACCAATCATTACAACCATGAGAAATAGTACCTGTGAGAGCAGAGATTAGAACATACTCTTCTTCGCTTGATGAGTCGTCATCATCACTTTCTGCTCTAGCTTTCTTCCTAGGAGGTTCATCATTCTCAGCAGCACGAGCATGATATCTTCTTTTCTTCTTTTTGTTGTTGAAGTTGTTGTCTTTCTTCTTCTTGGGACAATTTGAAGCAAAGTGTCCCATTTCATTACATTTGTAACATCGAACATGAGATAGATCTTTCTTCTTGTGATAAGGATGAGAATGTTTCTTGTTATGAGATTTCTCCCTCTTAACCTTGCTTCCCTTGGTGTGAGCTCTGAGAGCTTGATCTTCATTCCCCATCTTTTCTTCTTGTGCCACAAGCCTAGATTCTTCTTGAGAGCATTCCTCCCATAATCTACTGAAAGAGATCAATTTCTGTCTTGCACAGATTCCTTGAATAAAGGAGTCCCATGACCTAGGTAGGCCATTCAGAGTGGTCATAACAACTTCACCATTGTCCACTACTTCATCCATAGCTTCAAGTTGTTCCTTGATTTGAGAGACCTTGGAGAAGTAAGATTGAATGGTCTCTCCATTCAACATCTTGACTCCTTTCAATTGATTCCGCAGAGTCATCTTCTGATTTATGTTCTTCCCTTCATATAACTTGGTCAGGGAGTCAAACATATCCTTGGGTGTCTTTAGAGATGACACATGTGGTATGAGATGGTCTTTGATAGAATCAGCAATGATTCTCTTTTCCTTGACCAAGTTCTTCTTATGCAATACCTTATCCTCTTCATCCTCTGGAATAGGGACCTCAGAGCTCATGTAGGAGTCCAATTCATTTTCTTCCAGGATTAACCCAATCCTATACTTCTAGTCTCGAAAGTTATCAGCCCCTTCAAGCTTATCCTCAAGCTTGGTGTGGTGAGACATTTTAAAGAGTACTTCAAATGGAAATAGAAGAGATTTAGGTCTTACCACTTGTTTTGCTGAAAACTGGATCTGGTCTCGGATTAGTGGTTTGTTGGAGAAACCCTAAAAATTCAAAATGTGAATTTCAACTTTCTGAAAGGATAGAAAGATATGCCTTGATGAGCTGATTATCCCGGTGAATTCAGAATTTGAGATCTGCAAAGTTCCACCCTTCAGAAATTCCTTTTAGTCTTCTCGGATTCACTAGGGAGGACCTTGAATTAGGGTTTTAGTTTCCCAGAGATTTACCCAGCCAAAAATCTCGATCCAAAGCTCTAAACTTCGATTTTCCCAAGGAGCTTCTAGATATGTCTTCAGATTTCAGAAATTCCTATTTTTGTGGAAACCCTAATTTTTAGGGCCAAATCTGAAAATGCTCAGAATTGAATTCTTATTGGACAAATAGATTCTCCTTGATGAGTAGAGTCAATCTACTATACGGCTTTTCCAAAATCTATGGAGAGAAACCCAATAAACAAGAAACCCTAGTTTCCGCCACTGCACAATGTCTTCTTCTCAGGGAATCTCTAATACCATGTTAATTTTGAGCATTAATTCACAATACTCTAGGATCTTTACTGAGAGAATAACATGTACAGTATATCAATGCATATCAATCATAACAAGCATGTCAATCATCACAAGAAGCAAAAGCATGAGAGACAATAGACACATAGAGTTTCCGTGGGGAAAACCCTAAGGTGAAAAACCCCACAACTTCCTCTGAGATAGATAGAGCAATATCACAACCAAAGTACAACCAAAGTACATGAGATGGACTCCTCTTAGCAGCTGATCCTCCTCCTCACAAGTGTGCCACTTTCTGAGTGAAGGAAGTGTGAGTTCTGAAGTGATCCAAATAGAGATTTCCCGATCTCTATTTATACTTGTCTTGTTTTCCCAATAACCTTATGGGGCGGACTTGTGTAGCTAGGTACAATAACTTCATATTACATTACATCGGGCTGACCCCTTACAAGGTGGTCTAATAACCCATCGGCAAGTTAACATACTTGCGACACTTGTCAATACAAATGACGACACTTCCATATAGAGGAATAATACATCTCTATAAGAGTACAATAAATATATAAATTAAATACATTCCGAAGTTACATATACATCAACACTCATCGAGTTGGGGGAAGCTAAAGAGAGTCCTACTCAAATTTGGGAGAAGATGGAGGGTTGGAAACTAGGAGACAAGTGGCAAATGTGGAATATTTCCTAAGTGGAAATATTTAGACGATAATGAGAGGATTTTGAACCTTAGAAGGCTAATGTTGGTTATAAAATGTAGAAATCAAGTATGAGAATGGCTTTTGATGATTTGAGAAAAATTTCATTTGTGAAGAGAGAGCTAATGGATGACTAGTTTCTTGCCTTAGTCAATTTTGAGGGTGAAAGAATCCCATCCAAGTTGGTGTTTGGAGAGGCCACTCAAGTATTTCATGGTACTTTAATGGAGTTTGTATTTGTAGGTAGAAGCTACAGGAAGTTTCATGGTTTGGTTTAGTGCATCACTTTCTCTCCACCATTTCCAGTTTTGAAGGCATATTCATGCTCCTTGAGGGATTGCGCTTTGGGTGAGCACTTGTACTCATTGGGAGAGCTTCATATAATATATTTCTGATTGTAATAGCTTCATATCCTCTATTCTTCATATTCATAAATTCTCAGATCGAAATACACACTGATTGTATTCAAACATGTTGATTAATGAGCAAACAATGTCCATTTTCCCACTACATTGATGTATAGCATGATAATGCTGATGGATTCGAATGAATGGATGATTATATGATACATTTATGATTAATAGACTTCCATGGATGTGTTTTACAAGTTTCATGTATTGTACTTGAGCATTTGAAGTATTTTTACTCAATTTCATTGCATTGGGAGAAGAAATAGTGCCATTTCCCCAAGGGTTGAATTGATGGTTTTTGCAGCTGAATGGGAGAGGGTTGGAAAAGAGATACTAATAAATTAATGATGCACATGAGACCTTAATAACATCCTTAATACATCCCCTACCTCTTTTCAAAAATTCGAGGGATTTTGGAAGCATTTGGGAGGCCATTTCAGTGTTTACATAGGGGGGATTTGATGCATAAATTGCTAGTTAAAATACCATACATTGACCAGAATATATTTATCAAATTTGTAGAAGTCTTTTGAGGGTTATAAATCATCCCTAAACCTAATAGTCAAGTCTAAATATCATTCATATACCCTTACAGAATATTTGGGAGCATTTGGGTTAATTTGGAGGCCAAAACAACAAAACTAGTCAAAGGTCGAATTTGGGAAAAAATTGGAAAATTGGGCATCTTCATAATTTTTTTAAAAAGGGTCATTACAAGTGGTATCAGAGCAAGGTCTTGGCACCCGATGCTATTAATAAGAATCCAAACAAATAAACCACCACCCTTTGAACCAGTAGTTGAAGAAGAGATAGTAGGAGAAAAAGAGTTTTTTTCTAAAATAATGGGTAGAGAGGAGGATGAAGAATTAAGACAGCAGGAGAAACTTATTGCAACGTTAGAACCATGTTTCTCTAAACTTTCCACTAGCATGGACATAATGGGTAACAAAATTATGCAAGGATTGGAATTGTTGATCAACCAGCTTGGAAGCAAAGGGGTGATAGGAGATAACAATGGTTCACACTCAGGGGAAAAGATAAAAGGGAGTGAGCATATTTTTTCAAGCACATGACCACATAATAGACCTGTTGAATTACAAAGCACACAAAGGCATACTGCACCTAAATTTATCAAACCCAAAGAAGAACCTGGCATTGAGATGGATAGTATTAAACTAGCAACTGATTGGAATGGATTGAGTGAAGAGTGTAAAAGAGGTTTACCATTCAGTGACTATATTGATGCTATACATAAAATGAAAAGGAGGGAAGACAATAGGATTCCATTCCAAAACAAAGAATAAAATAGTGCCATTGGAAAAATGTCACTTCCTACTTTTGATGGTTCTTCTCAAAATTCAGCTAACACTTGGGTGCAAAAATTGGATTTGTATTTTCAGCTGAATCCTATGCTAGAAGAGGATGCATTAAAAATGACCATTTTGCATTTGGAAGGAGATGCCAATGAATGGTGGTTTCATGGGCTGAAAACCTTGGGTCATAATTAGGTTAAAATATATGGAGAATTTGTTGACAGGGTACTACAGAGATTTAAACAAAAAGATCCAGAATTGCCTTTCAAAGAACTAGCTCATTTGAAGCAAACTGGGACCCCTACTTGTTGATGTATATGTAACTTCAGAATGTATTTCATCTATGTATTTCATATATATTTATTGTACCCTTATTAGAGATGTGTTATTCCTCTATAAGGAAGTGTCATCATGTGGATTGACAAGTGTCGCAAGTGTGTGTACTTGCCGATGGGTTATTAGACCACCATTTGTGGGGTCGGCCCTAAAATATATATTATATTGTGGATGTACCTAGCCAGACAAGTCAGCCCCATAAGGTCACTGGGCAAACAGGTTAGTATAAATAGAGATAAGGAGATCTCTATTTAGATCATTCAGAAAGTTATATCTCTCTCACTCAGAAAGTGGCGCACTAGTGAGGAGGAGGATCATCTGCTTCTCGGAGACTATCTCAAGTGTATTTTGGTTGTACTTTGGTTGAGCCATTGCTCTCTCTATCTTTGAGGAAGTTGTGGGGTTTTTCACCTTAGGGTTTTCCCCACGGAAACTCTGTGTCTCTTGTCTCTCAAGCTTTTGATTCTTGTGATGCTTGTCATGCTTATTGTGATTGTTATGCATTGATATACTGTATATGTTATTCTCTTAGTGAATATCCTAGAGTATTGTGAATTAATGCTCAAAATTTAACATGAAATCAGAGCTAGCCTGAGAAGAAGACATTTTGCAGTGACGAAAACTTGAGTTTCTTGTTTATTGGGTTTCTCTCCATAGATTTTGGAAAAGCAGTATAGTAGATTGACTCTACTCATCAAGGAGAATCTATCTGTCCAATCAGAATTCAATTCTGAGCATTTTCAGATTTGGCCCTAAAAATTAGGGTTTCCACAAAAATAGGAATTTCTGAAATCTGAAGACATAGCTAGAAGATCCTTGCAAAAATCGAAGTTTAGAGCTTTGGATCGAGATTTTTGGCTGGGTAGATCTCCGGGAAACTCAAACCCTAATTCAGGGCTCTCCGTAGTGAACCCGGGAGAACAAAAAAAGGAAAATCTAAAGGGTAAAGCTTTGCTAATCTCAAATTCTGAATACACCAGGATGATCAGCTCATCAAGGCGCATCTTTCTATCCTTTCAGAAAATTGAAATTCACATTTTGAATTTTTAGGGTTTTTCTGACAAACCCTAATCCGAGACCAAATCTAGTTTTCAGCATTTCAAGTGGCAAGACCTAAATCTTTTCTATTTCCATTTGAAGTACTCTTTAAGATGTCTCACCACACTAAGCTTGAGGATTATATTTAAATAAATAAATAAAAAAATTATAATGAGGATTAAATGAAAATAATTTATAATGAGGATGGACAATTATAATAAGAATAATATTAATAATAATGATAATTTATTATTTTATTTTATTCTTCTTAATAATAATAATAATAATATTATATTAAGAAGAATAAAATAATAATATTATTCTAATGATATTATTTTATTATGACAATTATATTATTTTATTTTATTATTTTATTATTATTTAATTGAAATATTAATAATTATTATTATTATTAATCAATAACAATAACAATAACAATAATAATTATTGTTATTATTATTATTATTTTTATAAAATAACAATTTTTAAATATTTTATAATAATAAAAATAATTATTAAAAACAATATAATTATAATACTTATAAATGAAAATAAGTTCTTAAGTTAAATAATAATAATAATAAACAACAATTGTTATTAATTATTAATTAAAAAAATTTAAATGAAAATAAGAAAAGATAATTATAACATTAATAAATGAAAATAATTTACAAAGAAGATTATCAACTTTAATAATAATAATAATAATAATTTTTATTAATATTAGTATGAACTAATTTATTATTTAATATACTTACATGTATGAATAGTACCATTGGTTAGGTGTCATATATGAATAGTACCATTGGTTATGTGTTGTCAATAATAAACCATATTATTTATTGTGACAATGCGACGTGGCAAGTTTTGTTGACTTTTGGTTTACTATGGTTGACCATGGTGGACCATAGTTGACTATGATCAACCATGAACAAATTAGAAATGAATTAAGATTATTAATATGGTTGATCATGGTCAACCATGCAACCATGGTTCACCATGGTCAACCATGGTTGACTAATCTCTCTTTGTATCTCACTATGGTTGACCATGGTTGAGATTGGTTAACCATGGTTGTTTATGGTTGACCATGGGTCAACCATGGTTGACTTTGGTTGTTAATGGTTGACTTTTGGTTTACCATGGTTGACCTTTGCTTAACTATTGTTGACTATTATCATGTTTTGTTGACCATGGTTGACTTTGCTTGACCATGATTGGATTTGGTTGACTTGTCTATGGTTTACCATGGTTGATGATGGTTGACCATGGTTGAGTATGGGTGACTTTGGTTGACCATGGTTGACTTTGACTTACCATGGTTGACTTTGATTTACCATGGTTAACTTTAGTTTACTATGGGTTACTATGGTTGACCATGGTTGCTCATGGTTGATAATGTTTGACAATGGTTGACTGTGGTTGAGTTTGGTTGATCATGGCCAAGCATTGGTTGACTATGGTTGAGAATGCTTGATTATGGTTGTCTATGGTTGATTATGCTTGACCATGGTTGACAATGGTTGACCATAGTTGGATTTCGTTAATCATGGTTGAATTTGGTTGACAATGGTTGAATTTCATTGACCATGGTGGACTTTGGTTGAACATAGTTGACTTTGGTTGAACATAGTTGACCATGGTTGACTTTAGTTCACAATGGTCGACTCTCGTTAACTATGGATTACTTTGGTTGAATATGGTTGAGTGTGGTTGACTTTGTTTTACCATGGTTGACATTAGTTGATCATGGTTGAATTTGTCTCACCATGGATGACTTTGGTTGAGTTTGACTTACCATGGTTGACGTTAGTTGACTTTAGTTGAATTTGGTTGGCCATGGTAAACTATGGTTGACTTTAGTTGATCATGGTTAACTTTTGAATGTCTATGGTTAACTATGGTTGATGGTCGATTATGGTTTATTATTGTTATTCACGTTTGACTGTGGTTGTTCATGGTTTATGGTGGTTGCTCATAATTGACTTTGGTTGATCATGGTTAAATTTGGATAGCTATGGCTAGTTTTTCTTTACTTTGGTTTTCCATGGTTGGCCAAAGTCAACCATGGCCAACAAAACACAACGATGGTTAACCATAGTTAACCAAATGTCAACCAAAGTGAACCATGGTCAACAAAACAAAACGATGGTGAGCCATAATTAACCAAAAGTCAACCAAAGTCAACCATGCAGTCAATCATGGTAAACAAAAAGTAAACCATCATCAGTCAATGTTAACCAATGTCAACCATGGTCAACCATAAACAACCAAAGTTAACCGTGGTAACCCATGGTTGACCAATGTCAACCATGGTGAACCATAGTCAGATACAAAGAGAGATTAGTCAACCATAATCATATACAAATATATATTAGTCAACCATGGTTCACTTTCATTGACCATGGTTGACTTTGGTTGATCATGGTTGACTTTAGTTGACCATGGTTGACTTTAGTGGATAATGGTTGACACTGGTTGACTTTGGTTAACTATGGTTTACTTTGGTTGAATATAGTTGATTTTGTTTTACCATGGTTGACATTAATTGATCATGGTTGAATTTGTGTGACCTTGGATAGCTTTGGCTGAGTTTGGCTTACCATGGTTGACGGTAGTTGACTTTATTTATCCTTTAGTTTACCATAGTTGACGTTAGTTGATTTTACTTGACCTTTTATTGACTTTGGTGGGCCATGGTTGACCATGGAAAACTATAGTTGACTTTGGTAGGCCATGGTTGAATTTGGTAGAATATGGTTGACTTTCATTTACAATGGTAAATTGTCATTGACCATGGTTGAATTTGGTTACCCATGGTTGAATTTGGTTGACCATGGTTGACATTGGTTGTCTCTTGGTTTACCATGGTTAACTATGATTCACTTTGGTTGACCATGGATGACTTTTGGTTGACCATGACTTTTGTTGATCATGGTTGACTTTTGGTTGACCATGATTGACTTTGGCTGACTTTTGGTTAACCATCGTTAAGTTGGTTAATTATGGTTGATCATCATTGGCAATTGTTGACCACGCTTGATTTTGACTATCCATGGTTAACTTTTAATTGACTTAGGTTGACTATGGTTGACCATGGTTTACAATGGTTGATCATTGTTGGCTTTGATTGACCATGGTTCAGTTTGCTTTACTCTTGGTTGCTCATGGCCGACTTTGGTTGACCATGGTTGACTTTTGGTTCTCCATGGTTGACTTTAGGTGAACACGGTTATCATTGGTTGACCACTGTTTACTTTGGTTGAATTTTGTTAACCATGGTTGACTTTGGTTGACCATGGTTGACTTTGGTTTACCATGGTTGATTGTAGTTGACTTTGGTCGACCATGGTGGACTTTGGTTGGATATGGTTGACCATGGTTGAATTTTGTTGACCATGCCTGACTTTGGCTAACCATCGCTCACTGTGGTTGACTTTTGGTTGATCGTGGTTAATTTTGATTTACGATGGTTGAATATGGTTGACTATGGTTCAACATGGTTGACTTTGGCTTATTATCGTCAACTGTTGTTGAATATGGTTGACCATGGTTGACATTAGTTTCTATTGGTTGACCATGGTTGACATTAGTTTAACATGCTTGAATTCGGTTGACTATAGTTGACTTTGGTCGACCATGGTTGACTTTGGTTTACCATGGTTGACTTTGGTTTACCATATTTGACTTCGATTGACCGTGGTTGACTTTTGGTTCACCATTGTTGACTTTGGTTGAGTTTTGGTTGACCATGGTTAACTTGGTTAATTATGGTTGACCATGGTTAACTTAGTTAATTATAGTTGACCATGGTTAAATTTGACTAACCATGGTTGACTTTTAATTAATCATAGTTGGATTTGGTTGACCATTGTTGCCTTTGGTTAACCATTGTTGACTTTGGTTGGCTTTTGGTTGCACATGGTTGACCATGGTTGACTTTTGGTTCTCCATGGTTGACTTAGGTTGACTATGGTTGACTTTTGTTCTCCATGGTTGACTTAGGTTGACCATGCTTGACTTTAGTTGACCTTCGTTGACTTTGTTCGACCACGATTGGTTGACTTTGGTTGAATTTTGTCGACCATGGTTTGTTGAGTTTCGTCAACCATGGTTGAATTTTGTTGACTTTTGGTTGGCCATGGCTGGTTGACTTTGGTCAACCATGGTTGACTTTGGTCAACCATGGTTGAATTTGGTCGACCATGGTTGACGTTGGTCGACCATGGTTCACTTTGCATGACTTTTGGTTAGCTATGGTTGACCATGGTTGAATTTTGGTTGTCCATGGTTGACCATAGCTGAATTTTGTTGACCATGGTAGAATTTTGTCGAGCATGGTACGTTGACTTTAGTCAACCATGGTTGACTTTCGTTGAATTTTGGTTGTCCATGGTTGAATTTTTATGATCATGGTTGACTTTTTGGTTGACCATAGTTTGCTTAGGTTTACCATAGTTGACTATGGTTGAATTTGGTTTACCATTATTGACTTTCGTTGACCTAGACACATATTATAAGTTCTTATAATATTAACAAAATGAGCAATAGATCTTTCAGAATCACAGGTAACAAAGATAATCTAGTGGAGACACAGCTAGTAGAGTGAGCATGTAAGCCAACATAGCAGATCGACCTCATTTCATTTAAAACACCAACAATCACTTGTGCTTTTGGATGCATTTTCCTCTCTGCTATGAATGATTACTCTTTTTTTTTTGTATAAATGTATATATTGTATTTTAGCTAAACCATGTAAATATATTAGTATTGAATTAAAATAATTTTTTTAAAAATATTTTTAAATTAAATCAATTCAAATGTTTTAATAGTGAATATAATCCATATTAAAATGGAACATATTTAAATATTATAGTGAATGTTGCAATATAAATTTGAACTACTTGCAATACAATGTAAATTGAAAAACACACACATTTCTTATAATGTTTACATAATTTCTTTTATACAAGTCTATCTACTATAACTTTTTTTTACCATATTTACATAAATTTTTATAAATCTATATAATATAAATTTATATACTATATTATAAATTCATATATATTATATTTTTTAATACAAATCTATATATTATATATTTATTTTTAAATCTATATACTATAATTTTTCTAAATTATATTATGATATTAACTTTGTTTTAAAAATCAAAATTCTTTTTTGTAAAATACAAACTTAACATTAAAATTAATATAATTTAAATGTTAGGTAATTTAAGTTAATGCTATATTATTTAAAATTAATATAATTTAAATTGAATTTTAAATCTATATACCATAATTTTTCTAAATTATATTATGATATTAACTTTGTTTTAAAAATCTATTTTTTTTTTTGTAAAATACAAACTTAACATTAAAATTAATATAATTTAAATTAATGGTATATTATTTAAAATTAATATTTTTAAATCTATATACTATAATTTTTCTAAATTATATTACGATATTAACTTTGTTTTAAAAATCAAAATTCTTTTTTGTAAAATACAAACTTAACATTAAAATTAATATAATTTAAATTTTATATAATTTAAATTAATGCTATATTATTTAAAATTAATATAATTTAAATTGAATTTTTAAATCTATATATCATAATTTTTCTAAATTATATTATGATATTAACTTTGTTCTAAAAATCAATTTTTTTTTGTAAAATAGAGACTTAACATTAAAATTAATATAATTTAAATGTTGTATAATTTAAATTAATGCCATATTATTTAAAATTAATATAATTAAAATTGAATTGCTTTTATTATAATTTAAATTAATATGACGTGAAAAAAAAATATAAATTTCAGTTCCAACTAATTAACATCAATTGTACCTTTCATTTTTTTTTAATTCTCATTGCATATCAATAATGACCATACAAGTTCAACTTTGATATGTCAGTATTGGAGTTATAAGACCTCCTGGATAAACCCTTATCAACCATGGCCATAATTGTTCTTATTGTTCTCATTGGATTGAATTCATATTATATTTTTAAAAGTACATTTTTATATTATTGTTATTTTGGACGAGTTCTCTTATTTGCTTTTGGAGACAACATTTAAAGTAAAATGCATATATGCAAATCTCATTAAGTGGTTGTTATATAATCCAACGCCAGAATAGAGGTTCAAAAATGATTCCCCATAATCTATGCAAGTAGAACAACCAACCAGTAGATTATCCAAGTAGATATAGTTTCTGGTTTTTTGTTTCTTAGGACGAGTTAAACGACTAATATATGCCATGCTTTTATAGACAGGGCAACGAGTTAAACGACTATATGCCATGCTTGTATAGATATGGAATTCCATATAATTCACTCTTTATTCCAGCATGCATTTGAGTAACAAGCCAGCAGGGTCTTTCCAATTAGTTTATCTTTTAATACACCATAATTTACAGCCCTAAGCTTTATAATCCTCTTTGTTATTTATCCATTACTTGTGGGTATTGGCATGCAAATGAATAGTTTAGATAGAATAGAACTTATAATTGATCGTGGCACTCTGCGTCCCATGGATGAAGACACCAACAACCTTTTCAACCACCCTACATATTGGCTCACTTATGAAACTTAGATTATATATCAGGTGCTTAGCTTGGTTCACATAACTGATCTTAATAGCTTGCTTGGGTCATTCTGAGTGAAAAAACGAAATTATCAAACAATTAAATGCTTGCTTGGGTCCTTCTTAAGAATGAGAATGCCGAGATCTTCCACAATGCACACAAGGAAATCAAAAGGGATTGCTTCCCAATCACTGCCATACACACATCCTAAAGTCGCATAATGAATTCAAGGGAAATAACAAGGGTTCGCTATCATTCTCTGCACTATAAATTAAAAAAAAATATACATAGCCACAAAATTAAGGTATGGTTTGAATCATGGAAGGAGTCGACCGATTCTTGGGGGGGATTTATGTAGCAACCGAGAAGAAAAGGGGTCTCGCCCTGTAACTCAGTTTAGTCCTTTTTAGATCTACCGAAATGAAATTTGTAGATGCAATCTCATAGATTTTCCATATACACAATGAATACATATTGCTTAGCTCGATCCGTTATGAGATAGCCCACTCTCTATACATTGAACACAACACAAAATAAAAATAATGTATATGAGAAACATGCAAGAGTAGAGATGCAATACAGCTTCCCAAAAACCAAATCACCGCATCCACATTAGCCTGGATTTGATTCTTCAAGAATATTTCCCAACCAAACGTTTTCCATCAAGGATGTTATCCAAAAAGGTCAACTCCTTGAAGAGATTGCCAAACAAAACAACACACAGCCAACAAGGTTCCGATAGAACTCAGACATTATTCTGACCTAATCTTAATAGCTAAACCATATCAAAACTAATTGAAATATTCATGGGAGCTTGTTAAGCAAAATACAAACTTCGATTAAAAATGTTTGATAGTACCAAAAGAAAAACTGAAAATCGTGGACAGAAGAAAATAAGGAACCACTCCCCAAATGTATTGCGAAATATTGAAATTCGACCATGTAATTTTGCAATTCCAGAAAGGAAATGTTTGTATCAGTAATTAAATTTATATTACATTATAATCAATAGTGTAAAATGGCAGAAACAATGGCTGGTAGGAAGACGGAATTGTTGGATAATAAAACTAAACACCTTCTGTAAAAAAGTCACCGTGAGCTTTATGAGAATCTAGTGATACAAGGTGAGATTTATGTGAATCTTTGTTGAATGATGATAGAGGGATTTATTATTGATGGGCACTTCCCAGTAGCCTTTCTCTTCTTGAACTGTAATTTTGAGTTGCAAATAAATTACCCTTAAGAAATCAGAATAACCTTTCAAATTGGCACCTGATGAAAATAGAGAAAATGCTAATAAAAAAGGAAAAATCATATAATGTGAATCAACATTCTTACCAACATAGAATGCATACACAAACCAGGTGCCCAAGCACATTTGTAATAAGATCTTGGAAGTGGATTGCTTTTAGTCATCTTTTGCCCATATTTTCGCCACTGCCAGCCATCGCCTCTCTGATTAGAATAGATCAGATCAGTTTCTTTATACATGGAGGGAAAGGAAGAATATATGCAGTGCTGATATTGAGCTTTACAACTGCTTCATACACAACATTCCAACATACAAACATGGAAATCATACACTCTAAACCTATCCCTGAAAAAATTCTAAATCCTACTAGTCCAACTAATCTAAACGCAAGTTTAAATGCCAAGCTT
The DNA here is from genome assembly GCA_027924585.1 of Larix kaempferi. Lineage (NCBI taxonomy): Eukaryota > Viridiplantae > Streptophyta > Pinopsida > Pinales > Pinaceae > Larix > Larix kaempferi. The sequence goes on from BSBM01000640.1 coordinate 1,752,446, forward strand.
GTAATGGGTTGTAGATGGGTCTGGGGTCATTCACATAATTTCTACATTAACAGAATTTCTACATAATTTAACCTAGTTATTTTAACAGATTTAAGTATTGTAACCAGAATGCTGTAAACAAAAATAGATCGCTCAGCACCTGTTCCAGCCATACAAATGTTGTTTTAAAACTTGAAATATATATAACACAATATAATTAATTATTTGCCATTCACACAAATGTGTTTTCCTGAAACTTTGTAACATATATAACAAAATAGACCCAAAAAGCAATCGCGGCGTTAGGGACCTTAGGAAAGCCGCTAGATGCAACAAAAGCGCTTACCTGCTGAACGCAAAAGCACTAGACGTGCTTGTTAGAAATATTAATCTCTTAGTTAAGTTTTGTTAGTTACATTCAGTTAGTCAGTTCTACATTCGGTTAGCCGATATTGCTTTAAATCGTCAAAGCTATGTAACATATATATACTGATGTATAATATGAAATAAATAGTTCAGCCATTCGTGTTTGTAACTCGTTTGTTCATGTCTCTGCCCATATTTTTAACATGGTATCAGAGCGTTTGGTTAATCCGTTGGTCAATCCAAGAAGGATTTAGGAGCCTCTTCTTGATTTGAGGTTTTGTTGAGCCCTTAGAGGTTTTGTTGAGCCCTTGGAGGTTTTGTTAAAATTGTTGTTGAACACGCAAAAAGAAATCTGCTCTCTAGTGAGATGTTCCTGGGCAGAATTTTTGAGTAATTTGTTTGGATGACGTTTGACAACGTTTGAGACTCCACCAGTTATTGGTTGGATCAGTTGTTGAAGGAGAAAGCCCGTTGAGTACAGAACCCGGGCTGTGACAGTCGTTGATGGAAAAGTCTGCTGCAGTGGTTAAGAGGAAGCCCGCTGCTAGAGAAGACGAGCAGAAAAGAATCTCTCGTTCGCTTGAAGAAAATTGTGGTTTACTGTGAGGAATAAAAGATCACTGCAAGTTGTTAAGTTACTGAGCATTTGTGAAGATGCGCTGCAAGCCGTGCTGTTAAGTTGCTGAGTGCAATGGTGGAGACGCGATACAGTTCAGCACGACTGTATCTGACGTGAAGACCCTGTGAAGTAAGTTCCTGTACATAATTCCTATTTCGTGTGAAGAAAAAGACGTGAAGCATACTCAAGATGTGTGTTAAAGATCAGCAAAAGGAGATGCCATTTCAAGCAATTTATTAATTGTTATAAAGCTATTAAAGTTTTGACGTGAAGAAAAGTTTAAGCGGAAGAAACCTTGAGTCCGCGTGAAAGACCCCTCCATCTTAAAATCGAAAAGTTAGAAGGTGAATGGAATTATGTTTTGAGAAAAAAGGACTTATATGTTACGTATCTCAAACTCGTTGGATTGTAAAGATTTAATATTAATATATTTTGGTGAAAAGTTTAAAGTTTTGAAAAGTTCTCTTGATATATTTATATATATTGGTGAAAAGGAATTTTAAAATCAATAAAGGTTGTTTTTTAAGGAAGAAAAAGTTTACAAGGACGTGTTTGGGTTTATATAAGTTTGAACATTTGAATATTGAAGTTTTTGTTCAAGATACAAATAAACTTTGTGATGGGTCATATGAGAAGACTAAAACAATCAAGGAGAAGTATTAAACAAATTGCAAAAGAAAATAGAAGGGTAGAGGAAGCCTATTTTGCAAAGATGTATGGTGAGATTCCAGTTGGAGTCATAAATCATAAAGATGATGAAGACAAATATCATACTGCAGAGATCGAGCAGATCAATGAAGATATAGAGCAGAATAAACCGAATCTAGATGAAGAGATAGATGAAATATTGAGAAGATCAATGCCGATTTTGCCATTTTTCTCAGGTATGGATTATGAAATTTGGGCAAATAAAATGGAAGATTTGCTTTGTTCAGTAAATTTATGGTGTTTTGTTCAAAAAGATTTTGTGGATCTCCATAACAGAAAAAATGCAATAGCAAGATTTCTTATTTTGTCAGCAGTGGATGAAAACGTTATTTATTGTGTTTTCTATAAACTTCGTCAAGTTGTTAGTACAAAAGCTTTTTGGGATGCTTTAGAGATGAGGTACAGTAAAAAGAGAAGAAACATTAATACTTTGCAGCATATTGGTACATTAGAAGAAGCTTTTGTAGAAGAAGCAGAGAAAGAAAACGAAGACAAGAAAATCGAAGAAGTCCTTGATAAAGAAGTAGAGGAGAAGATTGAAATCATCGTTTGTAAAGCAAAGCATGAAGAGGAAGGTGAATCCCATTGTGTAGATACACCAGTGAATGATGAAGTGGATGATAAAGTTGCCATTGTAGCAGCTTTTGATGATGAAGAAACTTTAGTGAATGATGAAGTGGATGATAAAGTTGCCATTGTAGCAACCTTTGATAATGAAGAAACTTTGGTGAATCCAGCAATAGATATTGCTGATGACATTAAATTAGTGAAACGAACAAAGTTTGTTGTTGACAATTTGATTGAAGATAAAATTGCCCATGTAGCAGTATTTGATGAAAAAGAAGAAGAAGATTTTGTAGAGTGTTTGGAGAGCCCATTCCTACACAAGGAAAAAATGCTTGAAGCATCAATCGAGAACAAAGAATCTCATGTTTTTGGAACTGAAAATTTGTGTGTGTTTGCAGACTATGTAGGTACTATGAAAGAAGAACATCACTTGGATGTGTTAACAGATTATGATGAAGAGTTGAGAATGCTAGAAGAGTGGATAGAAAATCCAAGAATTTATGAAGACATGAACCAGAATATTGTAGCAGATGAAGAAGACATGAACAAGCATATCGTAGCAGATGAAAAGTATGAAAACATTAACTTTCAAGAATTTGAAATTAGCATTGCAGAAATTTCACAGGAAATGAAGTTTAGTAACATACACTTGCAAGGAATAGAGATGAACATTGAGGTAGAAGAATTATGGAAGTGTTTGCAGAATACTTTTCGGTGGAGACACAATGCCACAAAGAATATAGTTAACCATAAAGATGAGTTGATAGAGAATACTTTTGAAAGAGAGGCAAGAGGAAGACTACAACATCAAATTTGGGATCCAGGCGAACATTCTATCTTTGAAGATGAAGATGAAAGAAATAGGCCTAAGTAGCTTAATCTAAATCCAATTTAGTTTTTGAAATTTTTGTTAAGTGTTTGTAAGCTTGGCTGAGACATAGACCAGCAAGCATTTGAATTTGTGAGATTTGCATTTTAGATGTTTTACAGTATCATAATTACGAGGGAGTGTTGTGTTTATTAAGAATGTAACCCTTGAGATTAAGAGGGAGTGTTAGAAATATTAATCTCTTAGTTAAGTTCTGTTAGTTACATTCAGTTAGTCAGTTCTACATTCGGTTAGCCGGTATTGCTTTAAACCGTCAAAGCTATGTAACATATATATACTGATGTATAATATGAAATAAATAGTTCAACCATTCGTGCTTGTAACTCGTTTGTTCATGTCTCTGCCCATATTTTTAACAGTGCTGTGAAACAGGTAGAAACATCACAAATTTGATGAGGTTATGGAATTATAAATTGGAAGGGAGGGACCTTTGCATGTACTGTGATATCGGATGCCAACCATGAGCGCTGCTTCTTTGTTATTTGTTGTTGTGAATGGTGTTCTATCCAATGTACTACTTCACACATCAGAAGCCCAATGTGGTTCAAACTCGTTAGTAGGTTTTAGCAGAATAGGGTTCCTGATATTCATAAACCATTGATATTCATATAATGCTTCTTTGCAGAAAGAAGGTGCACTCAAAGAAGACGGGAGAGGACATAACGTTCCAGCCACCTGTTCCGGTTAGAATAACGGTTCAACACGTGTTCCAGCCACCTGTTCAAGCCACCATAACGTTTCAGCACCTGTTCCAGCACACTCCACTTCTCCACTCCTCTCCTCTCCCTCCGTGACTTAATTTATGCCAGCACATGTAAAGGATCACTATCTGTTATTTGAATTAAATTATTATTTATTTTAGCAAGGTGGCGATTCAATTTAAACATGCGCATGACTTATCCCATTAAATCTGGATGCTTCATTTGGGCGTAAGACGAAGCATATTCTCTGATCATTAAAATCTGGCCGTTAGTTATTAAAAATACAATAAATTAGCCACTCAGCTCCCACCCCCAAAAGTTAAAAGAATACGCCTATTGGCGTAATAAACTAACCAAATAGTGCTGGCAGAGATAGTGCGAAAGAGTATCACTTTTTATTTTTATTAGTGGGAACATCTAAGTAATACCCCTTATTGGTTCCAATAGACCCTATCGATTATACCCTCCCTCCTATCGGTTGAACCACCTCATCACTCATTGATTGTGAGAACATCCCAAAATCATATATATGAATCAAAATTAAAATGTTACACATAACACATATTACATATATATTCATAGGATGATGTTAGTTAAAATCCAATTTAATTTAATGTATAACTGGTTAATGTAGAAATTATAATTAATTAATTAAAAGTAATTTTTATTTTAAAAATATATTATAATAATTATTAAAAAATTATATTATGAATATTTATATTTTAAAATTTGGGGTAGATTATTATTTATATTTTTTTATAAAAGAAATGTATTATTCAAAAAATAAAAGAAGTGTAAATGTCTTGTGTGGATTGTCCATCTTTATTGGTTTTTAATATCTATCTCAAAGATAGCGATCCTGTCATTTCCAATTGACATGAATGATAATAACAATCATAAAGGGCGGTTCGTTCAAAAGTAATAAATTTCATGCCCTCGATAGATATATTTAAGCCATAAAAGATTCCTCGTCTCTCAAAGGAATAGAATCTCGCCACTTGCCTTCATACAACCCAAACTTTTGTCCGTAATCGCGTTACTTCGTATTTTCGGCAGGCCAAAATTCACAAGGTTCTGTACGCTTTCCAGAAGTTGTGGTTCGTTCGTCTTTTCTGCCAAATTCACCAAATGACTGTCCTCCTTCAGCAGTCACGGTTCATTTGTCTTTTCAGCACGATTTTGTGAGATCTCGATCTTTTAGCAGGTGCATTTGGGTATGGAGATATTTGTACTTGATTGTTGCAGGATATGCTTGAGATTACCTTAACGTTATCCACTGCAAACCTCATCTGTTCAGGCACTATTGGCATACGCAGATGCACCACCACAGCGACAACAACCCTATTTACCTTTTTTGGCATCGATTGCAGCTCATCTCTGTCAGTTTGTTGAAATTTCTGCCATAACTTTACATTGGGTGCGGTATTGAAGGTCGCCACATTTAGATCATTGCCCATTTGCAGCAATTCATTGAAAAACTTAACCATGTCAGAAAACTTTCCATATTTGCAGTGACCGGCCATGAGAGAGCTGTATGAGAACACATTTGGAATGCAACCACGCTCTGCCATCTGGTGTAGAATTCTTGCTGTTTGATCAATATATCCCTCTTTCACCATGCCTGATATTAGTATACTATATGTGACGACATTGGGAGATAAACCTTTTATCACAATCTCATTGAATATTTCCAAAGCTCTCTCAGGGTCACTTGCATTGCAAAAGCCATGAACCAGCCTATTAAAAGTTCTAACATTAGGCTCAATTTTCTTACTCGTAATCTCATCCACCTACTTGGTGGCTTCGTCAGCATCTCCTTTATCACAGAATCCTCTTGTAAGTGTATTATAAGTGCAGACGTCGGGGGGCATTTCTGTTCAGGCATTTGTCGTAAAAGCCCAACGGCCTCCTCTACTCTTTTGACATAGCAAAGTGCATTGATGGCGATATTGAAAGTTGAGGCTGTGAAAGGCATTCCAACACAAGCTATGTGGTTGAAGAATGCAACAACAGTTTCATGGCGATTGTTTTGCACCAAGGCATTCAGAAGAGCATTATAGGAATCAATATCAGGTTTGCAGAAATTATGCATCCGGTCAAATACCTTGAAAGTTGCTTCCAACAATAGGGCCTTACTATAGCTCCTGATCAAGCTATTGAACACTGCAGGATCACTACATCGGAAGCTTTATGCAGTCACCTCGTTGAGCAGATTCTCTGTCTCTTCATCGTGTTTTGCATCAAGTAGCTTTTGAATCATGACTCTGTAACTATAAAGACTGTGTTTGTAACCATACACGAGCCAGCTTGAGGGTTTCTTGAGGTTTGCTGATATCGAGTGGAGGATTAGTGAGTTGAAGGAAAAGTATGATGGTAAGATTGTGCTTCCTGGGGTTGATGACATGGAAATTTTTAAGGGGTGGCGTGTCTCTATCCACATACAGGTATTTCCTTCGATTTCCAATATTAGCCATGAAGGGCAAACTTTTTTATTTTTAACATTCCTTTAGAGTAATTCAGGGTTTCAAGGGTTCTTCTACAACGAGAGCCTCAGCTTGGTCGATTGCCACCACCAAACATACCAATACATCGATTACAAGAGCTTTCCTAAATACCAAAAACACTTGAAGAATACCAAAAATAGTAATACTTGTAAGCAACAGTGGTGGGGTTATTGTATATGATGAGGTATGAAATCTTCAAAATTGAACATCACGAAACTTGTTACATTTTTAATAGGTAATAACATCATCTTTGACATTATTCTCTACCATTTCATCAAGGAGTCTCTTAGTCTCTTTCATCTTTCCTATCTTGCAAAACCCATCCTCTTGCATTTCCCCATTTTTGCAGTACCCATCAATTAGTGTGCTGTATGTGAAAACGTTGGGAACCAAACCTTTTCTCATAATTTCCTCTAAGAGTTCTTCCCCTTTTATTATATGCCTATTTTTGCAAAGTCCACCAATGAGTGTATTGTAAGTAATAATACTAGGCACCACACCTTTTTTTTTCATTTCACTATGTAGGTTAAAAGCTTCTTCAGTCTTATCCTCATTGCAAAGTCCATAGATTAGTGAATTGTAAGTGACCACATTGGGCAAAAGGCCATTTCCTTCATTTTCTCAAACATCTTGAACGTAGCAGCCCATCTCCTTCCTTGCAATAACCATCAATGAAAGTGTTGTAGGTAACTTGGGCAATAAAAAATCCCTTCTCCAGCATGTCGTTAAGAAGCTCTTTTGCTTTATAAATTTTTCCAATGATGCCTTTCTTGTAGTGACCATCAATTAGTGTATTATATGTAATAGTATTGGGAGATCAACCCCACGATTGCATGTTTGTCAGTATATCAGTAGCCTTCTGCAATTTCCCTTCCTTGTAGAGGGCATGAATCACTATGTTGAATGTATTGACATTCAGAGTAATCCTCCTCTTGATCAATGCCCAATAGACCTTTCTTGCCATCTTTGTTTGTCTCAATTTCACTAAAGCATTCAATAGGACATTGCATGAAATAATCGATGGTCTAATTATTTCCAAGACATTGCATGAAATTATCGACGAGTTAAGAATAAAGAGGATTTCCAAGAATTTTTGGTATTGGGCATACAAAAATTCCCAAATTAGCTAGGTGTTTTCCTACTGCTGAATCTCTAAGAAACAATAGTTTGTCCTTTTCTGAGTATTTTGAAAGGATAGCCTGCTATAAGGTATTACTATATTTGCATAGCTTCCAATACAATTTTGTGTCAAGGGCCTTCTTGAGGTTGTGGAGCTTTTGCACTCACTCTTGTGGTTTGTGCAAGCAAAATTTACTTTAGTTGAACACTATTGTTTTTTTTTCTCCTACGGTTCCTTTGTTGAGAGGATCTCATCATTTATTTTTTTCATTATTACAGGGCTAGTTGGAGGTCCATGATAGAGCAGAAGATAACATGACTCTTTGTCATGGGTGATTTAATCAACTGCAGTTTACTTGCAAGGGAGGGCCATAGATTTCCCAATATTTTGAGCTTTTAAAATCTTTTTCCTACATTTAATGCCAATCTCCGAGTCTTGAATCTCTTGGAGAGGTAACTATGGAAAACTCCACATTTTGGAATCTTAAAATATGTTAAATCTTTTGATGCATTGTGTTTGATTTATTTAGATGGAAAGTGCATGATTTATCTTTGACCTATCCATCTTAGAGGCCATAAGATATGTATTTCAAATCTTGTGAACCAGTCTTATTCATGTGATTCTTGATCTCCCTATTATTCATGTGAGTCATCTTTTAAGAGGTTTTCTGCCCTAAGAATTGTTTTCTTGCCTTTTTTCGTGCAGTTGTTTCACCAATGTCACTTCAGGAGCATGCATGCAGGTAGTGATAAATCTTGGGTCTGGCACACGACTGATTCCTCAGACGAGGAATTGAAGGAGGAACTCTTTTGCATCCGTCTCGGTTTTGTAGAGAGTGAGTACTGTTTTTTCACTCTTCCACTAGTCCTTGGGTTTGATCTATTATGTTCTCATGTATTTACGTTTGATAAAATCAATGCTTAAGTGATTACATTCTTGGATCATTTTATTGAAGGGTTGATTTTGCATATGTTGTCGTTATGCTTTCATGTCAGATTATGGTAGGATGTCCACTTCAGAAATTTCCAAATTACTATCTACTATCAAATAATGTTTTCCTCCACTTTATGGGTTTGAAATGACATTTATAGTTGAATTCCCTTACATTTGAATTTTTTTGAATGATTTTGTCCCAATTGTATTATACGAGCAAGAATTTTTGGCTTTTTAACTACTAAGTAGCTACGAGTGGAAGTGGTTGGCATTTAATTACCACCATAGTAAGTGAATGGTAATTTCACTGTTGAACGTTTTGTGATATCATAAATGTCTTTTGCATAAACTTCTTTGGTATAATCCTAAATATATAGGACCAAATAATGGGTTTGAGTTAAATTTTGGCTTTTTAGTGTGTGGCCATTATAGATCTTGTAATCTCAATGGAAGAGCATGAAAACTGCATTTTTGTGTTGAATTAGTAGGGACACATTTGTTTTGACAGCGAAATGATACATCAGACCTTTTAAGATGCATCTACACTTTTGGTGAAGCGAGATAGGATTGCACCCTCATATCAACAAATAGGAAAAACAAAGAAAAAGTATAAAGATTTATCATTGCAATACAATATCCAATGAAGAGAGCTTGAGTTCTTGAGCCTGATATTTTGGCCCTTGAAAATGAATCATTAAATTTAAAGGGGGGGATTTATTATGTAAAACTACTTATTGGATCTGCTAATCCTCTGTATTACTTTCTATGAGGCTTATGAATTTGAAGAACTCTCTACTTGGACCTCAATAACATATTACTAGCAAATTTGGAGGTTTTGAAAAGCAATATTCACATGGAGAATGCCATATTAGCATTGCAATGGAAATCTTCACGAGTTGAGCCTTCTTGTTAATCATGCTTTGAAAGGCCTTGCGGACAAATAAGGCCCCATCATGTTTCTTTGCTTGGGCTCTGTCCCCAATTGTGGTTGTTTCTTCTTCTGACATGATCCATACAAATTCAGGACAAGAAGAGAATTATTGCTAGCTACAAACTATATGATAAGAAAAATAATAGGGTAATCTGATCTTAAGCCTTTCCAATCCGATCCATGATACTCTTAAGACATTCTTGGACTCTATGAGCATACCAATGATGCTCGACAAGATGCTCCTCTTAATAGCAACCTTGGGGCTCTCTTCCATTATGTGTTCCATGGCACTAAAATTGGGACCTTCCACTTATGTCAAGATCTCATCGCTAAACTCAGTGATCACAAATTTTCTGCAATTGGTTTAGTCTTTGCCATCCGACCTAAAACAACGGTAGGAAAATACTTCGCCTACAATTTCAAGGGTATGATATTTACTATGTATGGAGATTATTGGAGGAAAATGAGAAATATATGCTTAATTGAACTGCTCACTGCCAAAATAATCGAATATTTCAAGAATGTGCGAGTGGGAGAGGTGACTTTAATGATTCGTTTCATTTGGGAGGAAAGTGACAATGGCACAATGGCCGTGAATGTCACCAAGGATTTCTCTACCGTCACCTCCAATATAATTTGGCGAATACTAGCAAGAAATAAATTCTAAATTCTCTAACGAATATTTGGGTGCCAATGGAAAAGGATTCAAGCATCTGGTATCTCAGAGGAATCAACTACCACGGGAGCTTTTAACATTCGAGATTTCATTCCATGTTTGGATGGGCTTGATTTACAGGGTATCAATCGGTGCATGAAGAAAGCTAGAAGAATATTCGATGCATTCTCCAATGGACATGCAAAGGCAGAGCATGTTAAACATTCAGTGGATGTGTTCCTTGAACTCGTTGAGGCTGATAAGATGGACACCAAAATCACATGGGAAACCATCACGGAAATTGTGTTCGTATGTCTCTTGTGCCTCCACCATTTTATCACACATTTTTTTATTTCTTCTAGTTCAATCAATCCACACTTTGCTTCTTCCAGTTCAATCAGTCCACATAAGATAAGAAAAAATTTCAGAGCTCATTCCATTGCCATTTTTTTCATTATCCTAGAAAAAAATGGGATGAATTCGAATATTTTTCTTACCTTTTCTCAAATTTGATCGAAACTTTTGTTGAACTTTATGTTTTGCTGAGATAAAATATAATGGAGTAACTTAATAATGAGTTCAATTTTTTTCTTTGACTTTCTTGTTATTTACTCTCCATCGTCATTTACACTATTTCTTGATCTACGATTGAATGAAAGCGTTGTGAAATAAATAAATAAAATCTCCGTATGGAATTCAGGTCCTATGTTTGAATCTAGTTGTTGTGCCAAGAAACCTTGGGGCACATCTAAGGCTTCGGATGAACTCTATTTATTAAGAAGTATAGATTAAGCAATGCCTCCTGAACATGGCTTCAAAACGTGTAAGGATGCTCATTAATCCTTTGGCTTTATTATTTTTAATAAAGGGTGAAATGTGTAAGCATCCTGATTAGAAAAATAAATATAAGTTAATTTCAAAATTTTAATTGTGTGTTTTTTTGGTCATGTCAATGGTTTATGAGATGATGATCCGTAGGGAAGGAGAAATATCATGTGTATTTGTTTGTTTATGTAAATCACTTCTTGTTTAACTCAATGACCATTAATATTTAGTCTTTTTCTTTCTTTTTTCAATGGATGGTTCGTTTGCTATTTTAATTTGCTTTTCATGGTCTTTGGTGTTTCTCTTACATTTATGTCATACGTCTTTATTTCTTAGTTTTATATATTTGTGTTATGTAAGATGTTTGATTATTTAAATATTTTTTATCAAAATAATAATATATATCTTATAAATTAAATTAAATGAATAACTAAATAATTTTTATTTTTAACTAATTACATATTCATATACGATAAAACACTTAATTTTTAAAGATGAAAACGAAAAGTGTTTATAATTAAATATTTATGTAAATTTTTAAAGATGAAAGTAAATTGACTTTGAGATAGATAAACATGTTTCATTTTCTAATTCGCTAAGCAATATGTTATAATTTTATTTAATAAACTCATTATTTTTTTGTTGTTAAAATATTTAAAGTGATTATTATTATTATTATATTTTTAATGTCACAACCAAGCTAGCTATGTGTAAATATATATATTAACAACTGCAATAATTGATATATATATAAAATTTTCAGAGGATAACAATGCATACATAAAATTTTATAAGTAATTACATAAATCAAAATTTTTAAATAATAGAATTTAATATATTTATAAAAAAAGTTGGTTCCAATGCCATATACAATGAGGTTTTAAGTTTTGTTTATGAGAAAAATAGTGGGTGTGTATCTTGTTTCGAGTAAAGAGTAAGCCCTTGAATGAGATTAGGTGATATTTATAAAATTATGAGCATTTTACTTATAGAAAAAATAATAACTATAAAAAAAAAACATTAACCAATTATTTACATAAATTTCTGTTTATCAAAGTAAGGTGGTCCTCCAATTTTAATAAGGTGTTCCTTTAATTTTAAATTTGATAAGTTTGCACTCAAAAATACAACTACATGGAAATTGTATGTCTAGATTAATGTATAATTATAATATGTAGCTTTCTTGGGGATTGATCCTTAATGTGGTGTTGAGAAGACTCTTCACAATGCAATATGTCCAATTCTAAGAAGTTAGTAATAATGAGAGGATAATTATATTAATGTCCAATATTGCTAGATTGGAACACTAAATCTTTTTAATTTAAGAAGTTAATAATAAATCTATCACAAAACTACTCATGTAATAGCTTCTTTTCAAGCAGTAGATTTTTGAAACATTTATCATAAACTTTGTAAAAAACATCATTATATATTTTTTTCCAAGATACTTTCAATATTGCTTCATGAGCCAAACTGGTCCTTACAAAGCTCACTCAATTTTGGTTTAAAGAGTGATTTCTATCATCTTTGAACAATGCTATAGCTATTACATCATAAATAGACTACATAATTCTTTTGTCATTTTCATTAAAATATAACATAAAATTGTTTACTTAAAGCTTATTACATAAAAGTTCCATAAAAATAAAAGAATCTTGCAAAAGCGTAAAAAACTAGCAACCATTAATATGCATGTAATTTTTGGAAATTTACATCACCCGTAGAAGGATCTTGTCATTTCTTCTAGCCTTGTTCCTTCTCTCTCTTATTCGGTAATGATGGAGGCAATAACACCACCTAATCCAAGTATTGAGAGTACATCTACTTGTGATTCTGTATACATGTGTGTGTTGGAGTAGTTGTTGAACTTTCCAATCAGATCATAACTTGATTAAACACAAGTTCCAACAACAAAGTTAGAATTTATTTTCTGTATTTAACCACTCTATTAATGATTCAGAATCCCCTACATTCTACGTTTTGTGAGTTTAGTTTTGCCCTGTTGTTTGAGCATCTTTGTAGGGTCACACAATGCTAATATGAAATAAATAGAATTGTTTAGCACCACATATACTCATTATTTTTCCAATGATCAAATCAACTACATTATTGAGTTTTTCATTTCCTACTTGTCCATATGCCTTTCATAAGGGTTTCCGAATTTGATACATTACTTGAGAGATGAAAATTTAACATGAAAATTCTGTTAGTTTCTTGCTAACTTATCAGCCAAGAAACTAGAAAGGGAAGGCCCTATGAGAAAATGGTTAAGAAAAATCCTACCAAATTTGAGAAAATTTCGAGTTTCCCACTTTTTAATTGATCCAATTACTTTGACTATGATGGGATTAAAAGCTCTAAAATCACATAAAAAACATTTTAAACTTACTTGAAATATCATATAGTTGAACTTATGACTTTCAATAATCAGTATTTCTAATCTTAATTAAATTTTTATTTGATTAATGAAGGGTTACCCATTTTTTTACTAAATTATTATACTATATGGAAAATCTTATACTCTAAATTCTTAAATTGTATGGAAAATATAAAGAATACCTAAATCATAAATAAACTTGTCTCACTTCTCTTACCTGGCGTTCCAATAGTCAAATTGGACAAGAAGATAATTTAAATATTTTTATTTTTTAAACTGTATTCTTATGAGTCAATCATCAAAGCATGTTTCATTATTGAGTTCACTTTCTTAAATAGATTTATGTTTGAATCCAACCTTTTGGTTTGAATTTAGAACAATATTTTTCAATAATACAAAGAATTTTGATCACTAGAGTAGCATATCATAGAGATAAAAGTCGATGAGTGCTCATACGTGGAAACATTATCAATGCTTTATGCAAAATTTCTACTTGTTCTTTCCATATTTTCTTCTTCAAGGAGAAGAAGTTGGTGCCTTAACTTGATTTGCATTTACAAAATTTCAAAAAGTGGGTACGTTCTAAACTTGTGAAGGTTGTGAATTTCAACTTTAAATTGATTGCAAGTATAGGGGTTTGGTGTTCCGTTGCACCTTTTGGGGAAATTGCTAGTATTTAATAATAAAAATAATATATAGCGGAGGATAGTTACAACTTGTATTTAAGAATAATAGTCATAAAATATGACATCCATGAATTTACCGTGTACATATTTTAAACTAAGTTAATATTTATTTTGAAATGATCTAAACTATACTCTAGAAGATTATGCACAAATATTTAAGATTATTGAGGGTGAGCCTTACTCTGCAATAAATACCGGATTTCACCTCCTTTTAATTCAAGGTCTATGGAAGGAGGCAGATGTCACTCCAAGTTCTCTAGATTGATCAATCAGTAGTAACCACCCATCTTTTTTTATTTATAATTATCATGTGGTGGAGGCTCGCTAATTGATAATGACAATTTAAATAACCAATATTATCCTCGTGATCATATTCGGGATTTACATAGCTACTCAATGCTCATACCCATAGGAAACTCCTTACAAATTGATGATTCACATAGCAATCCTTCGAGTTATAACTTGACGAAGACAACTCTCTTGAAAAAGGGCCAACATTGACTGAGTTGGAAACTTAACAAGGAAGAGGTTTAGCGATAAAAGAAAAGAGTTTTAATATTATTCAAGGTTAGTTGCATTTACATAGTTGCTCAATGCTCATACCCATAGGAAACTCCTTACAAATTGATGATTCACATAACAATCCTTAGAGTTATAACTTGACGAAGTTATAACTCTAAGGAATGTTATGTGGATCACCATCTGAATTAGAAAAAAAATGTCATCTCTCTTGAAAAGGGGCCAACATTGACTGAGTTGGAATCTTAACAAGGGACAGGCTTAGCGATCAAAGAATAGAGTTTTAAGATTATTCACGGTTAGTTGCATAAATTAAGACGTGATTTTATACGTCATCGAGAAAAACAAGCTATTCAAAGTAGTATTCCTCTCTTTCATATTAAAAAAATCTAAATATTTTGGTCAATTCAATTTTTGTATAATTAATAATTAAATAAACAAACAATATTTAGTTGCGAGGAAGCTTAATCCTTGTGAATGGTAAGGTCGGAAATGACATAAACCGTGACTTTGAATTGGCACTGTGGTGGTCACTAATGACGGAAAGCAACAAAGGTGGGAAACATCGGCAGGTGGTAGCAAAAAAGGATTGATATAGGTCAATTGATAGCGAGACTAAAGCACATGTTAGTGAAGGTGCAACTTGTTTCCTATGACATTTTTCATTTTTTGTTTGTTTTTTTCTTTTAACCAATAGGCAAGTTTTGACTAGTTACCAATTATGGTTAAATTCAACTGAATTAGTTTAATCTCTATGAGATAATAAACATGCAATTTTATTTCTAATCATGTTGTAAAGCTACCAAAAATTGAAATTAGACTTGATGAGTTAGAGCTTCCATGGGTTAAAAGCTGTCATGAGCATGTTAGGGCCCTCACCCGAAGTTGAGGGACCTTCTAGATGCAATTGATGATTTGTAAAACACACTTCATATTTGCAAAAACAAAATGCGTATGTGTTCCTTGGTGCTAGCACTGGAGGAGCCCGAGCTTAGTAGGTGAATTGACACGTAGGCAGGGTAGACAGAAATGTGCACGCATTTTGCAGTTACAAAATGCATATGTGTTTTGCAATTACAAGATGAGCACATGTTTTCCCATTGAAAAACATGTGCACATTTTGAACTACAAAACACATACGTGTTTTGTAAGACCTGTTATAAACCCCCACATTTATATCCCTCCCTCTCTACATCCCCATCCCTCTCACTCTCTTTCCCCAACTCTCTCTCTCCCCCTCTTCATGTCTCATTTCCTCCCTCCCTCTCTCTATCCCTCCTTAATTATCTCTCCCTATCCATCCTTCCCTATCCCTCCCTCCATAAGCGTCGGTATCCTCTCTCTCTCTCTCTCTCCCCCCTAATACTAATATTAACCTCCACCCCTCTCTCACTCCCCTAACTCCCTAACCCCCACCCTTCTATTTCTCCCCCAACACCCTAACCCCCCCACATCTCTCTCTCTCTCTCTCTACCCCTAACCCCACCTCTCTCTCCCTAAATCCCCCATACTATCGTTGCACATAGCCACCCCCCTCCCCCCCCTCTCTCTCTCTCCCCCCTACTCACCCTACCCCTAAACCCCCTCTCTCTAGCTATATCACCTAATACCGCTCCCCCTACAACTTACCCACCCCCTATATCTCTCTCCCTTTCTTTATTTATTCTCCCACCCTATACCCCTCTTGTCTCTAACTTACGTAAAGCACCCTAATCCCCTACCCCCCCACCCCAATCTATATCTCTTTCTCTCCCCCAACCCCCGTCCTTCGCATCTCTCTCTGTCTCTCTCTCTCTCTACTCCACCTACGCTTAACTCCCCAACCCTCTCTCTCTCCCTCCCAACCCCCTAACAACCCTCATTTTCTCTCTCTCCCCTACCCCCTAACACCCCCCATTCTCTCTCTCTCTCTCTCTCTCTCTCTCCCTCCCAACCCCCTAACAACCCTCATTTTCTCTCTCCCCCCCACCCCCTAACACCCCCATTCTCTCTCTCTCTCTCTCTCTCTCTCTCTCACCCTACCTAAACCCCTCTCTCACTCTTCCACCAAAGAAAATTTTAGAGGCGAAATTTATCCCATGGGTTGTTTTTTGACATTTTTTTCAAAAAAAGGATTCACCAATTTGCCTTTTTTTCAAAGACAATTCACCCAAATTCCATGGGATAATTTTTTCTACTCTAAAAATCCCCAAAATTGTCTAAAAACTATATAAAGTCCTCGAAAATTTGAATATTTATTTTTTAAATCGTCAAACATTTTATGGTTGCAAATTTAAAAATTAGTAAGATTCACCAAGGTTTCTACACTTTGAGAAAAATATGGATCCTTAAAATTTCCCCTATGTGTCACCCCCCTAATCCTTCCCTTATCTTTATTCCCCCCTTCTCCTCCTCCTCCTCGTCCTCTCTCTCTCTTACCTCTTCCCCCTAACCCTTAATAACCCCCTCTCTCCCCCTCTCTCTCTCTGTCCCCTACTCCTCCACCTACGACTAATACTCACCCATCTCTGTCTCCCCCAACCCTGTAAAATCAACCTCTCCCTCACACATTCTCACTACCTCTAACCCCCCACTCTCTCTCACTAACCCCGTCCTACTCTCCCTACCCATAACCACCCTCTCTCTCTCTCTCTCTCTCTCTCTCTACCCCCACCCTATATCCCCCTTATCTCTAACATCCCTAATCCTCCCTAAATCCCTACCACCCCCAACATAATCTCTATCTATGTCTCTCCCCCAACCCCCCTCCTCTCCCTACCCCTAATCACCCACACCCTCCCCCATTGGTCCCTTGACTCTCTCTCTTTCTCGACCCCCATGCTATACCCACCTTCTCTCTAATATCCCTAATCATTCCTAAATCCCTACCCCCCCCTCCCCTCGACCACAATCTCTATCTTTGTCTCTCCCCAAACCCCCATCCTCCCTTTATCCATAACCACCCACACCCTCCCCCCTCGCCCCTTGACTCTCTCCCTCTCTCTCTCTCTCTCACACACACACACACACACACACACACAAACACACCCCTCTACTTCTCCACCTACCCCTATGTAATACCCCCAAGACTTTTGAATTATTTTATTAAGTATTTTTATTTGAGAAATATTCTCCAACGATTAATTTTTAAAAGAGTTATAAAAATCTATGAGGCAAAATACTCACGCTCATGTGGGTGAATATTATGAACAAGAAATATTATTTTATTATTAATAAAAATAGACACTTGGAGCCACCCAGGGATAATTTTAAGGACCCATACTTATTTAAAAGTGTATAAACCTTGGCGAATCTTACCAATTCTTAAAATGTCCACGATAAAATAGTTGGCGATATTTTTAATTATTTCAATTTATAATTATTTTATATAGTTTATATAATAATTTGGTGATTTTTAGAGTGAAAAATTTTACCCCATCAAAATTGGGTGAATGGGGCTTCAAAAAATGCAAATTGCCGAATCGTTTTTTGGAAAAAAACATGGAAAATTAGCCCATGGGCTAAATTTCGCCCATAAAATTATCCTTGGAGCCACCCGTTGAAAGAGGGGACAACATCAGAAGACAATGAACAAGTGGAAAACAAGCAAGATATTTGATTGAGATGGCACAAGAACTGGGCAAAAATTATATATATCAGTGCATTGAGAAGACACGGGACGATGTGTGGTGTATTGAGAGAATTGCTACTATGTGGATAGTATGTTGCTCAGTACTATTTCTTTGGGTAGAAAATCCATCTTTTGAATATTATATAGACTTATGGTAAAATTCCACATTCATATTTACTTAGCTAAGTTCATTATTTTATGGTGGTGGTCCATCTCAGGGGTGAAGTTGGACAAGTAAGTGTGGCTGTCCTCTTCTACGGTTGGGAAGAACTGGGAAGCTTCAAGTGTTTTCCCCTTTGATCTCAAGTAGGTTGTCTTATACTACGTTTTGTTTAATTGTTTGATCAATTGAATAGTTTTATTTATGTTCTACATTTATATTATGGATTGTTATGTAAGGGTTATAATGTAGTTTGCTAAACTATTAAATGTTTAGGGGTAATTACTGTGCTAAAAGAGAATATATTTTCATAGGGATAGAATCAATATATTTTGCAAGTAGTTAACCTATTGTTGTTATAAATTATTATGATAAATTTGTATTTAAGGATATTCCTCTGATACTTAGATTAGAACTGTAGTATGCGTAAAAACAAATTCAAATAAATCTAAATAGACACTATTTACATAATTATCCTTTGAATTTACTTAACAATGAGCTAGTAAATGAGTCAATTTTTGTACAGATAAAATTAAGATTTTACCCTATGAATCTTTATAGTCATCACTTTTTATCATATATATAGATATATCCCTTCGGGATTCTGTCAAACGCACAGAGGGGAGAATTATACCAATGGTTATATATATGAATAAATTTTTTAATTTCTACTTGGAGAAACAAAACCTCTACCATAAGGTTTTCCAAAATTAAAGAAGTCATTTAAAATAGTTACATAAATTAATTGTATCAAATTCTTACAGGTTTAGGTTAGCTCAATCATAGGAGAATGTATTTAACTTGCTAATACAAAACACTGTGATGTTGGTTGAAAGGCTAGCAGTCACGTTTGGAGATTGTACATAAACATCCAAGTCATAAAGCTATTGGGTATTTACAAGCCTTGTTATGAGCATTAAACCAAACTACCATGAGAGTCATAAGGTCATCTCTGAATATGATAAGAGTTGGAAGAATCAAACCAAAGTATAAACATTAAAAATATTAACGATTTGATATAACAGAGTCATGTAAACACATTTTTATGTTCATAGGTTATAATCGCATTAACAAACAATTACATTATACAGAGGCAAGTCAAGGTTAAGAGGTCGTATGATTGATTCATGCTAAACTGAATCCAAGAATGCCAACATGTTCACTATTCGGTTCAAAAATACAATTATTAAGACATGTACAAAGCATGAACCAGATTTTTAACATAAAAATTACCTATGAGAATGAAAGTGAACAGGGTCAATATGGTCAATATCCTCTCATTGTATTAAATAAAATCCCGATTCATATGAACAATAGGAATATAATAATAAATTTACACTTATACATATTAAACTGGAATAATTTCTTTTAAATGGTGTCGCTATGATATCTTTGCAGGAAGATAAAACCTTTACCCTTAGAGGGACAAACTTTGTTCATGCTCATTACAAGGGTCTATCCGCATTAAATTTCACAGTAAACTATAGTCTATGGAAACCATCGAACTATTTGAACATACATCTATGAAATCGGTGAATGTTAGGCATATCGTTCTACCACTTCTTCTAACAGGAGTATCATTATTATGAATCACACCTGGCTAAATTCTTCGTTAGCTCAGAAAATCTGGCATTATGCCCAGTCAAGCACATGGACCATTCGGCCCTGTTTTTCTCTTGTATTAACAAGTTGAATGAAACAACATTAATAACAAGGTAAGCATTAGCGTAAGTTTTAATTAATAAACCAGAAGTAGAATATAGTTATCCTTACCTGTGAATGCATAGACATGTGATTTTCTCCTCCACGAGCTATGGCAGCTATAGCTAGACTTGGATATAAAACCATAGGAACTTCATATTGACAGATGTTCATCTCAAACCTCAATATATGGAGGGAGTCGCAGAGTGACTCACCCTCCTCCCTTCTATCATGCAAATGAACAAGGAGAGAACCTCTCCATTATCATCTGTATGTCTCGATATGACCCGTAGATCCTGTATCATCTGGTGCTAATAATGTAACCTACATTATAGGTAGATCAATGGATTCCAACCTTTGTAAATATACCAAATCAATGATAGACCTGTGATTTGTGATTGAGCACCATCGTAACTCCTTACCAACATGGATCTGATAGGATCGACGACATAAAATTGTTTCACTTCATTTTTGGTAGATCAAAAATTTAAGGCGAGATTTGACACCTTGGACCTTTGGTCGAGCTCTCCTCGTTGGAAAATGAGGAGTTGGTGGCCAATGTACCTGCATTAATAATAGTTATAATTTCTATACAGTGGAACACAACCCGTCGCAACCCTTCCAAATATGACAGTTAAGATTTAATTATCCTATGTTTAGAACTTGTTGGGGAATCGAATTGGATCAAGTCTTTTCCCTTACATTTATGCGTTGACAACCTTTTTCCTAGGAAGGTCATGAGGCCCCTATGTCTTTTTAATCACTTCCACAATCATTTGAATAGTATGTTTTGCAAAGGCTATGGGACATGGTGCTTTCATAACTCAGTATAGAAATAAATACATGTATACAAATTCAAGGGTTAATATTTTAGTACCTATTGGTAGTTGATTATATAAACAACCTCGATAATCGGATCATCAAACATTGAACATAATTTAGGATTTGTATCTTACCTATCTATAGATATGATTATATTAGTGGCTTTCAAAATTAAAAAAAATATATTTATGATTTACACACACACACACACACACCTATTCCTCCACCTGCCACTAACCCCTCTCCCTCCCCCACTCTCTCCCCACCTCTCTAGGGAAAATTTAAGGATCAATAATTCTCTAAAAGTGTAGAAACCTTGGACAAAATTTTTAATTCTTAAATTTTCAACCATAAAATGCATGGCAATTGTTTTTAATATCCATATTTCTAAGGACTTTATACAGTTTTTGGACAATTTTTGGTGATTTTTTCGAGGAAAAAATTTTATCTCATGGAATTTACCCAAACCAATTAAGAAAAAAAAAGGAAATTGATTTATATCATGGAATTTACCCAAACCAATTAAGAAAAAAAAAGTAAATTGATTTATATCATGGAATTTTTGGTGATTTTTTGATGAAAAAAACTATCTCATGAAATTTGGGTGAATCAGTTAAGAAAAAAAAGGAAATTGGCGAGTTTTTTTTGGAAAAAAACATCAAAAAATATCCCATGGGATGAATTTTTCCACTAAAATATTCCTTGCTCCTCTCTCTAACCCTTATTAACCCCTTCTCTCACTCTCTCGTTAGCATACACGAGCCAGCTTGAGGGTTTCTTGAGGTTTGCTGATATCGAGTGGAGGATCAGTGAGTTGAAGAAAAAGTATGATGGTAAGATTGTGCTTCCTGGGGTTGATGACATGGAAATTTTCAAGGGGGGGTGTGTCTCTATCCACATACAGGTATTTCCTTTGATTTCCAATATTAGCCATGAAGGGAATTTTTATTTTATTTTTAACATTCCTTTAGAGTAATTCAGGGTTTCAAGGGTTCTTCTTCAATGAGAGCCTCAGCTTGGTCGATTACCACCACCAAAAATACCAATACATCGATTACAAGAGTTTTCCTAAATACCAAAAACACTTGAAGAATACCAAAAATACTAATACTTGTAAGCAACACTGACCTAGGGTTATTGTATATGATGAGGTATGAAATCTTCAAAATTGAACATCACAAAACTTGTTACATTTTTAATCGATCATATCAAAACACCTAGCTAATTTGGGATTCACCTTCCTCACAGAAACCATTCATCAAAGTATTTTGGGTCACAAAAACATAAGTCACGTAGTTTGGCTCTGGCCCACCTTCTAACATCTGATTCAGGAGCTTGTTTTCCTTTGGGGTTTTTCCTTGTTGGCACAAGGAACTAATCAATATATTATAGGTAATAACATCATCTTTGACATTATTCTCTGCCATTTCATCAAGGAGTCTCTCAGTCTTTTTCATCTTTCCTATCTTGCAAAACCCATTGATGAGACCATTGTATGTCAAGACATTGACAAGAATACCATTCTTAATCATACTTTCCCACAACTGAAAAGCCTCTTTCATTTCCCCATTTTTGCAGTACCCATCAATTAGTGTGTTGTTTGTGACAACGTTGGGAACCAAACCTTTTCTCATGATTTCCTCTAAGAGTTCTTCTCCTTTTATTATATGCCTGTTTTTGCAAAGTCCACTAATGAGTGTATTGTAAGTAATAATACTAGGCACCACACTTTTTTTTTCATTTCACTATGTAGGTTAAAAGCTTCTTCAGTCTTATCCTCATTGCAAAGTCCATAGATTAGTGAATTGTAAGTGACCACATTGGGCAAAAGGCCATTTCCTTCATTTTCTCAAACATATTGAACGTAGCAGCCCCATCTCCTTCCTTGCAATAACCATCATTGAAAGTGTTGTATGTAACCTGGGCAATAAAAAATCCCTTCTCCATCATGTCCTTAAGAAGCTCTTTCGCTTTATACATTTTTCCAATGATACCTTTCTTGTAGTGACCATTAATGAGTGTATTATACGTAATAGTATTGGGATATCAACCCCACGATTGCATGTTTGTCAGTATATCAGTAGCCTTCTGCAATTTCCCTTCCTTGTAGAGGGCATGAATCACTATGTTGAATGTATTGACATTCAGAGTAATCCTCCTCTTGATCAATGCCCAATAGACCTTTCTTGCCATCTCTCTTTGTCTCAATTTCACTAAAGCATTCAATAGGACATTGCATGAAATAATCGATGGGCTAATTATTTCCAAGACATTGCATGAAATTATTGACGGGTTAAGAATAAAGAGGATTTCCAAGAATTTTTTATATCGGGCATACAAAAAATCCCAAATTAGCTAGGTGTTTTCTTGCTGCTGAATCTCTAAGAAACAATAGTTTGTACTTTTCTTAGAATTTTGAAATGATAGCCTTCCATAAGGTATTACTATATTTGCATAGCTTCCAATACAATTTTGTGTCAAGGGCCTTCTTGAGGTTGTGAAGTTTTTGCACTCACTCTTGTGGTTTGTTCAAGCAAAATTTACTTTAGTTGAACACTATTGCTTTTTTTTTTCTCCTATGGTTCCTTTATTGAGAGGATCTCATCATTTATTTTTTTCATTATTACAGGGTTGGTTCACGGGGGGTTCACTCAGTGAACTTGTTACATAGCACGATCGTTCGCGTGATATTAAAGAATATCCCTAATTTCACTAAATATTGGAAAATGTGTCCTAAAATTGTATTTTTGAACCCCCCTCCCAATATACCTTTCCAATTAAGAAAACCCCTAGTTTCACCAGATATTGTAGGTATCCATTTTTAATCAACCCATTTTTAACAAGTCCCCTTTATATCATATTATCAAATTGTAACAAACATGATCCCTAACACATCTTAGTATAATCAAACAAGATGGTAAATAAAATAATAGTATAATTCTAATAAAGATCCCGCTATTATGGCAGTGGTGACTGATCAATTTGTAGCATTGTATAGTGGAAGACCCAATGAAATAGACCGGGGAAGGAAAAATGCGTAAAATGAAACCTAGTCAAGAGATCAACATAACAAAAAATGTAAAAGACTGATAGTCCAATAATTAGTGCAATGCTTAGAAAAGATGATAATTGCATATGTTTCACACCACAACCTACTAGTATACCAATTTTATATCATGTAAATACAAGTATAGCCATAGATAGCTCATGTTTTCTATAAGCTTAATAAATTTAACTCTGAAAAAATGAAAAATTGAAACCTTTTCATGGATGGAATCCCCTACCTTCCTATCAAAACAAGCATCATTGATGTTTGAATCAAAATGAACATAGAAAAAGTCCTCTTACTTTTCAATAACACCATATGATCATGTGCATAGCTTAGATTTGGGTCATTCACAAGATCCAATGAATTTCTTCCACTTCATCTACATTTATTCTTGCAATCAAGGGAATTAACAATATTTAGTTACCTTTTTCTTGGTTTGTATCTAGTTTTTTTTCTATCTTTACAGTAGAGGGAAAAATACCCATTGTTAGGTTTTAAGCATGCAATAGTTATAAAGATACACAGATGGTGAAACTTATATGATACCATTTCATGGTACCAATAACACATACAATATGTAAATAAGGATTTATATTTTCACCTATGTTCATGTCAGTTCCAATACAACATTAATGCGGATGCCTTACATATAAGAATTGAAATTACAATTATGAATGTGCCAAATATAACTCAATATAACAACTATTCCTAACTGGAAATGTGAAAATATTAAAGAAGAATACAAAAAGTTGAAAGAGATAATTGGTCAAGAAAAATTGATCTAACTTTTCTTGGTTCCAATGAGCCAAGAAAGATTGATCTCACTTTTCTTGGTTGTCATGGAGCAAGGTTTAATTGAATCTCAATACCCACCGAAACCCCAACCTAAAATATGAAGAGTTAGATATTTTACTTGAATGCCTACAAAAAAAGCAATACAATTGTTCAAGTCTAGAACCCCTGATTAGCTACATCTCTTAACTTAAAGATGAAAAACAATATAATATCAATTCAAACCAAGCCTAAATAAGCTATTAAATGAGGATTTATCAAGGCCAATAATCCAAAAAGACTTCCATAGATATTATCATTGGTACACTATCATCAGATTTATGCAAAACTTAGGATCATAAGCAATATGAAATAAAAATGGAGGGTCCTTATGTTTTAGGTGGGTATGACTTGAGCCCATGATTTGGAGGTATGAATCCATCCCACGATTTGGAGGTTATTCCTCGGCACAACCAAATAAAATAACCCCCAATATTTATATTACTGTGTCAAATTAAAAACCCCCCTTGACCCCTTAATACATGGCAATATATTTTTGAGGTTTTTAAGAGTATTCAAAACCCCAATATGAATGGACGTGATATGATATTGCCTCACTAGTGAACCCCCCGTGGGTTGGTTGGAGGTTCATGATAGAGCAGAAGATAACATGACTCTTTGTCATGGGTGATTTAATCAACTGCAGTTTACTTGCAAGGGAGGGCCATAGATTTCCCAATATTTTGAGCTTTTAAAATCTTTTTCCTGCATTTAATGCCAATCTCCGAGTCTTGAATCTTTTGGAGAGGTAACTAAGGAAAACTCCACATTTTGGAATCTTAAAATATGTTAAATCTTTTGATGCATCTTGATTGATTCATTTAGATGGAAAGTGCATGATTTATCTTTGACCTATCCATCCTAGAAGCCATAAGATATGTATTTCAAATCTTGTGAACCAGTCTTATTCATGTGATTCTTGATCTCCCTATTATTCATGTGAGTCATCTTTTAAGTGGTTTTCTGCCCTAAGAATTGTTTTCTTGCCTTTTTTCGTGTAGTTGTTCCACCAATGTCACTTCAGGAGCATGCATGCAAGTAGTGATAAATCTTGGGTCTGGCACACGACTAATTCCTTAGACGAGGAATTGAAGGAGGAACTCTTTTGCATCCATCTCGGTTTTGTAGAGAGTGAGTACTGTTTTTTCACTCTTCCACTAGTCCTTGGGTTTGATCTATTATGTTCTCATGTATTTATGTTTGATAAAATCAATGCTTAAGTGCTTACATTCTTGGATCATTTTATTGAAGGGTTGATTTTGCATATGTTGTCGTTATGCTTTCATGTCAGATTATGGTAGGATATCCACTTCAGATATTTCCAAATTACTCTCTACTATCAAATAATGTTTTCCTCCACTTTGTGGGTTTGAAATGACATTTACAGTTTAATTCCCTTACATTTGAATTTTTTTGAATGATTTTGTCCCGATTGTCTTATACCAGCAAGAATTTTTGGCTTTTTAACTACTAAGTAGCTACCAGTGGAAGTGGTTGGCATTTAATTACCACCATAGTAAGTGAATAGTAATTTCACTGTTGAACGTTTTGTGATATCATAAATTTCTTTTGCATAAACTTCTTTGGTATAATCCTAAATATATAGGACCAAATATGTTGATGTATATGTAACTTCGGAATGTATTTCATATATGTATGTTGTATGTACTCCTACAGAGATGGTATTATTCCTCTATACGGAAGTGTCGTCATTTATATTGTAAGTGTCGTAACTTATACTTGTTGGGTTATTAGACCACCTTGTTTGGGGTCGGCCCTATATAAGTCATGTGGGACAAAGGGTTATTAGACCACCCTATTGGGGGTCGGCCATGTGGTTCAAAGGGTTATTAGACGACCCTATTGGGGGTCGGCCCACTCAGCATTATGTTATGTGGTTAAGTTCGAGCCTACATGAGTTAGGTAAAAAGGCAAGTCAAGTCAAGTATAAATAGAGTGCGGGAGGCACTCTATTTACTCACTCACTTCTCACACATGCACTCAAGGAGCAGTGGCGCACTTATGGAGGAGGAGGATCTGCTGCTAGGTTATGTCTATCTCTCATGGTTGGTTGTATCATTTCTCTATCTATCTCTGAGGAAGTTATTGGGGTTTTTCACCTTTATGGTTTTCCCCAAGTAAATCTTTGTGTCTCTTGTGTGCTTGCATTATTGTCTCCATGATTGATATGCTATAGATATGCTGTACATGTTGTTCTCTCAGTTAAGATCCTAGATCATATTGAAGTAAATTCAGAAAATTTAACAAAATAATGGGTTTGAGTTAAATTTTGGCTTGTTAGTGTGTGGTCATTATAGATCCTGTAATCTCAATGGAAGAGCATGAAAACTGCATTTTTGTGTTGAATTAGTAGGGACACATTTGTTTTGACAGCGAAATGATACATCAGACCTTTTAAGATGCATCTACACTTTTGGTGAAGCGAGATAGGATTGCACCCTCATATCAACAAATAGGAAAAACAAAGAAAAAGTATAAATATTTATCATTGCAATACAATATCCAATGAAGAGAGCTTGAGTTCTTGAGCCTGATCTTTTGGCCCTTGAAAAGGAATCATTAAATTTAAAGGGGAGGATTTATTATGTAAAACTACTTATTGGATCTGCTAAGCCTCTGTACCACTTTCTATGAGGCTTATGAATTTGAAGAACTCTCTACTTGGACCTCAATGGCATATTACTAGCAGATTTGGAGGTTTTGAAAAACAGTATTCACATGGAGAATGCCTTATTAGCATTGCAATGGAAATCTTCACTAGTTGAGCCTGCCTGTTAATCATGCTCTAAAAGGCCTTGAGGACAAATAAGGCCGCATCATGTTTCTTTGCTTGTGCTCTGTCCCCATTATGGTCGTTTCTTCTTCTGAGATGATCCATACAGATACAGGACAAGAAGAGAATTATTGTTAGCTACTAACTATATGATAAGAAAAATAATAGGGTAATCTGATCTTAATCCTTTCCAATCCGATCCATGATACTCTTAAGACATTCTTGGACTCTATGAGCATACCAATGATGCTCGACAAGATGATCCTCTTAATAGCAACCTCGGGGCTCTCTTCCATTATGTGCTCCATGGCACTAAAATTGGGACCTCCCACTTATGTCAAGATCTCATCGCTAAACTCAGTGATCACAAATTTTCTGCAATTGATTTTGTCTTTGCCATCCGACCTAAAACAACGGTAGGAAAATACTTCGCCTACAATTTCAAGGGTGTGATATTTACTATGTATAGAGATTATTGGAGGAAAATGAGAAATATATGCTTAATTGAACTACTCATTGCCAAAATAATCAAATATTTCAAGAATGTGCAAGTGGTAGAGTTGACTTTAATGATTCATTTCATTTGGGAGGAAAGTGACAATGGCACAATGGCCGTGAATGTCACCAAGGATTTCTCTACCGTCACCGCCAATATAATTTGGCGAATACTAGCAAGCAATAAATTCTAAATTCTCTAACGAATATTTGGGTGCCAATGGAAAAAGATTCAAGCATCTGGTATCTTAGAGGAATGAACTACCATGGGAGATTTTAACATTCGAGATTTCATTCCATGTTTGGATGGGCTTGATTTACAGGGTATCAATCGGTGCATGAAGAAAGCTAGAAAAATATTCGATGCATTCTCCAATGGACATGCAAAGGCAGAGCATGTTAAACATTTAGTGGATGTGTTCCTTGAACTCATTGAGACTGATAAGATGGACACCAAAATCACACGGGAAACCATCAAGGAAATTGTGTTCGTATGTCTCTTGGGCCTCCACCATTTTATCACACATTTTTTTATTTATTCTAGTTCAATCAATCCACATTTTCCTTCTTCCAGTTCAATCAGTCCACATAAGATAAGAAAAATTTTTAGAGCTCGTTACATTGCCATTTTTTTCATTATCCCAGAAAAAAATGGGATGAATTCGAATATTTTTCTTACCTTTTCTCAAATTTGATCGAAACTTTTGTTGAACTTTATGTTTTGCTGAGATAAAATATAATGGAGTAACTTAATAACGAGTTCAATTTTTTTCTTTGACTTTCTTGTTATTTAATCTCCATCGTCATTCACACTATTTCTTGATCTACAATTGAATGAAAGCGTTGTGAAATAAATAAATAAAATCTCTGTATGGAATTCAGGTCCTATGTTTGAATCTCGTTGTTGTGCCAAGAAACCTTGGGGCACATCTAAGGATTGGGATGAGCTCTATTTATTAAGATGTACAGATTAAGCAATGCCTCCTGAACATGGCTTCGAAATGTGTAAGCATGCTCATTAATCCTTTGGCTTTATTATTTTTAATAGAGGGTGAAATGTGTAAGCATCTTGATTAGAAAAATAAACATAAGTTAATTTCAAAATTTTAATTGTCATTTTTTTTGGTCATGTCAATGGTTTATGAGATGATGATCCGTAGGGAAGAAGAAATATCATGTGTATTTGTTTGTTTATGTAAATCACTTCTTGTTTAACTCAATGACCATTAATATTTTGTCTTTTTCTTTCTTTTTTCAATGGATGGTTCGTTTGCTATTTTTTTTTGCTTTTCATGGTCTTTGGTGTTTCTCTTACATTTATGTCGTACGTCTTAATTTCTTAGTTTTATATATTTGTGTTATGTAAGATGTTTGATTATTTAAATATTTTTTATCAAAATAATAATATATATCTTATAAATAAAATAAAATAAATTAAATGAGTAATTAAATAAATTTAATGAATAACTAAATAATTTTTATTTTTAACTAATTACATATTTATATACGATAAAACACATAATTTTTAAAGATGAAAATGAAAAGTGTTTATAATTAAATATTTATGTAAATTTTTAAAGATGAAAGTAAATTGACTTAGAGATAGATAAACATGTTTCATTTTACTTACAAGCTTTCCAATAACCTACATGTGTTATACCAATACCTAATTCTCTAAGCAATATGTTATAATTTTATTTAATAAACTCATTGTTTTTTTGTTGTCGAAATATTTAAAGTGATTATTATTATTATTATATTTTTAATGTCACAACCAAGCTAGCTATGTGTAATTATATATATTAACAACTGTAGTAATTGATATATATATATATATATATATATATATATAATTTTCAGAGGATAACAATGCATACATAAAATTTTATAACTAATTACATGAATCAAAATTTTTAAATAATAGAATTTAATATATTTATAAAAAAAGTTGGTTCCAATGCCATATACAATGAGGTTTTAAGTTTTGTTTATGAGAAAAATAGTGGGTGTGTATCATGTTTCGAGTAAAGAGTAAGCCCTTCAATGAGATTAGGTGATATTTATAAAATTATGAGCATTTTACTTATAGAAAAAATAATAACTATAAGAGAAAAACATTAACCAATTGTTTACATGAATTTCTGTTTATTAAAGTAAGGTGTTCCTCCAATTTTAAATTTGATAAGTTTGCACTCAAAAATATAACTACATGGAAATTGTATGTCTAGATTAATGTATAATTATAATATGTAGCTTTCTTGGGGATTGATCCTTAATGTGGTGTTGAGAAGACTCTTCACAATGCAATATGTCCAATTCTAAGAAGTTAGTAATAATGAGAGGACAAATATATTAATGTCCAATATTGCTAGATTGGAACAATAAATCTTTTTAATTTAAGAAGTTAATAATAAATCTATCACAAAACTACTCATGTAATAGCTTCTTTTCAAGTAGTAGATTTTTGAAACATTTATCAGAAACTTTGTAAAAAACATCATTATATTTTTTTTCCAAGTTACTTTCAATATTGATTCATGAGCCAAACTGGTCCTTACAAAGCTCACTCAATTTTGGTTTAAAGAGTGATTTCTATCATCTTTGAACAATGCTATAGCTATTACATCATAAATAGACTACATAATTCTTTTGTCATTTTCATTAAAATATAACATAAAATTGTTTACTTAAAGTTTATTACATAAAAGTTCCATAAAAATAAAAGAATCTTGCAAAAGCATAAAAAACTACCAACCATTAATATGCATATAATTTTTGGAAATTTACATCACCCGTAGAAGGATCTTGTCATTTCTTCTAGCCTTGTTCCTTCTCTCTCTTATTCGGTAATGATGGAGGCAATAACACCACCTAATCCAAGTATTGAGAGTACATCTACTTGTGATTTTGTATACATGTGTGTGTTGGAGTAGTTGTTGAACTTTCCAATCAGATCGTAACTTGATTAAACACAAGTTTCAACAACAAAGTTAGAATTTATTTTCTCTATTTAACCACTCTATTAATGATTCAGAATCCCCTACATTCTACATTTTGGATGTCCTTTCATAAGCTAATATTAATAAAATAAAGTTAACCTTAATAAAATCAAGAGTGAGTTTAGTTTTTCCCTGTTGTTTGAGCATCTTTGTAGGGTCACACAATGCTAATATGAAATAAATAGAATTGTTTAGCACCACATATACTCATTATTTTTCCAATGATCAAATCAAATACATTATTGAGTTTTTCATTTCCTCCTTGTCCATATGCCTTTCATAAGGGTTTTTGAATTTGATACATTACTTGAGAGATTAAAATTTAACATGAAAATTCTGTTAGTTTCTTGCAAACTTATCAGCCAAGAAACTAGAAAGGGAAGGCTCTATGAGAAAATGGTTAAGAAAAATCCTACCAAATTTGAGAAAATGTTGAGTTTCCCACTTTTTAATTGATCCAATTAATTTGACTATGATAGGATTAAAAGCTCTAAAACCACATAAAAAACATTTTAAACTTACTTGGAATATCATATAGTTGAACTTATGACTTTCAATAATCAGTATTTCTAATCTTAATTAAATTTTTATTTGATTAATGAAGGATTACCCATTTTTTACTAAATTATTATACTATATGGAAAATCTTATACTCTAAATTGTTAAATTATATGGAAAATATAAAGAATACCTAAATCATAAATAAACTTGTCTCACTTCTCTTACCTGGCATTCCAATAGTCAAATTGGACAAGAAGATAATTTAAATATTTTTATTTTTTAAACTGTATTCTTATGAGTCAATCATCAAAGCACGTTTCATTATTGAGTTCACTTTCTTAAATAGATTTATGTTTGAATCCAACCTTTTGTTTTGAATTTAGAACAATATTTTTCAATAATAAAAAGAATTTTGATCACTAGAGCAACATATCATAGAGATAAAAGTCGATGAGTGCTCATAGGTGGAAACATTATCAACGCTTTATGCAAAATTTCTACTTGTTCTTTCCATATTTCCTTCTACGAGGGGAAGAAGTTGGTGCCTTACCTTGATTTGCATTTACAAAATTTCAGAAAGTGGGTACATTCTGAACTTGTGAAGGTTGTGAATTTCAACTTTAAATTGATTGCAAGTATAGGGGTTTAAATTATAAGAGAATAGATTTGGAAGTTGGATTTAAAAAAACAGGTCTAATGGTTTCATAAAATGAGAAAAATAGAGCCTCTCACTTGGGATGAAAAAAATGAAATTGTGTATATGCATTATCTCTAGAGTGTCCTTAACTAGGAAGAATAGCTCTATGATAGAACTAGGGGTATAAAGACATGTAAATAGTCCCAATAGAATTTCATACCTTGCAGAGTGGGGTATTGATATCAATATTGAATATTTAAGGAGCAATGATACTCAAGTTCCCTTGTTCTTTTACTATTCTCTTTTTCACATCATCACATATACTTTACTTTCCTTTTTTTCCGTTTTGGTGTTCCTTTGCACCTTCTGGGGAAATTGCTAGTATTTAATAATAAAAATAATATATAGCGGAGGATTGTTACAACTTGTATTTAAGAATAATAGTCATAAAATATGACATCCATGAATTTACCGTGTACATATTTTAAACTAAGTTAATATTTATTTTGAAATGATCTAAACTATACTCTAGAAGATTATGCACAAATATTTAAGATTATTGAGGGTGAGCCTTACTCTGCAATAAATACTGGATTTCACCTCCTTTTAATTCAAGGTCTATGGAAGGAGGTGGATGTCACTCCAAGTTCTCCAGATTGATCAATCAGTAGTAACCACCCATCTTTTTTATTTATAATTATCATGTCATGATGGCTCGCTAATTGATAATGACAATTTAAATAACCAATATTAGCCCAATGATCATATTCGGGATTTACATAGCTGCTCAATGCTCATCCCCATAGGAAACTCCTTACAAATTGATGATTCACATAGCAATCCTTCGAGTTATAACTTGACGAAGACAACTCTCTTGAAAAGGGGCCAGCATTGAATGAGTTGGAAACTTAACAAGGAAGAGGCTTAGCGATAAAAGAAAAGAGTTTTAAGATTATTCAAGGTTAGTTGCATTTACATAGTTGCTCAATGCTCGTACCCATAGGAAACTCCTTACAAATTGATGATTCACACAACAATCCTTAGAGTTATAACTTGATGAAGTTATAACTCTAAGGAATGTTATGTGGATCACCATCTGAATTAGAAAAAAAATGTTATCTCTCTTGAAAAGGGGCCAACATTGACCGAGTTGGAATCTTAACAAGGGAGAGGCTTAGTGATCAAAGCATAGAGTTTTAAGATTATTTACGGTTAGTTGCATAAATTAAGACATGATTTTATACATCATCGAGAACAACAAGCTATTCAAAGTAGTATTCCTCTCTTTCATATTAAAAAAATCTAAATATTTTGGTCCATTCAATTTTTGTTTAATTAATAATTAAATAAACAAACAATATTTAGTTGTGAGGAAGCTTAATCCCTGCGAATGGTAAGTTCGGAAATGACATAAACTGTGACTTTGAATTGGCACTATGGTGGTCACTAATGACGGAAAGCGACAAAGTTGGGAAACATCGGCAGGTGGTAGCAAAAAAGGATTGATATAGGTCAATTGATAGCGAGACTAAAGCACGTGTTAGTGAAGGTGCAACTTGTTTCCTATGCCATTTTTCATTTTTTGTTTGTTTTTTTCTTTTAACCAATAGGCAATTTTTGACTAGTTACCAATTATGGTTAAATTCAATTGAATTAGTTTAATTTCTATGAGATAATAAACATGCAATTTTATTTCTAAGCATGTTGTAAAGCTACCAAAAATTGAAATTAGACTTGATGAGTTGGGACTTCCATGGGTTAAAAGCTGTCATGAGCATGCTAGGGCCCTCGCACGAAGTTGAGGGACCTTCTAGATGCAATTGATGATTTGTAAAACACACTTCATATTTGCAAAAACAAAATGCGTACGTGTTCCTTGGTGCTAGCACTAGAGGAGCCCGAGCTTAGTAGGTGAATTGACAGGTAGGTAGGGCAGACATAAACATCCACGCATTTTGCAGTTACAAAATGCGTATGTGTTTTGCAATTACAAGATGAGCACATGTTTTCCCATTGAAAAACATGTGCACATTTTGAACTACAAAACACATACGTGTTTTGTAAGACCCATTATAAACCCCTACATTTACATCCCTCCCTCTTTGCATCCCCATCCCTCTCACTCTCTTTCCCCCACTCTCTCTTTCCCCCTCTTCATGTCTCATTTCCTCCCTCCCTCTCTTTATCCCTCAATTATCTCTCCCTATCCCTCCTTCCCTATCCCTCCCTGCATAAGCATCGGTATCCTCTCTCTCTCTCCCCCCTAATACTAATCTTAACCTCCACCCCTTTCTCACTCCCCCAACTCCCTAACCCCCACCCTTCTATTTCTCCCCCAACCCCCTAACCCCCCCACATCTCTCTCTCTCTCTCTACCACTAACCCCACCTCTCTCTCCCTAAATCCCCCATACTATCGCTGCACATAGCCACCCCCTCCCCCCCCCCCTACTCACCCTACCCCTAAACCCCCTCTCTCTAGCTATATCACCTAATACCCCTCCCCCTACAACTTACCCACCCCCTATATCTCTCTCCCTTTCTTTATTTATTCTCCCACCCTATACCCGTCTTATCTCTAACTTACGCAAAGCACCCTAAACCACTACCCCCCCACCCCAATCTATATCTCTTTCTCTCCCCCAACCCCCCTCCTCTGCCTCTCTCTCTCTCTCTCTCTCTCTCTCTCTCTATGTCTACTCCTCCACCTATGCTTAACTCCCCAACCCTCTCTCTCCCTCCCAACCCCCTAACAACCCTCATTTTCTCTCTCCCCCCTACCCCCTAACACCCCCCATTCTCTCTCTCTCTCTCTCTCTCTCTCTCTCTCTCTCTCTCTCTGTCTCTTTCTCTCACCCTACCTAATCCCCTCTCTCACTCTTCCACCAAAGAAAATTTTAGAGGCAAAATTTATCCCATGGGTTGTTTTTTGACATTTTTTTTCAAAAAAAAGGATTCGCCAATTTTCCTTTTTTTCAAAGGCAATTCACCCAAATTTCATGGGATAATTTTTTCTACTCTAAAAATCCCCAAAATTGTCTAAAAACTATATAAAGTCCTTAGAAACTTGAATAATTATTTTTTAAATCATCACACATTTTATGGTTGCAAATTTGAAAATTAGTAAGATTCGCCAAGGTTTCTACACTTTGAGAAAAATATGGATCCTTAAAATTTCCCCTATGTGTCCACCCCCCTAATCCTTCCCTTATCTTTATCCCCCCTTCTCCTCCTCCTCCTACTCCTCTCTCTCTCTTACCTATTCCCCCTAACCCTTAATAACCCCCTCTCTCCCCTTCTCTCTCTCTCCCCTACTCATCCACCTATGCCTAATACTCACCCGTCTTTGTCTCACCCAACCCCCTAAAATCAACCTCTCCCTCACACATTCTCACTACCCCTAACCCCCTGCTCTCTCTCACTAACCCCGTCCTACTTTCCCTACCCATAACCACCCTCTCTCTCTCTCTCTCTCTCTCTCTCTCTACCCCCACCCTATATCCCCCTTATCTCTAACATCCCTAATCCTCCCTAAATCCCTACCACCCCTGACACAATCTCTATCTATGTCTCTCCCCCAACCCCCCTCCTCCCCCTACCCCTAATCACCCACACCCTCCCCCATTCGTCCCTTAACTCTCTCTCTCTCTCTCTCTCTCTACCCCCACACTATACCCCCCTTCTCTCTAATATCACTAATCATTCATAAATCCCTACCCCCCCCTCCCCTCGACCACAATCTCTATCTTTGTCTCTCCCCAAACCCCCATCCTCCCCCTATCCATAACCACCCACACCCTCCCCCCTCGCCCCTTGACTCTCTCCCTCTCTCTCTCTCTCTCTCTCTCTCTCACACACACACACACACACACACAAACACACCCCTCTACTCCTCCACCTACCCCTATGTAATAACCCCAAGACTTTTGAATTATTTTATTAAGTATTTTTATTTGAGAAATATTCCCCAACGATTAATTTGTAAAAGTGTTATAAAAATCTATGAGGCAAAATACTCACGCACATGTGGGTGAATATTATGAACAAGAAAGATTATTTTATTATTAATAAAAATAGACACTTGGAGCCACCCGGGGATAATTTTAAGGACCCATACTTATTTAAAAGTGTATAAACCTTGGCGAATCTTACCAATTCTTAAAATGTCCACTAAAATATTTGGCGATATTTTTCTAAAATTATTTCAATTTCTAAGGATTTTATATAGTTTATATAATAATTTGGCGATTTTAAGAGTGAAAAATTTTACCCCATCAAAATTGGGCGAATGGGGCTTCAAAAAATGCAAATTGCCGAATCTTTTTTTGGAAAAAAACATGGAAAATTAGCCCATGGGCTAAATTTCGCCCCTAAAATTATCCTTGGAGCCACCCATTGAAAGAGGGTACAACATCATAAGACAATGAACAAGTGGACAACAAGCAAGATATTTGATTGAGATGGCACAAGAACTATGCAAAAATTATATATATCAGTGCATTGAGAAGATACGGGACGATGTGTGGTGCATTGAGAGAATTGCTACTATGTGGATAGTATGTTGCTCAGTACTATTTCTTTGTTTAGAAGGTCCATCTTTTGAATATTCTATAGACTTATGGGAAAATTCCACGTTCATATTTGCTTAGCTAAGTTCATTGTTTTATGGTGGTGGTCCATCTCAGGGGTGAAGTTGGACAAGTAAGTGTGGTTATCCCTCTTCTACGGTTGGGAAGAACTGGGAAGCTTCAAGTGTTTTCCCCTTTGATCTCAAGTAGGTTGTCTTATACTACATTTTGTTTAATTGCTTGAACAATTGAATAGTTTTATTTATGTTCTACATTTATATTATGGATTGTTATGTAAGGGTTATAATGTAGTTTGCTAAACTATTAAATGTTTAGGGGTAATTATTGTGCTAAAAGAGAATATCTTTTCATAGGGATAGAATCAATATATTTTGCAAGTAGTTAACCTATTGCGTGTTATAAATTATTATGATAAATTTGTATTTAAGGATATTCCCCTGAGACTTAGATTAGAATTGTAGTATGCGTAAAAAAAAATTCAAATAAATCTAAATAGACACTATTTACATAATTATCCTTTGAATTTACTTAGCAATGAGCTAGTAAATGAGTCAATTTTTGTACAGATAAAATTAATATTTTACCCTATGAATCTTTATAGTCATCACTTATTATCATATATCTCTCTCTCTCTCTCTCTCTCTCTCTCTCTCTCTCTATATATATATATATATATATATATAATATATATATATGTATCCCTTCGGGATTCTGTCAACGCACAGAGGGGAGAATTATAGCAATGGTTATATATATGAATAAATTTTTTAATTTCTACTTGGAGAAAACAAAACCTCTACCATAAGGTTTTCCAAAATTAAAGAAGTCATTTAAAATAGTTACATAAATTAATTGTATCAAATTGTTACAGGTTTAGGTTAGCTCAATCATAGGAGAATGTATTTAACTTGCTAATACAAAAAACTGTGATGTCGGTTGAAAGGCTAGCAGTCACGTTTGGAGATTGTACATAGACATGTAAGTCATAAAGCTATGGGTTATTTACAAGCCTCGTTATGAGAATTAAAGAAAACTACCATGAGAGTCATAAGGTCATCTATGAATATGATAAGAGTTGAAAGAATCAAACCAAAGTATAAACATTAAAAATATTAACGATTTGATATAACAGAGTCATGTAAACACATTTTTATGTTCATAGGTTATAATCGCATTAACAAACAATTACATTATACAGAGCAAGTCAAGGTTGAGAGGCCGTATGATTGATTCATGCTAAAATGAATCCAAGAATGCCAACATGTTCACTGTTCGGTTCAAAAATACAATTATTAAGACATGTACAAAGCATGAACTAGATTTTTAACATAAAAATTACTTGTGAGAATGAAAGTGAACAGGGTCAATATGGTCGATGTCCTCTCATTGTATTAAATAAAATCCCGATTCATATGAACAATAGGAATATAATAATAAATTTACACTTATACATATTAAACTGGAATAATTTCTTTTAAACGGTGTCGCTATGATATCTTTGCAGGAAGATAAAACCTTTACCCTTAGAGGGACAAACTTTGTTCATGCTCATTACAAGGGTCTATCCGCATTAAATTTCACAGTAAACTATAGTCTATGGAAACCATCGAACGATTTGAACATACATCTATGAAATCGGTGAATGTTAGGCATATCATTCTACCACTTCTTCTAACAGGAGTATCATTATTATGAATCACACCCTGGCTAAATTCTTCGTTAGCTCAGAAAATCTGGCATTATGCCTAGTCAAGGGCATGGAACATTCGGCCCTGTTTTCTCCTGTATTAACAAGTTGAATGAAACAACATTAATAACAAGGTAAGCATTAGCGTAAGTTTTAATTAATAAACCAGAAGTAGAATATAGTTATCGTTACCTGCGAATGCTTAGACATGTGATTTTCTCCTCCATGAGCTATGGCGGCTATAGCTAGACTTGGAGATAGAACCATAGGAACTTCATATTGACAGATGTTCATCTCAAACCTCAATATATGGAGGGAGTCGCAGAGTGGCTCACCCTCCTCCCTTCTATCATGCAAATGAACAAGGAGAGAACCTCTCCTTTATCGTCTGTATGTCTTGATATGACCCGTAGATCCTGTATCATCTGGTGCTAATAATGTAACGTACATTATAGGTAGATCAATGGATGCCAACCTTTGTAAATCTACAAAATCAATGATAGACCTGTGATTTGTGATCGAGCACCATCGTAACTCCTTACCAACATGGATCTGATAGGATTGACGACCTAAAATTGTTTCACTTCATTTTTGGTAGATCGAAAATTTAATGCGAGATTTGACGCCTTGGACCTTTGGTCGAGCTCTCCTCATTGGAAAATGAGGAGTTGGTGGCCAATGTACCTGCATTAATAAAAATTATAATTTCTATATAGTGGAACACAACCCGTCGCAACCCTTCCAAATATGACAGTTAAGATTTAATTATCCTATGTTTAGAACTTGTTGGGGAATCGAATTGGACCAAGTCTTTTCCCTTACGTTTGTGTGTTGACAACCTTTTTCCTAGGAAGGTCATGAGGCCCCTAAGTCTTTTTAATCACTTCCACAATCATTTGAATAGTATGTTTTGCAAAGGCTATGGGACATGGTGCTTTGATAACTTGGTATAGAAATAAATACATGTATACAAATTCAAGGGTTAATATTTTAGTACCTATTGGTAGTTGATTATATAAACAACCTCGATAATCAGATCATCAAACATTGAACATAATTTAGGATTTGTATCTTACCTATCTATAGATATGATTGTATTAGTGGTTTTCAAAATTAAAAAAAAAAATATTTATGATTTACACACACACACACACCTATTCCTCCACCTACCACTAACCCCTCTCCCTCCCCCACTCTCTCCCCTCCTCTCCAGGGAAAATTTAAGGATCAATAATTTTCTAAAAGTGTAGAAATCTTGGATAAAATTTTTAATTCTTAAATTTTCGACCATAAAATGCATGGCAATTTTTTTTAATATCCATATTTATAAGGACTTTATATAGTTTTTGGACAATTTTTGGTGATTTTTTTTAGGAAAAAAATTTATCTCGTGGAATTTGCCCAAGCCAATTAAGAAAAGAAAAGGAAATTGATATATATCATGGACTTTTTGGTGATTTTTTGATGAAAAAAATTATCTCATGAAATTTGGGTGAACCAGGAAAAAAAAGGAAATTGGCGAGTTTGTTTTTGGAAAAAAACATCAAAAAATATCCCATGGGATCAATTTTTCCCCTAAAATATTCCTTGGTCCTCTCCCTAACCCTTATTAACCCCCTCTCTCACTCTCCCACTCCCCCTACTCCCCCCCCAACCTCTAACACCCCCTCCTCCTCCTCCTCCTCCTCCTCGTCCTCCTCTCTCTCTCTCTCCTAAACCTTAATAACCCCTTCTCTTTGTTTTTGTAAATGAAACTTCGGAAGATATTCATTTGTATTTTATATTGATATTATTATTGTATTTTATTTGTACCTCTGATAGAGATGTCATTATTATGTTTGGTCATGCAAAGTTATTAAGGTAAAACCTCCATTGTAAGTCAGGCAATTAGATCCCCTAGATTCAAATGTAAAAGGTATTATTGAGTCTCCCCAAAGAAGTCATCCAAGTCATTTTTAGTGAGGCCGACCAAGTTAGGTAAAAGGTCAAGTCAAAATTAAAGTATAAATAGAGAGGCTTTCTGTCTCATTTGGACACACTACTCACTCACACAAGTTCGCATAAAAAGGAAGAGAAGACAAGTTCACCGGAGGAGAAAGAGTGAGAGTTGCAGAAGACACATTTTGGGTTTTCCATTTTGCTTGATATTGTATTAGTGACAAATCTATCTTTGAGGAATTTGTGGGCTTTTCTCCTTTATGGTTTCCCCGAGGAAAACTATTGTGTCTATTTTGTTTTTCCATGCTTGTTATTCTTTTAGTTAAAGATCCTAGATAACATTGAATTAAATTACAAACTCTAACATGGTATCAGAGTTAACCTGAAAAGAAGACATAGTGCAGCAGCAGGAAACTAGGGCTTCCTAGCTTGAGGTCTTCTCTCCATAGATCATCAGAAAAAGGAGGCTAGGATAACTCTCCCTAGGAGGGTGCATCTTTTGGGGGAAGCAGAATCGAATTTGGAGAATTTTCATTTTGACCCAGACACTCATTCCGGGAGAAAACTAGGGCATCAAGCTTTTGGGTTTTTCCTCCATCAATTTAGAAAAATGAGTACATTGGACAACTCGCCTTGAGGAGGTGCATCTTCCTATCCAATCAGAAGTTCAATATTCCAACTTTGGAAATTTAGGGTTTCTCTTACAAACCCTAGGCCATCCAGCTCCAGAACTAAGCTGGGCATCTCAAATTGGTAAGACCTAAATATTTTTTATTTCCATTTGAGGTACTCATTCAAAATGTCTCACCACACCAAGCTTGAGGATAAGCTTGATGGATTTGATAACTTCCGAGCATGGAAGTATACGATTGCTCTTGTCCTTGAAGAAAATGATTTGGACAAATATGTTAATTAAGAGGTTCCACCACCAGAGGGAGATGAGGATGAGGATATCCACAAGAAGAACTTGGTTAAGGCCAAGAGAATTATTGCAGATTCCATTAAACATCATCTCATCCCACATGTGTCATCATTAAATATACCCAAGGAGATGTTCAATGCCTTGACAAAGCTATTCAAAGGGAAGAACATCAATCGAAAGATGACATTAAGGAAGCAACTCAAGAACGTGAAGATCCTGAACTCACAGACCATGCAATCTTATTTCACAAGGGCCTCGCAGATCAAGGAACAACTTGAAGCAGTTGAAGAAAAGGTAGAAGAAGGAGAGATCGTTATGACCACCTTGAATAGTCTCCCAAGTTCATGGGACTCATTCATTCAAGGAATATGTGCAAGGAAGAAGTTGATCAGATTCATCAGACTATGGGAAGAATGTACACAAGAAAAAGCTCGAATTTTGGCACAAGAAGAGAAGATGGGAGCAAATGATGATCAATCTCTCAAAGTTCATGCTAGAAGAAAACATAACAAGAGGGAGAACCACCATCATGAAAGACAAATGAGACCCATAAGAGATCTATCCAATGTTAGATGTTTCACATATGATGAGAAAGGACACTACTCAAGAAATTTTCCCAGAAACAAAGGTTCCTCCAAGAAGAAAAATAAGAAAATAAATCATGCTCACACCGCTAAAGATGATGAACCAGCAAGGAAAATAACTAGAGAAGAAGAAAGAGATGATTCTTCAAGTGATGAAGAATATGTCCAGATCTCAGCACTCATGGGAACTATAACACACAGGAGCAATGATTGTCTTGTAGATAGTGGAGCTTCCAAGCACATGATGGGATACAAAGAATCATTCACCAATCTATTTGAGCATGAGTCACCTCATAAGGTGAAACTTGGGGATGATTATCAATACCCCATAAAAGGAAGTGGAGAAACTTCCGACAAGCTAGACTTTGAAAAATATTTGAAGATGAAAGATGTCCTATATGTTCCAAGACTAAAGAATAATATTCTCTCCATCTCAGCACTAGATTCTAAGGGAATGAGGGTTGCATCCGTCGATGGCCAAGTCCAAATGTGGCCAAAAGGAAAGACAATAGATGATGAAAAAGTGATTGGAGATCAAGAGGGAGGCTTGTACGATTTGAAGGGACAACCTAAACAAGCATTGGTTCATGACTCAAAGGAACCAAGTGAACTATGGAACAAAAGGCTTTCACATGTGCATTATAGAGCACTACCTATTGCAAGAAAAGTAGTTTCAGAGACTGTAGTAGTTCATGCAAGGAAGCAAATATCAAGAGGGATTCCACCCAAAAAACAAACACAGATAAGTATTTGAATTGTCATTTCTTGCATATCTAATTACTTAAATTATATTGTTCAGTGGTGTACATACTTATGTACCTATATTTAGGATGTGTATTATGAATATTAGAATGTTTGCATTAATGAAAAGTACACTACTAATATGCATGTGATGGGTAAGTGTCATATGGTGTTGTACAACATTCCATTGCTACTTATCTAGAATGAAACCTCTATGCTGACATATTGGGAGTAGTGCACACTCTTAATAATATTATGGTAGAGATGGACGGAATCTATAAAGTTACCGTATGAATGCGAGATATGGATGAATGTTGTGTTGAATCCCTGGCTAAGATAGTTTCATAACTGTGTGACCTATCTCTTTATGCATAAGAATTTGTCCTGAAGATCATGAAAGGTTTCTAATCGTGCAACTGAATTTGATTTGTAGGAAATATCGTGCAACATCACCTACAAGAGAATAATGATGAGACTTTTTCCATAGAACAAGTGACAGTGATTCAGCTACGACAATTCAAGAAGATCATGAAGACCACAACATGGAAGAACCACAAGAGCCTGTAGATCCACCTCATGAGAATAACTCCCACAAAAGAAAACTAGCATGGGAACAAGAAGCAATACAAGATGCAAAGAAGTATGGCGCTCCAAATGGGAGGCATAGAGAAAGAAAGAGACCCAGACCATACTCGATCTAGGTGGCCCTGTTGTGTGACATCATTGATAAAGAACCTTCCAACTACGAGGAAGCAGTAGAGAAGAAAGAATGGAATAATTCCATGATTAAGGAGTACCATTCAATTATGAAGAATGATGTCTCGGAGATAATTCTGAGACCAAGAGGGAAGTCTGTTGTGACTTCAAAGTGGATATACAAGATCAAGCATGCTACAGATGGTAACATTGATAAACAGAAAGCAATATTTGTGGCACGTGGCTTCTCCCAGAAAGAAGGCATAGACTACAAGGAGACATTTGCACCTGTATCAATATACACTTCCATCAGATCTATACTTGCATTGGTTGTAGTAATGAAATGGAAGGTACACCAGATGGACGCCAAGACATCATTCTTGAATGGTGTAGTAGAAGACAAAGTGTACGTGAAGCAGCCACTGGGATTTGAGACACATGTTAGGTAGACTCATGTGTGCAATTTGAAGAAATCTTTGTATGGATTGAAGCAGGCACCCAGGACGTGGTACGACATGATGGACAGTTTCCTGATGAGCTTAGGATTTACCAAGAATAAAGAAAATTCCAACCTTTACTTCAAGGTTGAGGGTAGAAGACCAGTGATAATTCTACTATATGTAGATGACCTGTTTCTAACAGGTGAGGATGATCTCATTGCATATGTGAAGAGGATGCTTGTCGCAGAGTTCGAGGTGAAGGACCTGGGGATGATGCATTATTTCTTAGGCATGGAGGTGTGGTAGAGTGTGGATGGAATCTTCCTTGGACAAGGAAAGTATGCAGTATATATTCTAAAGAGGTTCAGAATGATGGACTGCAAGGAAATGGACACACCCATGGCATCGAACTTGAATCTACTGTGTGATGCTTCATCATAGAAAGTTGAT
The DNA here is from genome assembly GCA_027924585.1 of Larix kaempferi. NCBI lineage: Eukaryota > Viridiplantae > Streptophyta > Pinopsida > Pinales > Pinaceae > Larix > Larix kaempferi. The sequence goes on from BSBM01000640.1 coordinate 1,796,470, forward strand.
GCCACGATGTACCATCAGATGATTGGTTTGTTGATGTATTTGACGAGCGCAAGACCAGAGATATGCTTTGCTATGAACACCCTGAGCCAGTTCCTGACGGATCCGATACATGTTAACCTGGTTGCTGCAAAGCATATATTGAGGTACCTAAAGGGTACAGTTGACTATGGGCTCAAGTATGAGGCAAATCAGAAGATTAACCGACATGGTTATGTTGATTCAGATTGGGAAGGCAGTGCCACATATAGGAAGAGCACTTCAAGATGCTACTTCAATATGGGATCCAGTATGATCTCCTGGTTTAGTAGGAAGCAATCATGCGTGGCATTGAGTACATCAGATGCAAAGTGTGTTGCAGCTTTTTCGGCTAGTTGTGAGGATGTATGGCTTCAACAGCTACTGCGAGATTTGTTTGATCTCTAGTTAGAGGCGACTTGTATCTTCTGTGACAACCAGAGTTGCGTGAAGTTGTCCGAGAACCCAGTGTTCCATGACAAGTTGAAGCATATTGAGATCAAGTACCACTATATCATGGATATGGTGCAGAGAGTAGTAGTAAAGCTCCAATATGTGGTGAAAGATGAGCAGATAGCCGATGTGTTGACCAAGCCGTTATCCAAAGTGAAGTTTGAGTACTTCAGAGAGAAGCTTGGTTTTATCTAGATCGAGGTTCCTCCTAAGAGGGAGTGATGAAATCGGAAGACGTAGATGCACTAGAGACAATTCTCGCATGGTGGTAGACATAGGTGGTCCTTGGGACGTAATGCACTTGGGGTGCTCCTAACTATTCTCCCATGTTGGTAGATGCAGAGTTGGTTCTTGTATGGTGGTATACATAGGTGGTCCTTGGGGGACATAATGCACCTTGGGTGCTCCTAAATGTTCTCCCATACTGGAGATGTTGAGAGGTCCACCGGTCATAAGACACTTTATGTGCACCTAGGAAATATATCGCATGGTGGAAGATGTAGGTGGTCCTTGGGACGTAATGCACCTAGGGTGCTCTTGAGTGTGCTCCCATGCTGGTAGATGCGGGTTGATCATTGATAGATGTAATGCACCTGAGGTTCTCTTGGGATGTACCCACTGGTTCAAAAACACAAGTGGTCTATTGGACATGACATGTGCATCTGGGCTGTGCTCTATGTGATTATCAGATGATTTGGATACGATGAGATGATAGTAGGAGACACAGGTGATTGTTGTTGCAATGTAATGTGTGGTCCTAGGTTGTACCTACTTGATGGTTTTCTCGTGGAGATGATTAATACCTAGATGAGAGCTAGGCCTACATCCAACATGAAAAAGGGATGGATCTGTAGAACTTCCTATGACGGATAGGTTCGAGATATTTCACTAATCAATTATCAACGAAATGAGGATTGTTGTAGCAACGATGATGATAATATAGTGTTGATGATGATGTTCCGGCATTGAAGATGATCCAGTGATGATGGTGTTGTCCAGAATTGTGTCCAAAGTGATGATGATTGTATCAAAATAATACCTTCCTATTTAAGAGGGAGTGTTGTTGTAAATGTAACTTCAGAAGATATTCATTTGTATTTTATATTTATATTATTACTGTATTTTATTTGTACCTCCGACATAGATGCTTTTGCTCCATTCAGAGATGTCATTATTATGTTTGGTCATGCAAAGTCATTTAGGTAAAACCTCCATTGTAAGTCAAGGCATTAGATCCCCTAGAGTCAAATTTAAAAGGTATTATTGATTCTCCCCATAGAATTCACCCCTGTCAGTTTTAGTGAGGCCGACCTAGTTAGGTAAAAGGTCAAGTCAAAAGTAAAGCATAAATAGAGAGCCTTGCTCACACTACTCACTCACATAAACTCACACAGCAAGGGAGAGAAGACAAGTTTGTTGGAGGAGAAAGAGAGAGAGTTGCAGAAGACATATTTTGGGTTTTCCATTTTTCTTGATATTGTATTAGTGACAAATATATCTTTGAGGAAGTTGTGGGGTTTTATCCTTTATGGTTTCCCTGAGGAAAACTATTCTATCTATTGTGTTTTTTTCTTCTTATTCTTTCAGTTAAATATCCTATATAACATTGAATTAAAGTACAAAACCTAACACTCTCACTCTCTCTCGAACCTTCCCCTCAACCTAGACCTAATCCCTCCCCCTCTGTCTCTCCCCCAACCCCCTAATATCCCCCCACTCTCGTAAATGCATATCAATACCCCTAACCACCATATCTCTCCCTAACCCCACTCATACTCTCCCTACCCATAAACACCCCCTAATACCCTCTCTCTCATAATCCCCCTACCCCTAACCCCCTATATCTCCCTATCTCTCCTAATCCCCCTACCCCTACCACTTACCATGCTCTCTCTCTCTCTTTATACACCCCTTCTGTCTAACTACCCTAATCATTGCTAATCCCCTCCACCCTCTCCCCACCTCAATATCTCTCTCTCTTTCTCTCCCCAATACCCCCTCCTCCCCCTACCGCTAATCACCAAAACCATCCCCCTCTCACCCGCCCTCTCTCTCACCCATTTACTCCACCTACCCCTACCCCCACCCCCTTCTCTCTCCCCCAACATCCTAACACTCCCCCAATCCCCCCTTCCCCACTCTCTCTCTCTCACACACACACAGACACACGTACTCATCCCCCTACCACTAACCCCCTCTTCTCTCTCTCTCACTAGCGCTTATTAATCCCCTCTCCCACTCTCTCTCCCCCCCTACTCCTCTCTCTCTCTCGCTCATAACCCTCACTAAATCCCTTCTCTTTCTCTCTCTCTCTCTCTCCTCTACTCCTCCACCTCCACCTAAATCCCACCTCTCTCTCTCTCTCTATCCACCATCCCCCTAAAACCTCCCCACCTCTCTCTTTGTCTCTCCTAATATCACTCCTCCTACCACTTACCACACCCTCGCATCTATCTCTCTCTCTCTCTACCCCCACCCTATAACCCACTTCTGTCTAACTTCCCTAATCCTCAATAAAATCATGCCCCTCCCCCCACCGGCATATTTATCTCTTTATCTCCCTCAACCCCCTTCCTCCCCTATACCCCTCCTTCCACCATAATCTCTATCTCTTTCTTTGTCCCAACCCCCTCCTCCCCCTACACCTAATCACCCACTATCTCTCCCCCAACTACCCCTGGTCTCTCTCTCTCTCTCTCTCTCTCTCTCTCTCTCTCTCCCCTCCACCTACCCATATCTCCCAGCCCTCTCTCTCACCCCCAACACATTCACAAACTCCCCCCATTTTCTCTCTCTCTCTCTCTCTCTCTAACCCTTACTAAACCCCTTTCACACTCTCTTAACCCCTTTCTCCTCCCCCTACCTTTAACCCCCATTATAATCTCTATCTCTATATCCTCCCTATTCCCCATAACTCTTACTAATCCAATATATCACCCTTTCTCTCTCATACTCCTCCGCCTACATCTTACCCCCACCCCTCCCTCTCTCCCCAAACTCCTTAACAGCCCCACCTCTTTCTCTCTCTCTCTCTATCTCTCTCAATATCACTCTCACTACCCCTGACCCACCCTCTCTCTCTCTCCCTAAACCCCTTCCTACTCTCCCCACCCATAAACACTCCCTCTACCCCTCTCTTTCTCTCTGCTACTCCCCCTTACCCTACCCCTGTATCTCTCTATATCTCCTAATCCCCTACCCCTACCTCTCTCACTCTCTATCTCTCATAACTCCCCTCCCGTTACCACCTACCACCCCCCATATCTCTCTCTACCCCAACCCTATACACCCTCTTCCCTGTAAATACCCTAATCCCCCCTAAATCCCCACCCCCCAACCCTGATCTCTATATGTTTCTCTCTCCTAACCCCCCTCCTCTCCCTTACCCCTACGGTAAATTTATTTTTACCAAAACGCATGTGCGTTTTAGCTCTACAAAATGCACACTGTAGAGATAAAATGTGCATGCATTTGGTTCTCATGGAACCCAAATAGGCGGGAAAGTAAAAAATGAATTTAAAAGAAACACGCTCGCATTTCTCAGCACTAAGATCATTCCTTGTCACATGTTCAAGTGTCATATCTTTTCCTATGTGTTTGCTTCAGAGTTAGCTTTGATTTAACCAAAACTATGCTATGGAATATGATAAACCATAGCTAATTGGGAATATCTTTTCCTATGTGTTTGCTTCAGAGTTAGCTTTGATTTAACCAAAACTATGCTATGGAATATGATAAACCATAGCTAATTGGGAATCTCACCCATTTTCTTAATATGCCTGTGTAAATTACCACTCATTATAATATGCTACACACAATCATTTTTTTTATGAAGTTTTAGACCCAGATAACATTTTTTCTGTAGATTCCAAATATGTAATTTGTTCTTAAAAATATTATGTTTCTCTATTTTTTTTCTTATGTCATTACTCCTTTATTAAAAAGACAAATTGTTAGTGTTTTTTCCATAACTCTTTTGTTTCTGAAGCATATAACAAAAAAATGTATTTTGCACTACTAGACATCGACCTATACATGCTATAAGAAAAACATTTCTTGATCATTGTATTAAGACCTTCAAAAGTTGCACCCACACTTGGCGCACTATTTTCAAGGTTTGATCACTTATATAATTATAAAAAAATCATAAATTATTAAGTTTATTTTGGAAAAATAGTGCTCAACTAGTACTATTTTTTCACTATATGTATACCAATTTTTGTAGGTTGATTTCATCATTTAGCAACTCAAATCTTGCACCCACAAATACATATACCTTATCATTTTCCCCGAAATAAAAAATAACATGTTATAAAAGATCAAGCTTGAGATAGTTATGAACATTTTCAATAGACAAAATTTATATATTTGGAAATGTGATTTAATTTCCTACATTTCATCTTTTTTACTCAAAGCAAGATTTATGGTGTAACTATCTCAAAATATCCATGTAAGTTAGGAATTGTTTTTTTTTTTTTTATAGTTTTCTATTGCATCTAATGTGCAAAAGAGACTCTCATTAGCTTGCACCAACCTACTAATATTGTTACAAATATAAACAAATCAATCAACATGTTTACCAAATCAAACTCCCAATCCCGGATAATCATGTGTGGTGTACACACATATGTCATACAATGTAAAACTCCCCTATATTGGGATGGGTCTTGATACATCATATATATGTATCCCTTGCAATAATTCCTTCAATTCATCAATCAATGGTTGTTGGTAAACATTCACATTCTTCACTTGTATTCTACTAGGGACTATAAGATCTAGCATAATATGTTCATTCTACATAGACAACCATGGGTTTTTTTATTGTCACTACTATAGGCCATATAGAATAGTTGGTGTTTTGGAGGGAATATGGTTTGACACCATACATGGATATGCTCAATCAAATGCTATGTAATTCATCGCTGAATTTACCAGGTCATGTGTCCTCTATATCCTTCATGGCTATTAAATATGTTGGGATTTGCATAAATCTCGACTCAATTCAGTGCAAGGCATTCCATCCCTACAACATAGGTAATTCTTTGCAAAAAAAGAGGGATATATATATATATATATATATATATAGAGAGAGAGAGAGAGAGAGAGAGAGAGAGAGTATCAAATGTGAAAGAGTGTAAAGTATTAAAGGAAAAGATGCAAAAGTTGACCAATATCTACTATGAAGGTTTGGATTCCCTAGAGAGAGAGAGAGAGATATTGGGTGTTTGTGGTTAGTGGTAGGAGTAGGTGAGATACCAGGAGAAGGTGAAGTCTTGAATTAAAGGGGGTGGAAGAGGGGTATAGAGAGAGAGAGAGGGATGGGGAGGTGGTTAGTGGAAGGGGAGAGAGACAGATGATGAGAGAGAGAGAAAGTAGCAAACATGAAAGAGTGTGAAGTCTTGAATTAAAAGATGAAAAATCTAACCAATTTTTACTATTATGTTTTGTATGCCCCAAAGACAAGTGGAGAGAGAGAGAGAGAGAGAGAGAGAGAGAGAGAGAGAGAGAGAGAGAGATTGTTGGTTAGCAGTTTAGAGAGAGATAGAGAGTGATATCAAGTGGTGGTGGTTAGTGGTAGGAGTAGGTGAGAGACCAGGAGAGGATGAATATGTGGGTGGAAGAGGGATAGAGAGAGAGAGGGATGGGGAGGTGGTTAATGGAAGGGGAGGTAGATATATGACAAGAGAGAGAGAGAGAGAGAGAGAGAGAGAGAGAGAGAGGAGAAAACATGAAAGAGTGTGAATTCTTGAGGGAAAATATGTAGAAGCTCAACAATATCTACTTTGAAGTTTTGGATGCCCTGGAGAGAGAGAGAGAGAGAGAGAGAGAGAGAGAGAGAGAGAGATCGGGTGGTGGTACTTAGTGGTAGGAGTATGTGAGAGATCAGAGAAAATTCATCATACCACCACATTTGAATCTATATACATCATTTAGATTATATATAGGAATCTTATTAAATTATATTTGATACTTATTACTCCCAACCTATCAAAATATGCATGCTTCTAAGGTCTCAATAATGCATATGTGTTATATCGCATGTACATTATGTATGCCTAAACATCGCATATGTGATATAATGCATATGCATTAAAGCACATATGCGTTTTGTATGTTTACAAAACGCATATACGATATAATGCAATTGCATTATAAAACGTATATATATATGTTATATTACATACTTGTTCTGTAACGCATATACATTATTTAAATTTTAAATTTTGGTGTGAGAAACTAGTTTGGAATTAGGTTCGGACTAACGAACCTATTAGCAAGGACAGAAATTATGGTTATTAGATTTAATTCAAAACTCTCTCTAGTAGCTTGATTTCATTGACGTTTTTGAGTATGCAAAACACAATAACTTTTTATAAAATTATGCATATTTGTAGAGTACATTCTACAATTTTTTTGTTGGGATTTATTACCCATCTAGACATTAGGAATAAAACATTTGTTTTCCCTAGTGCATAGACCATATTTTTGACTTCATAGTGCATAGTCCCCATCATTGTTATTATCACCGAACTATTGATTAGTCAACTTTGACCTCATTATCCAGAGATGCGCCCTATTCCATGATTTTTGGGACATGTTGAGTCAATCTCCTAAAATTTAGGGGGATCCTTAAATTTAGGGGTTCGGAGCACTCTCCTTGATTTCATCACCAAAGACCATTGATAGTCAACTAAACTCACTCATGCTCCCTCTTGGTATTCTCTCTTTTCTATTTATATCATGTAACTCCCTAATTCATCCTTTTGGACTACCTACTACCAGTTAACTGACTCGTGCGCCCTCCAAGCCACCTACCATTAGTCAACTACCACCTACCATTAGTTAAACTAGCCATTTGATCGAAGTTGCAACTAGCACTCATGTATAGTGATGTGAATCTTCCAAAATAATCCTTCAACATGTTTGGATTTCAAATTCCTCTTAAGTCTCAAAAATTTATCTCTTGAGGATGTGTTATAAATGTACACACATTGGTGAATAATAGATGCATGGAAAGTATTCCAATTGAGATTCAAATCTCTTGTATTCTAGCACATTTTTTCTTCTCAATTTTCTTGTACATCTTTGTGAAATTAAGTGAGTATTATTTTGTCTCTAGATCTGTTGAGTAAAATATCACATGGTATCAGAGCTTTAGTGAGCAAAGTAGTATTCCAGAGTTTTTTGCAGGTGTTGTTGCTTCCAATTTTGCACCAGAAGCAGTGGAGGGTTCACATTATTCCTAGGGAAATTTCCTCCAGACATTTTGGTTTATCCAAAGTGGTATGCCCAGGTGTGATGCACTCCTGAATGTGCATAATTCCAAAGTGAGACATCTTTGCAGATATTTGTTATAGGTTATTGTCTCACCAGGAGTGTATTAGGAAAGTATGGATCAATTTCGAGTTGTGATTCTGAATCCTTTCAATTCTTTAAAATGGAAGGCCAAAATGGAAGTCCTACTTTGAAGCAACGGTCTCTACAGAGTAACCATGGCACTAGAGAATGGACCAAATGCTTCTATTGAGAAATTTAAGTGGTTTACAGATTGGATGAAGCTTATCGTTTTCTTTATCTCAGCATCTTCCAAGATATTATATTTCATCTTGATGGTTTTACAACTCCAAATCATGTGTGGACCAAGATCGATTCCCTCTTTGGAAAACAAGATGAGCTAAGAGGTCATCTATTGGAGAATGAATTGATCTCATTGAGTTCAAGCAGTTTCGACACCGTGCAATATTTCATATCAAAGTTCAAGTCACTAGTGCTTTAGCTCAAGCAATGTGGGATTAAGAATAAAGAGGAGAATATCATTCTTTCCATCCTATCAAATCTGGATCCTGAGTACTCAGTGTTTGTCTCTACATTCTATGCAACCAAGCAAGCAGTTTCAAATTGGAAGATGCCATCCTTAAGCACATTCATAGATTCTCTCACCAAAGAGAAAGAAAATTTGGTACATATGAGGGATTTAAGATCCTTCAAGGACCATGTGCTTGCATCTTGTGGAGCCAAGAATGCCAAAGGAAAGAAAAAATTGAAAGAGAAGATGTCAAATGATGAGGGTTCTAACTCAATTGATGAAGGTTCCAATTCCAAGAAGAAGAACAAGAAAGGGGGATCCAAGTGTTCTTATTGTAGAAAATTTTTCCATTCTAAGAAGTCTTGTATGAAGAATAAATTGGACATCATGAATTAATTGCTTGAAAATCATAACATTGATGTTCCTGGCTCATAAGAAAGAAATGACTAGAAAATCCTATTGCTCACCAAGAACACTATCTCAATGCTATTCACCAAGATAATCATTTTTATACTTTGAATGATTGAGTCAAAATAAATCCCTATGATTATTAAACTTCTGATTTATATGCACATTTTGATATATATGAATCAGAAATATCCACCCTTTCTTTGGAAGAAAGCCCAAACAGTTCACTGGAACCACCTCTCAATCCTTGTGTTTTTTCACATGTTTCTGACTTGCCTCTAGAAAGCTCTTTCCAAGTCCATTTGAATCCTTCCTATAAGATCTCTTAATCTTATGCATAAGTTGATAATTTGTTTTTATGGCCCACACATCCATATTTCCCACCATTGGATTTAGAAAATACTCCTCAATCCCCAAGTGTTCCAGTTGACAAGCCCATGGTTTCCGAAACTATGTCACTTGTTTCAGTTGTATTCCAGTATTTCATATATTTCAGTGGTTGGATTGCCATCACATTTACCCTCTTTGGATTGTTATTCCACATGTCTAGACTTAATGTCACCTTTTGTGGTTCGAATTTCAAGGTTACATAGTCTAAAGACCCTGCAGGTTCACTCAACAATCAATACAATTCAGTTGCACCAGATTTTCTTTCTATGATCCTACTCGCTCATGGAGACACTTGACCATTGATGTTTGTTTATCCATGTGGTTCCTATTTTGTTTTTCCAAATCCTCATAAGCTCCATTGTGAATTTAGGAAGTTGATCAATCATTTTGGAAGGAAGACATGGCTACATTGTCCATTATGCACCTACACGTGTTACTGATAATTTTGAGTTCATTGATGCGTTTCAGATAGGAGAGTTCACATATATCTTGTCTATATTTGATTATGTATTCAGATATGATTATGTGTGTATTCACATCAAGAAGCATTCATCTGATGCTCCTCCATCAGCAAAACTGAGTTCAAAGGGGCTCCTACACATGTTTTTTGGTTACACTGCATTGAAAAATTGGCACATAATCAAGGCATCTACAACATATTCAACAAGTCTCTCAACATGAAGCAGTACATTTAGCTCATTCAAGTGAACAAGAAGACATTGTGAATACCTTTTGTTTATTTCCATGTCATGTCCTTTTTTAGGGGGGTTTTCTTCCCATTGGGTTTTGCTTCTTTCCTCAATTGATACGGACAATTAAAAACGTTTTTGTAAAGGGTGACCTTTGGTCTTTGTTTTTTTTGACAGAAGCATAGAGGTAGATTATATTAATGCCGGTATGCAGCTACCGAAAGCTAGATACAGAGATAACACAGTTACAAAGAAGCATTGGGAGAACGGCAAAACGAGGCAGGGGATCACAGCTTCCCACCGGCCTGAGACAATTATTTAGATAGTACTGTGGCTTTCATCTTGGCAACTACAGTAACGCTGGATCATATTCCCAGTTTGGATTTCATCTTTGCAACTTCAGCTTCCAGGGCCGTGATTCTATTTCCAAAATCGCCATGAGTGTTGGCCGTGTCCTTGAATCAAGTGCGCGTTTCCTCTTTGAAATCCTTCATTTTGCCTGTGAGATCAGCGCGAAGTTGCCTCAGCTCTTTGTTCAATAGATCCCATGATTGTTCGCCGGCTTTGGAGACCGCTTCAAGCTTCTTATCTTGGTCATCCATCTTGCCTCTAAGTCGACCCATTGCGGCTTCAAGCGAACTGATTCTTTCTTCAGCAGACACTCCGGAGCTTGAGGAGCCTTCAGACACCATATAGAGAAGGGTAGGCCCTTGGAACAGGGAGGAGGAGGCAGCGCGAGGCTTGAAGAGCTTGAACTTTCCTGGAATAGTAGTCACAGAGCAACTGAGGAAGGATTTGCAATCATGAAGGAGGAGCAACATCAGATTTAACTTGCAGGGAGCCTCCCAAAGGATGGCTGACGGACTGCAAGTTTGCAGGGAATCTCTGTCATACTTGAGGTGGGAAAGAACGTGGGTTAAACAGGTCCAATGAGGATGCTGTAGGACGATCCAGTATCCCCAACAGCTATGGAATGTCACATCTTTGATAAAAATCATCAATACATAAGATGCTTTGGTCCAGCGCAGCTCCTTTGTTGGCTTCTTTATCAGATTGCATATTCAGCACATGGAAAAATATGATGTTTTGGAAGTATTTGATCAGATGAAGGATTTTTTGAAAGATATGGCGGAGTTTTATATTCGAGGGGCTTTTCTTGGTTATGAGGGCTTGGATAAGAAGCCTGGAGTCCCCAAAGACTAAAATTTTGCTTATTCCTTTAGCTCTTGCAATTTTTAAACCTTGCCATAAACCACAAAATTCAGCAGCATTATTAGAATCTATGCCAAGCCCCTAGGCATAATTGCTGAGCGTGTTCCCATTAGCTAAGCTGATTACACCTCCGGCACCTGCTAAGCCTGGATTTCCCTTCGAGGCCCCATCGAAGAAGAGGCAATGTTCATTCAATGCGTGTTTCCAGCTCCTGAAGTCAGCTTCGTCAAGTCTTATTTCCCACTGCTCTGTATGAGAGATGAGGTTAGTGGCACGGGATTGGAGATTGGGAGATAGCGAGTTTATCCAACTTAGCTCATCTAGCAGAAGCTGCGCAGAGTTTTTTAGGGAATGGTTACTTTCCAGAACTTCCCCTAGAGAGGCTCTAGCTTGCACTGCGATTTTCAGGGGAGTAGAGTCGTGATTCCTGAAAATTCTGTTGTTTCTCTCGAGCCAAAGCTTCCAGCAAATGGCTTTTGGGAGCCATGCCCAGGCAGATTGGAGAAGAGCCTTTTTGGTCAACTTGAATGGAGACAGGGACATCCAAGAAGAGAAGAGATCATGAACAGAATTGGGCAGGATAATTGTGTGGTTGAGGTTCATAGGTTGGAGCCAAACTACTTTGGAGAAAGGACAATCTAGCATGATTTGATCCGCAGTTTCTTCATGGAATTTATAGAGAGGGCATCGCGAGGGACCTTCCATGCCTCTTTTCTTTAGGTTATCTCCAGTGAGTATGCTTTTGTGTGCTAAAGACCAGCAGAAGATATCAATTTTTGGGATGAAAGGTTTGGTCCAAATAAACTTCCATATAGCAGGGTTGGGAGCAGCGTACGGGATGGCTTGAATATCCTTGTATCCTTCAGAAGTTATGTAAATTCCAGAAGTCCCCCATCCTCTTCTATCTCTGGAGTCTTTTTTAGGGGGGATTTTCCTTGGAGGAGGGCAATCAAGGTTTCTGCTTCAGAGTTCAGATCGGGAGGGAGGAGGCCTAAATCCCAACCTGTCCAGTAATCTCCTTCCCATGCAGAAAGATCCCAAAGCATGGTGGCACCCTTATCCAGAAGCCATCTTTGGATGTTGCTGAGATTCATGTTTGAACCGATAGGGGAGTCCCCTAGAATGGAGTCTTCCCAAACGTTGATTGACTTCCCATTTCCAAGGATCCAGTAGAGATTGTTTTTGAACGGGATCAACGCTTTAATGCATAACTTGTAGATAGGGGACCCCTTCCTTGGAGGGGGCTACAAGTCCAAACACCTTTTCCTAGGTCCAGGGAAGTATTTTTTGCGGAGTGCTTCTTTGCTCCAGCTATTATTCCCTGAGATCAACTGCCAAAGTAGCTTGGCTCCCAAAGCAAGGTTTTGGATAGGCAAGCCTCTCACATGGAGACCCCCTTCCTCACGGGGTTTTTTGATCTTATTCCAGCTGACCAAATGGATTTTCCTTTCATTCCCTTTGCCTCCTTCCCATATGAATTTTCTGAGAAGCCCTTCAATCTTATTAATTATTGAGCTTGGAGCAAGTAAGATAGAGGACTGGTAAATAGGCATGCTATTGAGAACAGATTTTATGAGAATAGTTTTGCCTGCGAGATTGAGCCAGCTGGCCCCCCAACTTTGGATTTTTCTTTTGAGCTTTTCAACGATAGGTTCCCAGTCTGCTAAATTTATTTTGTTTTTACAGATTGGTATGCCCAAGTAGGTGAAGTTGTTCCAGTCTCTTGTTCCTTCCATCCCCAACGCTCTGGTGATGTTCCTTAGTTCCCTGGTAGTGCAATTCCAACTAAAGATTCGGCTTTTTTGGAGGTTTATTTTGCTTCCGGAGATCTTTTTGTATAAATCCAACTCTTTTTTGAATTGTTCAGCAAAGTGGACAGAGGATCCTCCTAGCAGCAGAGTATTATCAGCGAACTGGGCATGATTAATGTCCCGGACATTGTTAACAATTTTGAGACCTGGAAGCATGTGTATTTCCTGACTGAGGTTAAGTTGAAAGCTGAGCATAGAAGCCTGAATGGCATAGAGAAGAGGAGATAGCGGGCAGCCCTGCCTTAATCCTCTAGAGGCTTTGAAGAAGCTAGTGGGCCTTCCGTTTACAAGAGGGGCTATCCAAGGGTCACCTACACATCCTTTGACCCAGCTTATAAAGTCGAGGGAGAAGCCGAATTTTGCCATTACAGCAAACAAGAACTCATGTCTAACACGATCAAAGGCATTAGCTAAGTCAAGTTTGATGACCATACCTTTTTCCTTTCGGTGGAAGCTGGAGTGGATTGCTTCTTGGACAAGAATGATGTTGTCGAGGATTTTCCTGCCTTTGATGAATCCTCCTTGATTTTCTGGGATGATCCGAGGGAGAATTTTTTTCAGTCTGGAGGCAATGATCTTAGTTATGAGCTTGTATCCAGTATTGCATAGCGAGATGGGCCTGAACCGATTGAAGGTAGTGGCTCCTTTTTCTTTTGGAATCAGGGCAAGGAATGAAGAGTTGGTGCTGCCTCCCAATTTGCTGGTTTTCTGTGAGTACCGAATCATTTTTAGGAGGTCATACTTTATTATTGTCCAGCAGCAGGTGAAGAATCTAGTTGTGAATCCATCCGGGCCCGGAGCGCTATCTAGTTTCATAATAGAGAGAGATTTTTTAACCTCGTCCATGGTGATAGGCGCAGTAAGAAAATTATTATCCTCCAAATTGATGAGCTGAGGGATGAGATCAAAGGGATGGGAGGAGATGTTAATTGGGTCCTCCATGGGGGCGGTGAATAGATCAGAGAACGTTTCCACAGCTGCTTTCTTTATGGCTTCAACTTCATGGATCAGTTCTCCTTCAAACTGTATTTCCAACACCACTTTGTAGTTCTTACGTGCCTTTGCTTGCTTATGAAAGAATTTTGTATTTTTGTCTCCACTCAATAACCAGATATTGCGTGATTTTTGACGGTGGTACTCTTATTCTATTCTGCAAGCGGAGAAGAAGTTTTTTTGCAGGATCTCTTCCTTAAAGAGGAGCTGATCAGTCGCAGGAGAGGAGTCCACGTTGGTTTGATGTAGTTCCAGTTCAGCTTGGGCGAGTTCTCTTTTAGAAATCGGAGAGGGGATGCCTTTGGCCCAGGCTTTGAGAGCGAGTTTGAGTCTTTTTAGTTTGGATTCCCAGATGAAGGAGGGCGAGCCAGAAAGGAGGATATTCCAGGAGTCAGATACAGTCTGTAGGAAATCATCATGGTGGATCCAAAGAGGGCTGAACCGGAAAGGGATTGGCCCGAGTTTTTGGTCAAGGGCCAGCTCAAGAAGGATAGGCTTATGGTCAGAAGTGCAATGAGGGAGGATTTTTGAGGAGGCTAATAGGCCATGATCGAGGAAGGAGGAGTGGACAAGGAAGCGATCTAGCCTGGCTGCAACATGGCCAGGACCAATTCTTTTGTTTGTCCAAGTAAACTTACCTTTGACAGGCTTGATGTCAATCAGATCCCATCCAGAAATGATGTCTTCAACCCATTCTCTTGAAGGATCTCTGACCGGATTTCCTCCTTTCTTTTCATTAGCTGCTAGAGTAACATTCAGGTCTCCAGCTACAATAATATTTTCTCTATTCTGCAGCTGAAGAAAGGATTCGAGAGAGTTCCAGCACTCTTTTTTTTCCGCATGCAAAACAGGAACATAGAGATTGAAGAGGCTTACTTTTTGCCCAGACTGCTTGTGGTTGAGTTTGGTGAAAACCCAATGCACTGTTCATTCTTCAGCTTCAATGTTGTACAGGGAGGGGTGCCAGAAAGTGGCTATTCCTCCGGAGGCGCCTCTGGAGTTGTTGCCAATACCAGTACCTTTTTTCCAGAATTTTTTCCCGATTTGGAGGATAGCAGGCTCCTCCATTTTAGTTTCCTGGACTAGCAGAATATCTGGTTTATGAATTCATATTAGATCTTTCATTGCATCTTCCTTAAGGGTGGAGCCTAGACCTCTGCAATTCCAGGAAATGTATTTCATTAAAGATTATGGGAGAAGGGGTTGGCCTCTTTAGAGGCCTGAGTTGTACCTTTTTTAGATCGAGTGTTCATGATCCCTTTTAGAGTTTTTTGAGAGCCTTCGAGGACTTCAAGATAGGTTGCTTCTTCTCTTTGTTTCTTTTTGGATTTCCTCCCTCTTGGAGTTTTGATAGGAAGAGAGTGCAGACCACTTGAGGAGGTGTCTTCATCCGTTTCTTCACCTGGATCTGAATCTAGTAGCTATTGGTCTTTCATTACTTCTTTGGGGGAGCATGGGATGTCAGCAGCTTCCAAAGGTTGGGTTATTTCCCCAGTTTCCAGCTGATCAGCGTTCTGGCGTCCAATCTTTTTTCTGTTGGGCTGATTGGACGATTGGGGTTCATCACTTGCTTGATTCGTCCCATTTGGATTGGGGTCCTGATGCTCTTTAGGGTTTGGAATCACTATTGGGTCTTCTTTTGAGGCTTCCTGGGACGGCTTATTTGCATTTGGAGGTTTGGTTTGCATGCCTATTGTGATCCTTTTTTTCGGATTCTTGGTGTTAGTCTTTCCTTTCTTGACTTTTTTCCATCCTTCTCCTTCTTCCGAGCTCTGGATTTTCGGGCAGTTTCTTTGAAAGTGCCCATGTTCATGACAGTGGTGGCATTTGAATGGCAGCTGTTTGTAGTCAAGCTTTTGATAGTATAGCCATTCTCCAACTTTGAGTTTAACAGCTTCAGGAAGGCCTGCTTCAAGATCAACCTCGACACATATTCGGGCACATGAGTATTGTCCCTTGTTATCTGCTTTGTCAATGTATTTTCCTAGAGCGTTTCCAATTTTTTCCAGGGTTGGAGTGTTCCAGCAGTGGATAGGGAGATTGGGGAGCCTTACCCATACTGGAACTTCCTTCGGCATGTCTACTTCTGCATTGAAATTGGGAGTCCATTTGTTGAGATACAAGGCTTGAGGTCCCATGAAATAAGGACCACTTCTGAAGATCAGATCTCGGTCTTCTTTGGATATAAACTCAAATATGAAGAAGCCTCGCCCTACGGAGTAGCATGTTACACTATTCTTGAGCTGGGGCCTCCAGTTCCGTTGGATCCAGTCGTCTGTGGTTTTGGTTGAGGGCCAAAGCCCCATGAACTAGCCAACCAGTCCCCTTTCAGATAGTGCCAGAGCGACCTTGATGGGGATTTCGCATGGCAGATCGATTTCAGGAATTAGGTCAAGCTTTTTGATGAACTTCGGTATGGCAGGAGTTACGGGCTTGGATCCCAAGGGGCGTAGAAGCAGATTGAATGCATCCGAATCAAAAGAAGAGGGGTGGGGAGGGGGAATCCCTCCCTCAGATGCAGGCATGAGCACCAGAGCGAACCAGAGCAGCGGTTGCAGGCAGGGCTCGGCTAGGGCGCGCTATCGCAGCTCATCATCTACCTTTGGTCTTTGTTACCAGGGCCCTTTTTTTATTTTCCTCATAGAAGTCAGACTTAAGGGGGGGTGTTGGGATTTATTACCCATCTAGACATTAGGCATAAAATATTTTTTTCCCTAGTACACATATCATATTGTTGACTTCCTAGTGCATAGTCCTCATCATTGTGATTATCACTGGACTATTGATTTGTCATATTTGGCCTCATTATCCAAAGTTGTACCCTCTTCCATGATTTTTGGGACATGTTTAGTGTTAGGAACCCGTGTCAACCCTTCTCTTTACTTTGCTAGTATATTGTTGTTGGGCGCATATGCTTTGTAAGTCGTCCCATAGTATTTGTTGATCCATAGTTTATATTAGCCCATGGTATTGATCCATAGTATTGGATGCATATGCTTTGTAAGTTGTCCCGTAGTATTATATGTCCCATGGTTTTGACTCATAGTATTGGGCATAGACATAGTATATAAGTGTGTGTTGAGTTCATTGAAGATGGTGAAGTTAATTGTATTGAGCTTGCTCAAAGGAGGTTGCCCCCTCGAAGTGGCCCATGATCAATATAAAAGTGATTCTGAGTTCTATTATTTCTGATATCTTGTGTATTTGCATTAATTAATTATTGCAGGTTCATCACATCTGGTATCAGAGCACTTTCTTGGGCTCGTTGGGTGGAATTTCTGCCAAATTTTTTTTTCGCATCTGTTGCAAGTTCAGATCTGGGAATAATCCCTATCCGCTTAACTGTGGGAAGTACTTGGGCATAAGCCCTAAAAGTCATTGTGAGGAGTACCATAGGAACCCCAAAGTAGCTGGCCCATTGAGAGGACCTGCCAGCGAAAAGGGCAACGACCCCCACCTGATTGACTAGTTCCCACCCGTGAGGTAAACCAAGAGCTATCGTTTGTGGCAAAGTGGTTATCAGTTTTACCTGAGCCATGGAGTGAGGGGTACTGCCCCAATACGCAAGCCGTCAGACAGCATTGGTGGCCGAGTGAAACACCTGAACTGTTAGGAAGATGAACATACGTGGGGTCCATATCTATTTTTAGCTGAACTGTTGCCGATCACTTTCACTCCAGATCCATCCATTTCAGATCTATTTTGAAATTCGTTCCAGATCCAGTCCTCATTTCAGATTCAACCCTTTTTCTATCCCTTCTGCGCCGTTGCAGATCCCTTTCGCGCCGTCGTTGCCGCTCCATTTCTGGAAAAAAAAAAAAAGCACCGTTGCAGATCCATCTGTTGTGGATCCCTTTTGCGCCGCCATTGCTGATCCATTTCTGGAATAAAATAACAAATAAAAAAAAAGAAAAAGAAAAAAGAGTATAAAATTATGTTTTTCGACCATATCTCCCTTGTTTCAACTATGTTTTCCCTTAAACTTCACTGACATCCTTGCAATCCCGTTCTACATATTTCATTCCTGAAGACCCTATCCCACATTCCACTTCCCAACACCCGAAATCTCACATTTGTCTATTTTAGGGTTTGCCATAACTTCTTCGATTTTCACCTGATCTCCTTCAAATTTTACCACATAGTTCCTTTTCTAATTCTGCTTCTTTGTCCCTTTCTTCCAAATTTTCTCATTCTTTCACCTTGCTTCTGAAATCCCCCTTTTCTGCTTTCCTATCCTTTTAGCAGTGTCCAAAATCTAGTCAAACTCCAATTGCTCATCAGCCTTTTTCCCCAATCCAAATTTCCCTTTACTAAATCAGCTTCTGTTTGTGTTTTTCTACCCAATCCAAAAAAAAAAAACAAACCTGGTTATGGTTGTCACCCGTGCAGGAGCACACACCATGGAGGAAGCACTTACAACCATCCAAACCAAACTCCAAGATCTAGATGAAAAATTTCTCAGCCTCCATCTTCAGCATTCAGCCATGAACCATAACTGACAACTAGAATCTTTTGCAGCCACCGGGTTCTCTTCTTCTAGCAATTTTCGTGGGACGAAGCTTGATTTTCCTTGCTTCAATCGTACTGATCCGACTATATGGATATACCGAGAAGAACAATATTTTAGTCTGCATAATACTTTTGATGTCCAGAAAGTTCCACTTGCATCCTTTCATTTGGAACAGGAAGCCCTTCAATGGTATCGTTGGTACATCAAAGCTCATCCCGAGCCAAACTAGACAAATTTTTGTCAACTCCTTTTGCCACGATTTGGTCCTAGTGCTTTTGATGACTTCATAGGAGCACTCACTAAACTTCACCAAATTGGCACAGTGAGAGAGTATCAGACAGAACTTGAGAAACTAACCAATCACACAGAAGGATTGTTTGATGAATTCTACACGAGTTGTTATATCAGTGGTCTCAAGGATGAAATCCGCTTAGAGGTCAAAATGTTCTGTCCCAACACAATGATGGAAGTCCTAAGGTTGGCTAAGTTGGCAGAGGATAAGATTGCAGCTCAACAATGCTCCAAACCCATCTTTGTTCCCTTCAGAAATATGGGTTCCCAACAACCTCCCATCACGCTTGCTCCTCGACCAACTCCTATCAAGCATTTGTCTTAAATAGAGATGCAGGCACGCAAAGAAAAAGGGCTTTGTTATAATTGTGATGAGAAATTCACTCGAGGACATAGATGTGTTTAACAAAAGCTCTATCTCTTGGATGTGGATTCTCTGCCTGCCTCTGAACTTGGTGAAGAAGCTCTAGATACAGTAGATGATCAGGTTGAC
Organism: Larix kaempferi; assembly: GCA_027924585.1. Taxonomy (NCBI): domain Eukaryota; kingdom Viridiplantae; phylum Streptophyta; class Pinopsida; order Pinales; family Pinaceae; genus Larix; species Larix kaempferi. The sequence goes on from BSBM01000640.1 coordinate 1,815,545, forward strand.
ATTCAGCACCCGCCTGTTGACACCCCATCTCAGGACGACCCACCCGAAATCTCTCTCCATGCTGTAACCTGCATCACCACCCCAAAAACAATGTGGGTCAAGGGATACTTCAAGAAGCTCCCTCTTACCATACTCATTGATTCTGGTAGCACTCATAACTTCATTGACCCTCGGATTGCCAAATAGACTGATTGTTTTGTCCATCCTTGCTCCCACTTTGAAGTCATGGTTGCCAATTGGGGCACCTTACCTTGCAAGGGGAAGTGTCACAATGTGCGTATCTCTATGGAAGATTATAACCTGCGCTCTGATATGTTTGCCTTGTCCTTAGGCGGATGTGATGTGGTTTTCGGCTTTCAATGGTTACACACACTTGGCCCCATCTTATGGGATTTTGCTGAACTTTTGATGCAGTTTTCAGTCAATGGGGCACAACACAAATTTATGGGCTTACAACTAGGGTCTCTCTGCATCATCAGTTCACATCTCCTGAAAAAAAATCCTTAAGAAGAATTCACATGGTGTCATCGCTCAGCTCCATCCCATTCAGATGCACCCATCAACAGTATCCACTACTTCCTTGGATAGATATGCAGGTGTCTTTGCTGAACAATTGAGCTTGCTACCTTCAAGAGACCTTTCCGGTAAGAATTTAGCCGCATCTACCTCTTAGCAGGCAATGATCGCTATTTTGCATGCAGTACAGAAGTGGTAGCCATACCTATTAGGAAATTATTTCTGCATCAAGACTGATCTCCAGGGTCTGGAAAATTTCCTGGAACAATGGGTCTCCTCCCTAACACACCTGAAATGGGTTATCCAACTCATGGGTTATCCTTATGCGATCACTTACAATAAGGGTAAGGACAATATGGTGGTAGATGCTCCTTCTCGTACTATTGATGACCCAATTTCTCTTACAACTATTTCTCTGCTTGTTCCAAATTGGTTGCAATATGTTCAACAACGCTATCTCTTCTATGAACTCCATGCTTCTTCATTAGCAGGGCACTCTGGGTTCTTCAAAATGTATGACTGGAACAATGTAACTTCTTTTGGAAGGGACTGAAAATGACAATTCAACAGATGGTGGCTGACTATGATACTTTCCAGGTCAACAAGGGTGAAACGACACTCCTTTCGGGACTGCTCAAACCATTGCCCATCCCTACACAGATTTGGCCAACAATTTCTATGGATTTCTTAGAAGCGCTCTGGTGGTACAATACCACATCTACAAGGACACCATATGAAGCAATCTATGGACAGACACCGCCAGTTCTTCTTCCATACACCCTTAGCAGCTTCCCAGTTCAGGAAATTGGCTCGGTTCTTCAAAACCGTGATCAGATTCTTCTCATTCTGTAGGACAATCTTCACATCACAAGAATTCTACTGCAACAACAAGCTGATCAGCACCATTCTCAGCGCACTTTTCACGCATTCGATATGGTTCTTCCTCATCTACAGCCTTCCAAGTAATCCTCCCTGAAACTCCAAAGGCATTAGTGGCCTGAAATGCAACCCAAGGATGCTACCGAGGAACCACTCATTCAGATTCTGCATCAATTTTCCCAACCAAAGCTTTGAGGACAAAGCTTTTTCTAAGGGAGAGGGGATGTTAGGAACCCGTGTCAACCCTTCTCTTTACTTTTCTAGTATATTGTTGTTGGATGCATATGCTTTGTAAGTCGTCCCATAGTATTTGTTGATCCATAGTTTATATTAGCCCATGGTATTGACCCATAGTATTGGACGCATATGCTTTGTAAGTCGTCCCGTAGTATTATATGTCCCATGGTTTTGACTCATAGTATTGGGCATAGACATAGTATATAAGTGTGTGTTGAGGTCATTGAAGACAGTGAAGTTAATTGTATTGAGCTTGCTCAAAGGAGGTTGCCCCCTCGAAGTGGCCCATGATCAATATAAAAGTGATTCTGAGTTCTATTATTTTTGATATCTTGTGTATTTGCATTAATTAATTATTGCAGGTTCATCACATTTAGTTAGTCTCCTAAATTTTGTATGCCTCCTTCAATTTATGGATCCGGAGCACTCTCCTTGATTTCATCGGCAAAGACCACTTATAGTCAACTAAACTCATTCATGTGCCTTCTTGAGATTCTCTCTCTGTTATTTTTATCCTATAACTCCCTAATGCACCCTCTTGGTCTACCTACTACCAGTTAACTGACTCATGCGCCCTCCAAGCCACCTACCATCAATTAATTTGGCCATTTGATTGGGGTTGCAATTAGCACTCATGTTTAGTGATGTGAATCTTCCAAAATAATCCTGCCACATGTATGGATTTCAAATGCCTCCTAAGGATCAGAAATATATCTCTTGAGTTCCAAATCTCTTATTTCTAGCACATTTTTTCTTCCCAATTTTTCTATGCATCTCTGTGAAATTAAGTGAGGATTATTTTTGTCTCTAGATATTCTGAGTAAAATTTCATATTTTAAATATATAATTTTTTCATATAAATGTTTATTTTTTCTATTTTTTATTAAATTTTGAAGTGACGGATGTGATGATTCCAAAATATAACACTCTATTGTTTATGCTCTAACTTTTGACTACATTTACCATTTCTCAAACAAATTATATGGTGCACTAGAAGAGAGAGATATTTATACACTCATATAAAAAATTTCAAAATTGCATTAAGTTATGCCCCTAAAGTGCTGCACACGCAAACAACATCCTCTTTTTAGGGTTTTCTGACTTCAATAAATCATAAAATATGAAAACATGATGAATAATTTTGGAAAAATAGTGTTTCACTAGAACAAGATGTCCTCTACATATGTAAAAATTTCTATGCAAAAATACTATCATTTAGTTCATTGCACGCACACAAACATATATGTTATATTGTTCTAAAATTTTAAAAAACCATTTTTAGAAAAGCATATTTTAGAAACAACTACACAAATTTTCAAGAAATAACATTTATATATTCTGAAAGCTTATTCAATTTCCTATTTTTTTTCTTTTTGCATCATCTTAAAATTCATTATGCAAGTGCCTCTAATTTCCTCCTGAAGTCAGAGGTTCCCTATTTTTTCATATTTATGTGGAAACTAAAGTGTCCTTAAAGGAGCTCATGATTGTCCATCAACCCATAAAAATGTTAATTTTTTGATAATTTCCTTCCATTATCATAAGGATCTCTAAAAGAATAACATGTACAACATATCTCTACAACATATCAATCATAGACATAAAAGACAATCACACAAGAGACACAAAGTTTCACCGGGGAAAACCAAGAAGGTGAAAAACCCCACAACTTCCTCAGAGATAAGATAAGCCACAATACAAGATCACAATGATCAAACCCAATAAGATGTCTCTAGCCGATGCTCCTCCTCCTCCACTAGTGCGCCACTTTCTCTCTTAGCTATGCGAGCTTGAGAAGTGAGTGAATGATCTAAATGAGAGGCACAACCTCTCTATTTATACACTAACTTGACCTGCCAATAATCCACTAGGGACGACTTGCTAATCAATCCTAATAACCCAACCACATGTGCTAACCAGGGATGACCCCACACTGGTGGTCTAATAACCCATCAATACAAATGACGACACTTTTCGATGCACATGACGACACTTACAAATACAAATGATGACACTTCCAATTAGAGGAATAATACATCTATGTGGGATATACAATAAAGTACAAATGTAATACATACAAGAATATCTTCCGAAGTTACAAATACATCAACACTCCCTCTTAACTAGGAAGGTATTCTTTCATCACAGGTCATAAATACATATTGGCGCAAGTCTTCAATTCTAGAGCTGGATCATCATCACTGGATCACGGAGCATCATCATCATCACAGCTGCTATACTCGACATCTCGATCACTGGGCTATCTCTGAAATCTGCTTTTCATAGGAAGTTCTACAAAGCCAGCCTTTTTTCATGCTGGATGTAGGCCCACCACTTGTAGGTCTTCATCATCACTGGCCAGACTGTGGAATCCTCAGGATTGATTACGTGAGTCAACAAAACCTCGAAAGAGCATCCCAGAACTGATTACGAGCACACAGCTCAACCTATCGGATCTCCTAGGACCTTTTACATGCAATTGCACAACCTGTCCATGGCCACAGAGTATCATCCTGATACTCATGATCATCGTTCACAAAGCACAACCCAGATGCACATCACACAACACTTACACTCACCGGCATGGGAAGACACACTTCAACCATCCGTGAAAGGCTCAACACTTATATCTACGCCATGGGAAGACACACTTCAACCATGCTAGAATGGCACCGCACTTATATCGCAGCCATGGGAAGACACACTTCAACTATGCTTGAATGACACAGCACTTATATCGCAGCCATGGGAAGACAAACTTCAACCATGCTCGAATGGCCCCAGCCCTTACATATTCACCGTGGGAGAACACATCTACACCTTGCGAAGAATGGATTCAACCCTTACATATTTACCATGAGAGAACACATATACACCTTGTAAAGAATGCCTCCAGCCCTTACATCTTTACTGTGGGAGAACACATCTACACCTTGTAAAGAATGGCTCAACAATTACATCATGACCATGGGAGAACACATCTACACCATGTCTGAAAATCCTATGTGCATCTGTGTCTTCGGAACTCATCATACATGATCATCCTGATCATCGTCATTGCATCGTCTTGATGCATATCATCTAGAGCAACATCCTAAAGCTCGTCATCCATGATCATCCTGATCATACAATGCATCCACCTGATGCATACCAAGTATCTACCTGACACATATCATCATACATGATCCACCTGGTCATATAATGTATCCACTTGATACATACACAAATACATGATCCACCTAATCATACAATATATCCACCTGATACATACAAAGAATCCAACTGATGCATATACATATACATGATCCAACTGATCATACAGATCATCCAATCGATGCATATACATATACATGATCCAACTGATCATACAGAGCAGTAAATGGAGCATCGTCCTGATGCTCATCACATAGCGCTTATATCCACAGCCATGGGAAGGATCTTCCTCTCACCATGCTTGGAATGGCTCCTGCAAATGTGTCCATCACTTCTTCCTCAAAGTTTCATCAATCTGAAGAAATCCAAGCCTCTCTCTGAAGTACTCAAACTTCACTCTAGCCAGTGGTTTCGTCAACACATTTGCAACCTGCTCATCCGTCGCAACATACAGGAGCTTCACTGCTCCTCTCTGCACCATATCCCTGATATAGTGATATTTTATCTCAATGTGTTTCGACCTGTCATGGAACACCAGGTTCTCAGACATCTTCACACAACTCTAGTTATCACAAAAGATACCTGTAGCATCCAACGAGAGATCAAATAATTCATATAGTAGCTTACTCAGCCATACTGCCTCACAACTAGTTGAACAAGCTGCAACATACTCTGATTCGGTTGTACTTAGTGCTACATAGGACTGCTTCCTACTAAACCAAGAGATCACACCTGATCCCATATTGAAGCATCACCCAGAAGTGCTCTTCCTATCTACAGCACTGCCTGCCCAATCTGAATCAACATAACCCTACAGTTTAAACTTTTGATTCACATCATACTTGACCCCATAATCAACTGTACCCTTCAGGTACCTTAGAATGTGCTTTACAGCAACCAGGTGAACACCTCTCGGATCCGTCAGGAACTGGCTCAATGTGTTCACCGCAAAGCAAATATCTGGTCTTGTATTCGTCGGGTACATCAAGGACCCAATCATCTGACGATACATCGTGACATCAACCGACTCAAATGAAGCATCACACAGAAGCTTCAGGTTTGATGCCATAGGTGTGGCCATGGCCTTGCAGTCCATCATCCTGAACCTCTTCAGGATCTCTATTGCATACTTCCCTTGTCCAAGGAAGATACCATCTGCACTTTGCCACACCTCCATGCCTAGAAAATAGTGCATCATCCCCAAGTCCTTCATCTCGAACTCGGCTGCAAGATTCCTCTTGGTGTTGGCAATCAACCCATCCTCTCCTGTAACAAACAAGTCATCCACATATAGGAGAAGTATCACAGGATTTCCTTCCTCAACCTTGTAATAGAGGTTGGAATCTGCTTTACTCTTGGTAAAGCCCAAACTGGATAGAAAACTGTCCATCCTACCATACCAAGTCCTAGGAGATTTCTTCAAGCCAGACAAGGCTTTCTTCAATCTGCACACATATGACTCCCTGTCATGTGTCTCAAAAATGAGTGGCTGCTCCACATACACTTCCTCTTCGACTACACCATTCAACGCTGTCTTGACATCCATTTGGTGTATCTTCCATTTCATCACTACAACCAGAGCAAGTATTGTTCTGATGGAAGTGTATTTGGCTACAGGAGCAAAAGTTTTCATAATCTATCCCCTCTTTCTGGGAGAAGCCACAAGATACAAACCTTGCCTTGTATTTCTCTATGCTACCATCTGCAGCATGCTTGATCTTATAGATCCATTTGGAAGTCACCACTGACTTCCCTTCAGGTCTTGGGACCACATCCCAAACATCATTCTTCATGATCGATTGGTACTCCTCGACCATGGCATCCTTCCATTCTTTCTTTTCCGCTGCTTCTTCATAACTGGAAGGTTCTTTGTTCATAATATCTCAGAGTAAGGCAAAATAATTGGTATGTGATCTAGTCCTCTTCCTTTCTCTGTGTTCTTCTTCTGGAATGCCAAACATTTTTGCATCTTGAATGAGCTCTCTAGCCAATGTAGGTTTCCTCTTATGAGAGTTCTTCTCACGGGGTGGATCTATAGGTTCTTGTGGATCTTCAATTTCACGATCTACTTCTGGAATTGCTTCATTCATAGTGATGTCTTGAAATTTGTTTTCCTTTGGTTCTTCATGGTCATCAACATGTATCTTCCTTGATTTGATGTATGTTGAGTCTTCATCAAATGTTACATCCCTGCTGATGTCAATATTCTTGAACCCTAGAAAGTATATTCTGTAAACCTTCGAGCTTTCACTGTAACCCACAAAGATACCCTTCTTTCCTGAAGGATCTAGCTTAGTCCTCTTTTCCTTTGGAATATGTGTATATACTGGACAACCAAATATTCTGAGATGGTTGACTTTAAGTTTCTTACTAGAGAAGACCTCTTCTGGTGTCTTGTTGTCCAATATCTTGTGAGGTGTTCTGTTCTGCACATATACAACTGTCCTAGCTGCTTCTGCCCATAGATGCATAGGAAGATCTTGGTCATGAAGCATTTCCCGTGATGCTTCCATGATAGTTCTATTCTTCCTTTCCGCAACACCATTTTGTTGTGGATTGTAAGGAGCATCAACTCTCTCTTAATCCTTGAATCACTGCATAGCTTCTTGAAATCACCTGAAGTGAATTCTCCGCCATTGTCGGATATGAATGTCTTGATCTTCTTGTCAGTTTGATTTTCCATCAAGGATTTGAATTCCTTGAACTTACCAAACACTTCATCTTTGTTCTTTAAGAAGTAAACCCAAGTATTCCTAGAGAAATCATCAATGAAAGAGACATAGTATACATACCCACCTAGAGAACTGGATGACATTGGACCGCATACATTGGAGTGGTTAATTTCCAAGATTCCTTTAGCTTTGCTTTCACTTCTTGGAAATGCCTTCTTAATGTTCTTTCCTTTTGCACATCCTTTGCAAACACCTTCATGCTTTGTCTTGATTTCAGGAAGATCCTCTACAACTTTACTTGCAATTGGTAGTGCTCTATAGTGCACATGAGCAAGCCTTCTATGCCAAAGTTCACTTGGCTCCATAGATTCATGTACCATGGCATGTTCAGGTTGTCCCTTCAATTTGTACAATTCTCCCTCTTGCTCTCCAATCACTACTGCATCATCTATGGTCTTACCTTTTTCCACATGAGTACTTGGCCATCCACAAAGGAAACTCTAATTCCCTTTGCATCCAAAGATGATATGGAGAGAAGGTTCTTCTTAAGTCCAGGTACATATAAAACATCTTGCATCTTTATAGACTTCCCAGAGTCTAGTTTGTAGGAGGCTTCACCACTTCCTTTTATGGGATATTGATAGTCATCCCCAAGTTTCACCTTATGGGGTGACTCATGTTCAGATAGGTCCATGAATGATTCTTTAAACCCAGTCATGTGTTTAGAATCCCCACTATCAATAAGACAATCATTACAACCATGAGAGATAGTACCTGTGAGAGCATAGATTATAACATATTCATCTTCACTTGATGAGTCATCACTTTCTGATCTAGCCTTCTTCTTGGCAGGTTCATCATCCTCAGCAGCATGAGCATGATATCTCTTCTTACTGCCCTTCTTCTTCTTTTTGAAGTTGTTGTTGTTGTATTCTTTCTTTCTCTTGGGACATTCAAAAGCAAAGTGTCATTTCTCATTGCAATTGAAGCATCTTAGATCTTTCTTCTCTTTTGGATGGTAGTGAGAAAATTTCTTGCGATGAGGTAGCTCCCTCTTGAGATTGCCTTTCTTGGTGTGAGCTATGAGAGCTTGATCTTCATTTCCCATCTTTTCTTCTCAGGCCACAAGCCTAGCCTCTTCTTGTGAACACTCCTCCCATATTCCACTGAAGGAGACCAATTTTCTTCTTGCACAGATTTCTTCCATGAAGGAGTCCCATGAACTAGGTAGGCCATTCAATGTGGTCATTACAATTTCACCATTCTCTACTACTTCATCCACAGCTTCAAGTTGTTCCTTGATTTGAGAGACCTTGAAAAAGTAGGATTGAATGGTCTCTCCATTCTGAAGCTTTACCCCTTTCAATTGGTTCCGCAGAGTCATCTTTCGATTTATGTTATTTCCTTCAAACAACTTGGTCAAGGATTCAAACATCTCCTTAGGTGTCTTTAGGGAAGACACATGGGGTATGAGATGGTCCTTTATAGAATCAACAATGATTCTCTTATCCTTGACCAGGTTCTTCTTGTGTAAGGTCTTAGCCTCTTCTTCTTCTAGAACTGTCCAAGCTCTTCCCTTATGTAGTTGTCCAACTCATTCTCTTCTAGGATTAACCCAATCTTATACCTCCATGCTCGGAATTTGTCAGCCCCTTCAAGCTTATCCTCAAGCTTGGTGTGGTGAGACATCTTAAAGAGTACTTCAAATGGAAATAGAAAATATTTAGGTCTTACCACTTGATTTGCTGAAAACTGGATCTCGATCTGGATTAGGGTTTGTTAGAGAAACCCTAAAAATTCAAAATGTGAATTTCAAAATTTTGAAAGGATAGAAAGATGCACCTTGATGACTTGATCATCCTGGTATACTCAGAAATCGAAAAATGCAAAGATTTGCCCTTCAGAAATGCTTTTTAATCTCCTGGATTCACTTGGGAGGACCCTGAATTAGGGTTTGAGTTTCCCGGAGCTTCACCCAACCAAAATGTTCGATCCAAAGCTCTAAACTTTGATTTTTTCCAAGGAGCTTCCAGCTATGTCCTCATATTTTGGAAATTCCTAATTTTTCGAAACCTTAAATTTTAGGGCCAAAACTGAAAAAGCTCAGAATTGAATTATGTCTTGACAGAAAGATGCACCCTTGCTAGTGGAGTCAATATAGCCTTCTTCCTTTGATGAAATGTGGAGAGAAACCCAAATAATAAGAATCCCTAGCTTCCGTAGCTGCACAGTGCCTTCTTCTTAGGTAAGCTTTGATACCATGTTAATTTTTCAATAATTTCATTCCATTATCATAAGGATCTCTAAGAGAATAACATGCATAGCATATCTCTACACAACATATCAATCATAGACATAAAAAAAATCACACAAGAGACACAGAGTTTCACCGAGGAAAACCAAGAAGGTGAAAAACCCCACAACTTCCTCAGAGATAAGATAAGCCATAATACAAGATCACAATGATCAAACCCAATAAGATGTCTCTAGCCGATGCTCCTCCTCCTCCACTGGTATGCCACTTTCTCTCTTAGCTATGTGAGCTTGAGAAGTGAGTGAATGATCTAAATGAGAGACACAACCTCTCTATTTATACACTGACTTGACTTGCCAATAATCCACTGGGGCCGACTTGCTAATCAAGCCTAATAACGCAACCACATGTGCTAACCAGGGCCGACCCCACACTGGTGGCCTATTAACCCATCAATACAAATGATGACACTTGTGAATGCACATGACGACACTGATAAATACAAATGATGACACTTCCAATCAGAGGAATAATACATCTATGTGGGATATACAATAAAATACAAATGTAATACATAGAAGAATATCTTCCGAAGTTATAAATACATCAAAAAAAACAAAATTTTGCAAGCGAAACAATCCATGAGCTTGTAGGACAACATGAAGAATATATTCTTCTGCACACCAAATATTAGTACTATACACATTGCAAAGTTTTTTTTTCCATGTATTTGCTTCTTTATGTTATAGCCAACCAATGGACAATAAACACAAGAGGAAGAAAAAAAAACAAAGGAACACATGTGCTAGAAAGAATAAATATAGATAGTTAAATGCACATAGACATATAGAAACCACAAAATAAATTATTGCAAGACATATATCAAGAAGCATAGCAAATACTCGATGGATACCCCCTACAATTTCAAATGCATAAACCTCTTACATATCCATGAATGCAAAAACCATGTACCTATTTTTCTACAATAACATAGACCATGTAGAGAACTAGATAGCTCTTAAAATCTTATCAAATCAAAGCTATTACAAACCGAGAGCAATCATGTGTTAAAATCCCTAGACAAAGAAAAAGTACCCGCATAGGCATCCACTCCATAGGATTGGAAGAAATTGCAAATGCAACCCAACGACAAGAAGAAGTTATATGTAATAAAATCTCCCCTTGATTTGTACTTGAGCGAACCCTTTATTAGAATATTCTTCATAGCTTTAGGAACAAGTGCTAGTTCAACCCAGATCGCCTTACCAATAAGGTAAGATAAAGAAACGTGACAAGAAATTTTTAATTCTTGAAATCTAGAAACACTAACAACCACCTTGCTATTACACCAATATGATAACAAGCAGCAACCTCTATCCACCTAGGTAGAAATTCTTATCCAAAACCATTGGGAATTCTACAAAAGCTATAGCTCAACCTATTTAATCGGAAATTTGATTGCGGAGCTTTGTCCATAGAGCCTTTGGTCCATTTTAAGATGACACATATTACTCGAACTTCCAAACAAGTGCAAAATAACAAAGCTTAGTTTTCCCAGGGAAAAAAGGGGATTAACCTAAATCAATGAGGTTATCTACTTCTAAATAAACTTCTCTTATCACATGCTTTCAGAACCCATTCCAGAAGAAAAACATTTTGAGAAAAAAATGTTTCATTAAAAAAATGGTTTGCCACCTCTGAAATATAAATTACAATAGTATATATTTCATTTTTGTGCAACCAAATACAAAAGACAACTCAAAAAAATGAACACTGAAAAGTTCTACTTCAAGGGAAATATTTCAAACCCATTACGATGTACTCCATGATTCTAAAATATATTTGAAAATTACTTAGCATGCCAAATTTATTACATCCATTAATATGCACACTTAGCTTCTATGTATTTATCAAATCACTTAACAAAACCTACTTACTGTTATGTCAAATCAACATGCATAGCTGGCACTAGAGACAACTTTTAAGTTTTAATAATCATAAGAACATAAGATGAAAATCAAATCTGAAGTACATGAACTTTGCATTGTTATGTCAAATCAACATGCATAGCTGGCACTAGAGACAACTTTTAAGTTTTAATAATCATAAGAACATAAGATGAAAATCAAATCTGAAGTACATGAACTTTGGATGCTAAGGAACTCTTCATATATACATAAGATGAAGTTACAAGTACATACTAATAGATTTTCCAAAGCTACTACATGTTAGTCCTTCAATATTATCACAAACTTGCACTCTGTAATGCTCTAGCTATGGAAACCATAACAAAACCCTAGCCACCAACTCCTAGCTACGAATCTCTCCAAGTGATAGCTTATTGTTCCGCATTTAGATCCACAACAAGCTTTGCGCAAAAGATGGAGAAACATCTTATTTGTAAGGTGACAAATGTTTGTGGTATCAGAAGAGACCTTGATTGGAGTGACCAAATTCTCTAATGGAACCATCTCAATAGATTTTAATGTGTCCCTCGTGTCGTTCTTTAAGCCATGTGATGGAGCATTGAAATGGTTTTCCTCTATCTTCCAACAATCGTTTTTCAGAGGACATGTCTATCTACACTTTAGACAATGGAATGACATCTTCTAGTAGTCAAGTCTTTGAAAGAAGAGTTTATTTCTACATCGAATTTCTATCTCCTCGGGACACCCCAGATTCATATCCATCTCAACTAAAACTCATGCCATCCTTTTGTCCTCAAGTGAACAAGCTTTTCATCAAAATACAAGAATTTGCAAACTTATTTGCATATTAATATTGTCACTTTTAGGGTGTTCTCTCAAGCATCCTTTTGTGGTAGTTCTAACTCTAGTGTCTCTATGGACACTACTAAGTTTATATTACCAAAACATACTTATTTTAGGGTGTTCTCTCAAGCACCCGGTGGATTTAATCTTATATATTTATTAAAAACTTATTAGATACTATAAATATTCCATGAACACATGTCTTTACATCTTAACAAATAATATGATTTTATAATTATTTATTTACTCGATAGGTGTTTATATTTTAGAATTTGGGGCAGATTAACACTTATGCTTTTCCTATATTGCAAGAGGATGAGACAAGTGTACTATATAGATTGATTTTATGGCATTCGTTCCAAATTAGAAACAAATTAGAAACAACTAATGGACAATTCCTAGTAGACAACCCATTTAACTAGAAGAAGACTAGTGATAACATATAGTTGAGGCATAGACAATAGTGATTACAACTAAGCATAGAGAACAAGTAACATATAATTTATTTATGGCATTTAGCTTGTGACATATCCTTGACCACCACAAGTTAAGTGGTTATGCTAGTTATTTTTACTTTATAAATTTTATAATCATTACTACATTCAAAAAAACATTTGATTTAAGGGATCACATTCACTAAAAATGAACCTGATTTGAGGGACAACATGGTCTCTTGTGAAAGGCATCACCCAAATTCAAAAATTCAATAATGTGAGAAGAAATAAACAACTAAGAACATGACTACGACCTACTACAGATTCTTTATTCTTTAGTTGAAAGAACAATGAAAATAAAGCTATTAGCCACTACTTGAGAACGATTTTTACAACAAGAGGCTTGTATAATTCCACTACACATCTGAAGTTTTTTTCATGTGGGTAATGCATTCTAAGAGTCTGAAGTCTTTTTCATGTGGGTAATGCATTCTAAGCGTGCTGTTGGAATAGCCAAGAGTTCATGAGCCCTGGTCAATGTGATTCCATTGAACTTTTCAGTCATATCCACTTCTTGATTCTGCCCGTTCATGTCATCCAAAGGAAGCCTCCAGTTGAAGCAGTGCAAGAGCTGCGCCACCGCAAACTCTACAACAAGAGTTCCCAATTGCTGCCCGGGGCATCTTCTCCTGCCTGCTCCAAAGAGAAGGCACCCAAAGTTTTGATCTCCATTTGCATCTACCTCAGACCCAACTCTTTCCATGAATCTCTCTGGCTTGAAATTTTCGGCGTCCTCCCATGAGTTAGGGTTCCTCCCAATCGCCCAAACATTAACGATAACGCTAGTATTACGGGGTATTTCATAGCCCAATACATTGCAGGACTCAGCGCCAGATAAGTAGCGCGTCAAAAAAGGCCCCGGGTAAAGTCTAAGCGTTTCTTTCACCACAGCTTGTAAATAAACGAGACGAGGTAGATCAGACTCGCATACCATGCGATTCAATCCAACGACACGTTCCAGCTCGTCCTGAAGCTTCTTCATCACTGGCGGGTTTCTCAGCGCTTCAGACATTACCCACGCTATCGTTGTTGGGCCCGTGTCTGCGCCACCAAGCAACATATCCTGCCAACATTAACATCACAGTATCAAATTATATCAAAGACTATCTAAATCTAATTTTTGATATAATATCCATCCATGTGGTAGAATTTGAACGTACAAAGAGAACTCCTTTTATATTATCTCGTGAAATCTGGAACTCTCTATCTTTATCTGCAGAGGCTGCAAGTAAGACATCTACAAGATCGTGTGTGATGCTGGGGTCATTCTGGCCGGCAACGTGTTCGTCTATTACTTTCTCTAACAACTGGTCCTGTGTCTTCTGTAGTTTCTTCATTCGACGGTTGAGACCTTGCAAATCCATCCAGTCCAAGAAAGGTATGTAATCTCCAATATTAAATGAGCCAAGTAACAGAAAACTTTCTCTGACCATTGAATTCACAACTCTTAAGTCTTGCTCCGCATACTTTCTACCGAAGGCCATCCTGCAGATTATAGCAGTCGCAAGGGATGCCACGGTTTGGTAGATGTTTAAGGGACGAGAATCATCTGAATTAATAATAGAGCGAATCATATCAGAGACTTCCTCTTCTCTAATAAAGCGAAAGTAATCTAAGCGCTTGGAGCCCAGCAACTCCAAAGCGCAGAGCTTACGCATTTGCCTCCAGTGATGGCTATACGGAACACAGGCAAAGTCCGCAAAATTAAATGACAAATGCTTAGCAGCGGTCGAGGGAGCTTTGTTTGCGAAAAGCTGATCGTGTGTCTTGAGAAACTCCTTGGCTATCTCCGGAGACGAGACGACTAAGGTGAGGGCGGGGCCGAAGCGGAGGGACATGAGAGGCCCGTGTTTCATAGACAGAGCTGCCAGCGCTCGGTGGGGAAGCTCTCCCAGCATGTGAAGATTGCCGATAATAGGCAACGGAAAAGGCCCCGGGGGCAGCCTCCCCCTTCTTTGCCTGGAGAAGAAGCTCCATGCCGCTATCAATACAACAATAAGAAGAGCAGTGCCGAGTTTCACATAAAACTCTACGCTCTCCGAAAGCGCCCGCTCTTGAAATCCCAACTCCATCGTCTTTCTTTTGCCCACAGTCTAAGTCGGCAGTGCACGATACTTATAATTGCGTGCAGCATTAAAAAAATGCACATATTTGTAGGGCACGACTAAAGTTTTCCTGACAATAAGATTAATAACTTTAGGATTTAACATGTTGATCATAAAATTAAAATAGCGTAGCTTGGACGTTTTTTTTTTCGGCACAAATCCCTAAAAAGTTTTAAATTTCGAATAAAATTAAAATAGCGTAGCCTAAACGGTTTGCCGAAAAGCTCTTTTCGGCACAAATCCCATTAAAAATTTTAAATTTCGAATAATGGTGGAAGATTTTGCGGAAAAGCTTTTTTCGGCACAAATCCCATTAAAAAGTTTAAAGTTTCGAAAATACATCGTCTGATTACCAATTTCATCGTGCAAACACCACCAAGAAATTCTTTTAAAATGTTGTAGAGCAATTAAGCAAAATAGACATTTACTATTCACCTTGATGAAAGAAATATCCTATAAAAAAATTAGTTTCTATATTTTTTGGGAAAGGATTCATTGAGATTACTTAAAGTCGATGGGTTACAAATAAACGGTCGAATTTGTTATGGATTTTAAAATTTGGTAAACTATATATATAAACAAGAGAAATAGAAATAGACGCTGAACTTAAAGTCCTTGCCAAGTCATAAAAATCATATCAGAACATAGTTCCATCATTAGAAAAGAAAATGAACACAAACAAAAAATACTAAAATTTAATTAATAAATAAATGATATGTCCACATGATATGAAAGCAATATGCATGGCATGCAAATGGACAAGCTATAATTAGTAAGCAAATGGACATGGCATTAACACAGATTAGTAATCGACGGAACACGATTGTGGCCCAGCACATGGCATTAAATTTCTTTCACTCCAAAGTATTGTGACCCAGCACATGGCATTAACGTAGATGTCCGCTAGTTAAAAATGGAGCTACTCAAGTAGTTGCAAAAATCGTATGGCTGTGAAGGGAGCCGCTACCATTTCTATTGAAGGAAAATAAGTCAGACATGCTAGGCACGACCACCAAGTACACCGTCTAAGTTTCAACGACAAATTGATAAAATTCTACATATAAAACCGAATCAATTCAAAATGATAGTAATACTGCAAGGTTCAACCTCTTACGGACTGTGATATAAAACCGAATCAATTCAAAATGATAGTAATACTGCAAGGTTCAACCTCTTACGGACTGTGATTTTTGACCTAGCATTTAAATATGGGCAACTAGACCAGAGATCTGGCAACATAAACTACTTTCAATAACATAGAAACCTCTGCTACTTTTAGAGGAATGCCACAGTATTACTATTGTTATTAATGCAATAAATTCAAATAGCTTCCAAGTGATAAGAGGTCATTTCCATAATTGAGAGAACAATGCACGAATAAAATATTAACACCACGAAATAAATATTAACAGCACGAATAAATAAATATTAACAGCACGAATTGCACGTCATCAAAAGAAGAGAATGTGGCCAACATATTAAGAGTTTTTGTTTATGACAAGTTCTTGATTCCTACAAGATTGCAGAGAATGAGGAGATTATTGCGCATTTTATGTGATCATAGTAGTGGAGAATATTTATGTTGTTATATTTTGGTAAAAGGA
This sequence comes from Larix kaempferi, assembly GCA_027924585.1. Lineage (NCBI taxonomy): Eukaryota > Viridiplantae > Streptophyta > Pinopsida > Pinales > Pinaceae > Larix > Larix kaempferi. The sequence continues at coordinate 1,832,230 of BSBM01000640.1, forward strand.
AAATAGCATGAGCATGCCTACCAATGGAGGTAGCAATATATTTCTACCACTCCGCACCTAAGATGATTTTGGATCAGAAATTTTTCTTAACCTGTTTTTCTTTGGTTTATCTGCTCAACGTTTAGCCTAGATAAAGAAAACCGAGAAAACAAGCACTCCTACTCCTACTGAATCCATAAATGCAATTTATGGAGTGCAAAAATTGATGTTCATAAATGAAAATTAATGGAGTGCAAAAATTGATGTTCATAAATGAAAATTAATGAGTGGGGCTTATAAACTGAAAACATTTGTTCACACGATGGATTCAATGCAATTTATGGAGTGCAAAAATTGATGTTCAAAAATGAAAATTAATGAGTGGGGCTTATAAACTGAAAACATTTGTTCACACGATTAAATTGAACGTTTAAGGTGAAGAAGGAATTAGAATGAAAGCCATATAGGGAGGCAGTCGTGAACGGAAGGGTTGATAGGGATAAGGTTATTGAGAAATGGAAGCATCATTTTGTTGATTCCAAGGAAAACTTTCCTGATCTGCCTTTGCCTTTGCTGCCGCGTTGAGACTTGCAGGATGATAATTCTCGCCGACTAGTAATATAACTCAAGTTTATGCTCGCAGTACACCAAAATACTCTAAAACAAATTAATAAATACCAAATGGATAATGGCATAAGACGACTAGAAATGGACTCAAGCGAGCATACAGACAATGTATAGATGGTGGTACAAAAGTCCCAAGTGGAGGATAATACTAAGCCAGATGTAGAAGAAAAAATTGGATTCTTTGGATTTTTTTGTGCTTACTTGTTTAAATTACTTTATATATATATATATATATATTAAAAACTAAAATTTATAAAATCATGAAATAATAAATTCAAATTTTATAATGTTTGTTTAAATTACTTTTTATTATTTTTTGAATTTAAAAAAAACTAATTATATATATATATATATATATATATATATATATATATATTAAAAACTAAATTTTATAAAATCATGAAATAATAAATTCTGCTAAATTGGATGTCTTTACAATTTTAAATTTTTAAAATCACCATAAATTGGATGTCTTTATACTTTAAAATTTTTAAAATCACCAACATCCCCAAACTATATGTATAAAGCATAAAAATCTAAACTTAAAAAAATTAGCTTTAAAACAAAAAGTAAAAAAATTTGGCGGAAAAAGCATAGAGTGGACAAAAAGACGGATCATGATGAGAGGATTAACTTTTTTAAAGAACTGAACAAACAAAATTTTGTGAAGTCCATCGTATCATTTTTTAGAAGGGAAAAACAAAAATTTGTAAAGTCCAGCATAAGTTAAAATCGATGCTTTTAAGGTTTTTGTGAAGTCCATCCTATCATTTTTTTAAAAATGGAACAAACAAAAATTTGTAAAGGCCAGCATAAGTTAAAATCGATGCTTTTAAGTTTTTTGAAAACCTAGAGACTAAATCAACGGAAGCACATGAAAGACATCTCATGACTAGGGGATTCATTTTGTATTTAAAGAAAACACGGAAAGAGGACATTTAATAACCACGGATTTTGTCTCTTAAAAGAACGTTATGATATGTAAATTCGACACTGCCAACTTCTTTTTTTTCATATGCAAATTCGACAATAACTAACGCTACAGAAGTCATCTGTCCAAATATCCTCCTGCCGTTGCACGCAGAGAACCCTGGAACCTTTTCAAACAACAGTTAAAAAGATGGAGAAACTTTGTTATGACAACTGTATCACTTGCATAGACATCACTGTGGTGCTCCTTTTATTGGTTGTCAGAAATGCTCAACCAGGTGATCGGGATTCTGAAATTAAGAACCACGATTTTGAAGTATTGTTTTATTTATAGCGTCCAACATTCATTTTCATGATTGCTTGATTATAGCGCTCATCGTCCGTTTATTTTTCATGTTTGGTTGATAACACAACGTTTTATTAAAAAAGGCTACATGGTAGCGTAGTCCTGCCAAAGTTGAATTAAATTAAACAATATAAAGTGGCATGCCACTCAAAACAAGCATATGCATAAGTATGATAAGCATTAGCATAAGTATCTAGCATATTTAGAATAGAGTCTAAAATTAATTTCAGCGTAATTTTGTTGCAAAACCAACATTGACGTAAGTATGACAAGCATAGTTTTGTTGCAAAACAAGCATTGGCATAAGTATTGACGTAAGTATGACCAGCATAATTTTGTTGCAAAACAAGCATTGGCATAAGTATTGAAGAGACAAGAGAAATATATGAACACGAGGTTTCATGCACAGTTATCTAATGACACAGACACTCTAATATTTTCTGCGCGTGAAACACATCACACTCTCATTTCCTGCACAATGATTTATTTTTAATCAATTCAAATCACTGCTGAAATGAAACAGCTCCATACTTCATATTTCGTCATTTCCTGCACTATGATTTATTTTTAATCAATTCAAATCATTACTGAAATGAAACAGCTCCATACTTCATATTTCGTCCGTTGCAGAATTAACAGTGAGAAAACCTGACAAGAAAAAATAACAAATGTAATTGTACAAATATGGAAAAGAATCTAATGTTATGAGAACCCCCCCCAAAATGTACTAGGCTGTAATCAATACATCGGTATAGTTAATATAGATGTAATCAATACATCGGTATAGTTAATATCAGAATTAATAACAAGAAGGCTCATACAGACCATAGACTGTTCAAGTAGGCGCAAGCCGAGGCACAATCATTGTTTCCACCAAGAGCATACAGACCATAGAGCCAAGGCACAAATTCACACAACCAAGAAACTGAAAGAAACCTGAGTGTGGGCCTGAAGCTGTAGCCAAGGCGGGCCATTCCAGCATATATTTCTCCCCACGAGGGGCTTTTGGGCCCAATGTCTTGGAACCTGGGCTCCATTCCAATTCTCAGCTTTACAGTTGCACAATTGAGCTCCCATACTGATATTATTGTACCCAAACCTTGCAGCATCCATCACGACACTAGTGCATGCTCCTGAGAAGAGCGTGTGAAGCTCATAGAAGGTAGCTAAGGATATCTCGCGGTGCGGCTGTGAAAGCAGTGGAGGTGTAGCGATGGAAAAGGGCCGAAGGCGGTGGGACTGTTGCAAAGGCAGTGGCGGGGGATGTTAACAGATTCATACTCGTAAGGGTAACGAGTAGCTGCCATGGGTATAGATAGAGAGTAATGCAGTGACACTATATTTTAAAAGGCGACACTTGACAGGCATGCCACACTACACATGTCCAACATGTGCCATAGCATAGCATGCAACCGCTATGTCATGTTTTAAAGGATGAGCCGAGGTAACTTCTAAGTCCTGTTTTAAAGGATGAGCCAAGGTAATGGTAAACCTTCATGAAAGTACAAAAGAGATTATAGGGAAGGTGCTTGCTGTTAACCGTTTAATGGATTCTCTCTTGATGGTAGTATTAAACACAATAAAAAATGGCACGGCCTTGAGTTGAGGCCAAATAAGGCTCCGAATTCTTTCATGGGCCAGAATCGAATATATACTAAAAAACTTAGGATATAATGTTATGGGAACCGTGTCAGCATAATAGAATTTGTTGAAAATGATTCATAGAGTCCCTGCTGCTGCTGGGCAGGGACTAATAAGGAATGGTGGTAAGCATACATGGTGAGACAGGACGGTCTTTCAGGGTTAGAAGTATTCCCTCAACACCAAGTATTATAATTTAGAGAAGTTTTAGAAATAGCAAAGCATTCTAATAACCTAAACAAAACAAGCATAGAAGACTTGAAATTAACAATCCCTGACTTCAAAAAAGAATATGCTTCAAGGTTTTCATTTGGTCTACTATGAAAGCTTCTAAGTTGGTATTTTATTTTAAACTTTAGTTTTTCTAGAATGAGGTTTTAATCATATTTAGAATTTCGTGAGGTTAATTTTTTTCTCAAGATTTTTAGGATTGAAGATTATTTTAATGGTAATTTTTAGAATGGAATTTAACAATAATGAAAAAAAAGGTAAGTTTAAAAATCAAAGTTTGATAGTAGGGTGGAGGTTAAGTTTTTATTATAGAATGAGGTTTTGATCATATTTAGAATTTCGAATTTCGTGAGGTTAATTTTTTTCTCAAGATTTTTAGGATTGAAGATGATTTTAATGGTAATTTTTAGAATGGAATTTAACAATAATGAAAAAAAAGGTAAGTTTAAAATTCAAAGTTTGATAGTAGGTTGGAGGTTAAGTTTTTATTTCAATGGTGAAACTTCTAGTATGGAATTTAACAATAATGAAAAAACATTAATTTAAAATAAAGGGTTCGATAGTAGATGAGTAGTTATGTAAGGTTTGATAAAAAAAGTTGGATTTGATAGTAGATTAGTAATTATGTAAGGTTTGACAAAAAGAGGTTTAGGTTTGTAGTATAGTTGTTAAGGACTTATAGATCAGCTCACTTAGATTTATGGTTAGTCTAAAGTTTAAAGTTTAGGATAATAAAATAAATTTAAGTAATTTTCCATAAAGTTTTAGTTTTTGTTAGGAAGTAAAGCCTTTTCGTTGTTAATAAGTTATAAAAAGTTGAAAGAATTTAATCTATAGTTTAGGTTTATTTTTTTGTATTTTTAGGTTTTATATCTATTATTTATTAATAATAATTTTATTATTCTTAAGATAGGTTTAGATATTAAAATATTATTATTATTATATAATTTATTAATAATTAATTAATTTAGATATTAATTTTTAGAATTAGATTTTAGGTAAGATATAATTAGATATTAAGAATTATTATATAGTTTACATGATTAATTATATAGTTTATATAAAATTTTATATATTTAATTTATTCATTAAAACATTTTTAGGGATAGCGGTTTTGCCCCATAGCCTACATTTTAGGTCATTTGTTTTCTCTTGAAAATGAATATTAATATGTCTAGATTTGTCACTCCTAAACTTGACTAATTTGTCTTGATGATGAACCATGATATTGGTTTGAAATTTGAACTTTTTGATATGAATATTGCGTTCATCCTTGAACACCACTCCTTAAACCCATCGCATGAATCTATGAGCTGAGATATATAATACAAAGTTTAACATTTAAATTTTCTCAACATGGAAATGAGATCATCATACTCACTTCTAATAAGATGAATTTCTTCATGTACTATTAATATAATCCCAAATAGCCTTCACTTAGAACTATTACAAGAAAGGAATAATGTAATGTCCAACAAAGAAGAGCACGCAATTAGAGGAAATTTGGGTCCAACTAAGGTCCAATTTCCATCTAAGAAGAGCATGTAAGGTCCAACTAAGCATTTTGAAATGGAAAAAACCTTATCCATCCTTACCATTGATCCAACCTTTCCAATCTTCTTGCATGTCTTTACTCTCACTTTATGTATTTTATTATGCCCAAAATCCCTTTCTTTTATAGCATTGGGAATTGGGAATTCAAGATTCAACTTTCAATGTGGGAAAATACATTTTTCCTAAATTTGAATTTTTCATACCAAAACCCACTTTCTATAGTATTTTTAGGCTTTTTGTCACAAATCCAAAATTTTCAGGCACAATTAATGCATATTTTGTGCATTTCTTCTCACTATTGACTGGTGGAGATAGGATCTGAGCCTTCAAGTGGGTAGTCCACTAACTATAACTTGCCTCTTCGGTCTACCTTTGTCTTCAATTAATCCTTCCAATTATGGAAGTAGTGATCAGATAAGAGAGGATTGTTCTCTTATGTACTTTTCTTTTGTCTTCATGTTGCAGGCGAATGGTAAAATGTGGTTATAACCTTCACTTGTTAAGGGTGTTAATTTGGTTGTTAATAGATGCCACCAAATGTGTGAGGTATGAAGTGGAGCTAAGGGTCGAAATACATTATTTCTTCATATTGATACTCTTTATTGATCAAGGAAAGGATAGAAAAGGATTAGCTCATGGGTGCAGGATTCAGGAAAACAAGTGCATGTCAAACAAAGCAATTTCTCAAATATACAAAATCTTCCTAAGACAGGTATACACATGCTCAACAAAAAACAAGCATGGCCACGAACAATACCTAGTGGATCCATGTCAAAAGTAAATTTTTAAAAAGTGCGAAGATGCACTTTGATGAGTGTGAGAAAAAGGTCTTCATCGAACTTCTGACATTGTAGTTTAATCTTGCACAACTCGAGCAGTGCATCAATGAGTGATATAATTTTTTCCCCAAGGTCTTCAATACAAACCGATGATAGTACAAGTTTATATCATGCAAATATATGAGCTGATGTCAAGCATAATAAAACGCCATCTAATTATCGGTCATTGATGTATACCATTAATAGATGCGAGGAGACCCACTGATAATGATGATGGAACCCAAGGTACTCAGTATAGACTAACAAGTGTGAATATATGTTTTGAAGTCGAACACTTGTAGAATCAAATAATCAGGGGTCATTGATGTATACCCACTGTCATTTGCAAGTAAAATTGCCACTAATGACTGCAAGCTCCAGGGTACTCCTCGGTTCCTAGATCCATTTTTTAGATGATGATTTGGCATCGATAGGAATAGATCCATTAGAAGGAGGGAATTAATGCATCACACATCAACACAATACAAAAAAAATATAAATAGTCTGATATAATTTGATAGAGCTGCGAGATACAACACTGTATATTGACATAAGGAAGGACGAAATGATTGGTGAGGAATATTTGAGGAATGGCCGACATTGTTTGAACTTCCCTTGAACACATAAAATGACGCAAAATGGAATCTTGGAAACATAAGACTCGAGTAACTGACCTTAATGAAATACGCCAATTCTAGATGCATTAATGAAAGCTCCATTAATGACGGGAAGGATAACCCATTGGTGGAGATCTATTCAAAATACTTGTACAGTTTCCTAAGGCAAATGTTAGTAGTGTACTGACAATGGATACCCAATTATGTGTTGTGTTCAAGGGTGACAAGGACTGACTGTTGCCATTTGTTCAAGGATGTAATATGAAATGATTCAATTCTTCCCCTTTTTTGGATTTTTGTGTTTTCCAATTTTTAATAACTTTTTCATTTATACCCATTGGTGGAGATCTATTCAAAATACTTGTACAGTTTCCTAAGGAAAATGTCAATAGAGTACTGACAATGGATACCCAATTATGTGTCGCGTTCAAGGGTGACACGGGCTGACTGTTGCCATTTTTTCAAGGATATAATATTAAATGATTCAATTCTCCCCATTTTTTGGATTTTTGTGTTTTCCAATTTTTAATACCTTTTTCATTTATTAGCTTGAAAAAGGAATAAAGCATGCTATGGTACATTAGAGGAAACGAGTGTCTCAAGGGCATGCTCCTATATTTCAAGGGCATGGGTTAGGTTAAGGAAAAGATACATATTGCAAACAAGGGCTGAGCTAGTTATGCACAATCTTATGGGTGTTTCCACCATGGGTATGGGTCAACTATACAGAAGCAATGGTTTATAGGAATCATGCAACAAAAAGAGACTGCAAAGGAAAATACACAACATAAGCAATAAGCAACAAATCAGTAGGCACAAATGTTCAAGTGGATATTTTAACACATGCTTATGTAAAATGACACAAAATTGGGATCCCATCAGGATGTGGTCAGAAATGTATGAAAGAGAAATATGTGGTATCAAACTCCAAGTCATGATGGTACTAATAGGACTCCCAGGCTTATGAAAATAACTCAGCATGGGAACCAAATTGGAAATGGGGTGATAACTAGAGTGTCCCATGTTCGGTAGGATCTTCTATCGAAATGGCAGAAAATACATATATGATAGGTTGACCTGGACCAATTTCCAACAGGTTCAACCTTAGGGAAAGTTTAGGTTGCAAAATGTTCAAATGCATCTTCACAGAGGGATAATATAAACCTATATGAAAGCTTCCAAATATACCCGATAAGATCAAGGAACATGCAAATTATGCTCCTATACTTGGGTAGATTTAAACCAAGTATGCTCCTAGTGGCCCCACAAAAGATGTCCTTAGGTAGGTGCATACAAATGTTCACAAGTTCAAGAATAGATTCATCTAATGATAAAATGTCATCCAATAATTGATGTGAGTTAGGAGAGCTCACAACCCCATTGGGACAAGTAACTGGATCATATTTCTCTATCAAGGAAATATTTTGATCCAAATATGCCGAAGCCATTTGAATAGCTTGGTATGAAACATCTATAGCAGATAGGGGTGTACTACTCTTTGTTTCACCATGTTCCATAGAAATGGGTAAATTTCCATCACTATTTTGGATTAAGGTGTCCTCCTTCAAGGCTCTCTTTGATGAAGTGAGACCTCTCGATGTGGTGGAATTAGAGAAAACTTTCAATGGAAAGTATACCTCCAATGTTATAGTGAAAACTGGAGCAGTTTATTGGGTAGATATTGGTGGATGGATTGTAAAATTTCCCATGAGGGAAGCATATTTGCACAATCCTACCCCAACGTATTGAGACTCCTCTACTTCATCCTTAATGAAAGGAACATTCAATTGGAATGTAATTTCAGGCATGTAGTAATCTAATTTATCAATCATGACTATCTCCCCCCTATGAGTGAACCAAATCACTCAAGAAACTAAAGACAATATAGCCATAATTGTATGTATCCAACTTCAACCTAATATAAAATTATAATCTATAGGTGTGTCTACTACCTCAACATCCACTGTTACTGTTTTTACACCCCATTCAATATGGAAGGCTACAATGAGTCCGTGAGGAGGGAATGAATGTCCATCAAATTCCTTTAGCACAGTATGGGATGGAACTAAGGTGGGTGATCCTAATGCTTGCCAACATTTAAATGGCATTACACAAGATGAGGCCACTTTATCCACTATGGTTTGAAAAATATTCTTACCATGAGTCATGATGGGTGAATCCATGAAGATGGGTGTCTCTTTTGGGGGGTCTTATGAGAAAATAAATCTGATTTTTTCATTTTTTCAACTTTGGGCGAATAAAAGTGATATTTTTGTTTAGAGTTTCACTTTTCACTAAAAAAAAACTTTTAGAGAATTATGTTAGTTTTTTATTCATAATTTTTTCAATTTTTTTACTGAGATTTGATATGTCGATTTGGAAAATGTTTGACAGTGTATTCTTATAAAATGAAAGGACTACAAAATAGTCATGTTTTGTTGCGCACATAAAATCATTGTTAAACTTATTTTTTGCAAAAACAAAATATGCTACGACAATCTACACACAATATACTACTGCATGACTATAGGTTTGTAACCAATGGATCTTAATACTAATTATTAAATTTTTTTGAATTCGATCAATGGATAAACCTTGTCGATTTTCAACATGTTTTGTGTTGCAAAACGTTTCTCTCAATTTACTATAAAACTTAAAAATCTACAAATACCCTTTTGAAGTAGACACGCCAATTAATTGCACCATATGTTTTTCAATTTTTTTGGTGGTGTATTTTTAAAGTTATGGATTTTTCATTTCACAGCATTTTGAAAGAGTTGAAACCAAACTCGACACATGTTAAGAAAAAAAATTAAAAATATCAGATCTCAGCTATACATAACAAAATCTGTAGACACTGAGAGTAGATTCAATGATGAAACTAATGGTATCAAGTCCGATAGTCGCTTTGTAGTGTAAGAGATTGTTTTTATCTTCCGAAAATGGAGAAACCTGAAAACTGTGTAGAACCGTGAAGTTTTCAGGTCTTAGAGATTATTCGGCCGAATAATTATTCGGCCATATAATCTTTTTCTGTGATGGAACCGTTATTTACAACTAAGGCTGTTCGGCCAAAAAAACAAACGCAAATTTTTTTTCGTCGGTCGGAAAAAAAAATTATGTTGTCTATACTTGTATAAATAAAACTAAATAGATTCATTATTTTTCGCATATTTCTAGTCAAAATATTTTTGAAGGGATTTTCAAAGGAGATTTCTTTTGCAAAATGTGTTTGTTTTATAAGGTATTTTTCTTCTTATTTCTTTCGAAGGGGTACATTCAAAGAGTTTTTTTTTAAGGCATTTTTGCAAAGGAATTTTATTCTAAGGTATTTTTCTTTCTTATTTATTTGCAAAGGGTTTTTTCAAAGAGTTTTTTTTCCAATGTATTTTTGTAAAGAAGTTATTTCTTTTCAATGGATTTTTTCAAAGTATTTTTTTTCCAAAATATTTTTGCAAATGAGTTTGTTTTTACAAAGTATTTTTCCAAGTGCTTTTTTCAAAAAAGGTTTATTTCCAAATGGTGCATTTAAAGAGTTTTTATTCCAAGGTATTTTTGCAAAGAAGTTTTTATTTCAAGTTATTTTTGCAAAGGAGTTGTATTTTTCCTTCTTATTTATTTGAAAGTGGTTTTTTCAAAGAGTTGTTTTCTCAATGTATTTTTGCAAATGAGTTATTTCTTTGCAAGGGGTTTCTTCTAGGAGTTTTTTTCCAAGGTATTTTTGCATTTTTTATTATTTTGCAAAGGGTTTTTTTAAAGAGTTTTTTTTTCCAATGTATTTTTGCAAAGAAGTTATTTCTTTGCAATGGGTTTGCTCAAAGTAATTTTTTTAAAAAATATTTTTGCAAAGTAGTTTGATTTTACAAAATGTTTTTTTCAAAGAAGGTTTCCTTCCAAGGGGTGCATTTAAAGAGTTTGTTCCAAGGTATTTTTGCAAAGAAGTTTTTATTCCAAGTTATTTTTGCAAAGGAGTTGTATTTTTCCTTCTTATTTCTTTGAAAGGGGTTTTTTCAAAGAGTTGTTTTCCTAAGGTCTTTTTGCAAATAAGTTATTTATTTGCAAGGGGATTTTTCTAAGAGTTTTTTTCTAAGGTATTTTTACACTTCTTATTTCTTTGCAAAAGGTTTTTTAAATAGTCTTTTTTCCTATATATTTTTGCAAAAGAATTTTTTTTTACAAAGTATTTTTCCAAGTGGTTTTTTCAAAGAAGGTTTATTTCCAAGGGGGGCATTTACAGAGTTTTTTTTCAAAGGTATTTTTGCAAAGAAGCTTTTATTTCAAGGTATTTTTGCAAAGGAGATGTATTTTCTCTTCTTATTTCTTTGAAAGAGGTTTTTTCAAAGAGTTGTTTTCCCAAGGTATTTTCACAAAGGAGTTATTTCTTTGCAAGGATTTTTTCAAAGAATTTTTTTTCCAAGATATTTTTGCAAATGAGTTTTTTTTACAAAGTATATTTCTAAGTGGTTTTTTCAAAGAAAGTTTTTTTTCCAGTGGTTTTACAAAGAAGATTTCTTTAGAAGGTGTTCTTATTATTTTCCAATGGGTTTTTTCAAATGAGATTTATTGTCAAGGAGTTCTTATTTCTTTCCAAGAAGGTTTTTTTCAAAGGAGATTTCTTTTCAAGGGGTTTTTTTAAAGGAAATTTCTTTCCAAGGGGTTTTTATTCAAAAGACTCTTACAAGATTTTGATAAGGTGAAGTAAATTTCAGTTCATGTGTTTATAAATTTTGTAACTGTTTTTAAATCTTAATTTGTTTTTTTACTGTAAAGTGATGAATATTTAATTTATCATCTATAAATTAAACAATCATGGGCAGTAAGAGAAACTGTCAAAGAAAAGGTGACCGCAAACGCAATGATGATGATAATAGAGAAAAAAAAAACTCAAATATCATGCCAAAAAAGCAAGGCTTGCAGAAACGCAAGAGACAACTATTGAAGATATAAATACAGATTTACATGATAATGTTGATGAAATGGAAATTGAAAATAGAGTACAAGAAGAACAAATTGAAGTTGAAGAGACCATTGTTGAAGATGTAAATAGTGATTTACATGCTAATGTCGATGAAGTCAATATTGAAGATTAAGTTAAGGATTCAGAAATTGGACCTGCTATGTATATATCATGTATTTTCCAAATTCATTTTTTATAATGAATTGTATTTTTGGGTATATGTTAAATTAAATTTAACTTGATGTATAGGTACTTTCACCATTGATGATGAAATGTTATAAGACATTGATTGCAACAAATATGGAGAAAAAATACCCAAACATGTTGCACGATATCGTGCTACAAAAGTTTATGATGATGTTCTGAAGGATTATTCAATAGTAGGACAAGCTTCACAAATTTTGAGATGTTTATTTGTGTCCAAGAAATTAGAAGGTGCTACATCACTATTAGGTATTCATAAGGCGAAAAAGGAGTCAAAATGTAAACATAATGTGATAGAAAATATAGGTGATACAAAAAAAAATAGAAAATCCAAGAAGAAAGATACCAGTGCTGCATGTAGATCAATCGAGACAACAATTGTTTAAGCTAGTATTAGACAAAATCTTTTGACAACACAACTAGCACAAGCAGTTGGAACCTCAAGAAAGACATTATAAAAACATAGCAAATTTACAATGCAAATAGATGAAAATGATGAACATGCTTGCTAGGAAATTATTTGTAGACAGCCTTACAAAGATAGAATGGGAGCAGGTGTTAAAGATATTGTACGAGAATATTGGTTGGCACATGCTCGAGTTTCACCAAATTCAAGGGATGTGATACGACAAAGAGTATCATGAGGGGTATATGAAAGCAGTCCAAAACATATAATGGAAATGACACAAGTACAATTGTTCAATAAATTCAAGGAAGATCATCGTGGAATTAATGTGTCAATCACTACATTTGTGCAACAAAAATCATGGTATGTTAGACCTATTACAATACATGACACATGTTATCGTTATCATGTGCAATTTCAATTATATTATGACACATTTATTGAATTTGGTAAAATGTTTTGGACAAATTCAACACCTCCGTCCACAATACGTGAATTCATATCTCAAACTCTATGTGAGAGAGATCATGATGAAATATTTTATAATAAGAAATGTGTCAATGGAAAACATTGTCATTGTTGTGTAAATCTGGTTTTATTCCACAATAAATATCCGATCGATAATGATCAGTCGTTTTCAAATGTAACCGTTGATTGGAGAATATATGAATACAACAATTATGCTACAAGTGCTAGTGATGCACATTCCAAAAGAATTGATTTGCGAGAAGATAAAATATGTGTGACAGATTTTCTCAAGAAATTTGAAAGTGAAATTTATAAATACACCAAGCATTCACATAGAGCATGATGGCAAGACCTTCGATTCAAACAGTCTCGTGAAATTTTTCCACTAGGAACAATTTTGTTAGTGGTTGATTTTGCAGAAAACTACACATTTGCTGCACAAAAAGAGATACAGAGTGAATACTATCATTCTGACCAAGTTTTGATATTTTTCCATGTTCTATATAGACATTCTCAACAGGATGTTGATGGCATTGAAATCACGTGTGACAATCGAGATGTGATTAAATAATATCACTTTTATATCAGTGATGATCGTACACACGATAGACATTTTGTTCAGCATTGTATTGAAAATGTTTTCTACGATTCACTAAAAAGATGTGAAGTTAAACTCATTGAACATTGGATATGGTTAGATGAATGTGAGGGACAATTTAAATCTTCACAATCATTTTATTGGTTATGTCGACTTCATAAAGCATTGAACATTAAATATCGCTGTATTTTTTTTGAAACTAGACATGGAAAAGGTGAACATGATGGTGTAAGAGCATGCGTAAAAAGAGCACTTCGAAGATGACAAATGAACCATTATTCTGGATGATTTCATTCAGTTGTATAGGTTGTCCAATGGTGTAAATTATAACTAAGCCATGATTATAATCAACAATCAAAAGATGTGCGTAGGTATGTACACGATTTTTTTAATTTATATTAATCGTCAATTTAAAAAAATGTACATTAACATTTAAGTATATGTACACTAACATCAAAAGTTGTCATTTGTGATTTATCATTTATTGTGTAGGTGTTTTTGGCTTGTTGGGGTCCCAGATATAAATAGATCAATACCATATGATGCTAGCACCATACATGGGACTAGAGATTTTCATTCTATTAAAAAAAATCCTTCCAAAACGTGTTTACATTTGACAGTAGAAAGCAATCATGCTTTTGTCATATTTGCCCTAAAAATGTTGAAACTACAAAAGTTTGTGAAAACATAACGAGCAACTACATAAAACATTGGAAACACACAGAGATTAATCCTGAGGGAAAAATGCCACTAGCAAGCGTAGAAGAATTAGAATCGGAAGAAATAGCAATATCATCTGATGGCGACAGAATTTCAGATATTGTTAGAGAAGGTAACAATTTTACAATTTTTTTGTCGATTGTTCATTCTTGTCCATCACCTTATGTGTATAGTCAATTTAATTGATTTAAAAACCCTAACGCCAATTGTAATTTGGACAAGGGATGTTTTCGTTGTGATTGCACCTTTAGACAACAACAAAAATGTGAAGTATTATTTGATGCGATGCATTGAAGGAAAGATAAAGTTATTGGAGGACTACAATGACAATAGATATATATACGAGAGAGGATCCATCATTTTAAAAGGCTATTTTTTTCAGCAGACCCATATGACTGGAAATTATGTCTACTTTCAGGATTATGAACCTAATGTTATATGTTGTCAATATAGTCACAACAAAAATGTGAAGTATTATTTGATGCGATGCACTGAAGGAAATATAAAGTTATTGGAGGACTACAATGACAACAGATGTACATATGAGAGAGGATCCATCATTTTAAAAGGCTATTTTTTTCAGCAGACCCATATGACTGGAAATTATGTCTACTTTCAGGACTATGAACCTAATGTTATATGTTGTCAATATAGTCATTTAGTATTGCATCTCAAATAAAATTGGTATAAGTTCCATCGAAAAAACAATTAAAAACTAAAAAATGAAAACTGTCCAAATATGACCATGAACAGATAATTGAGGACGACATTGCATTGTGATGTTTTTAACTATATAAAAAATGAATCGATCTTTTTTTGGTCAATGTCAAATGTTTTCTATCTAAACCATAACATTATATTGCACCTATCAAAACTACCTAACATTCATTCTTAACATTCCTAACATTAGATTGCACCTATCAAAACTTCCTAACATTCATTCTTAACATGAACCTAATATTCATTCTTAACATTCATAATATTCATTCTTAACATTCCTATCAAAACTTCTTACCATTCATCCCTAACATTCCTAACATTAGATTGCACCTATCAAAACTTCATAATATTTATTCTTAACATAAACTTAACATTCCTATCATTATTTACATCTCAACACTAAAAGTGTTTTACAGCTACATGCATACATAAATTTAATAATACATACATTCATAAACATGCAAAAACATATTATAAACATTTACCACACAGACTATGTAAGTTCAATGTACTGTATATAATCCAAAAAAAAACATTCATGAACATGTGAGTTCAATGTACATATGTTTAATCCAAAAATAAAGCTCCTCGATGTCCAAAACTACAATATATATATCAACAAAAAATAGCAATATAAATCATTCTTTAAATGGAAGTCCACCACTATCCTCCACTAGGGTATTCCCTTGGACTTGACCTAACCTGCAACATGTATAAAAGCAGATTATGAATATCATAAATTATTTAAACAATTTTAAACTAATTTCAAACATTAAAATATTAAACTTATATCAAAGAACAATTCAATTACCTCAAATTCTCTAAATGGAAGTCCACCACTATCCTCCATTAGAGTCTTCCATTTGCCTCAAATAGATAGAAGAGACCCCTCCAATGGAGTCTTCCCTTTGCCTCGAAGAGATGGAAGAGACCCAAGCTACAACATGTTTAAAAACAATTTATGAATCTCATAAATTATTTAAACTATTTTAAACTAAATTCAAAAAATTAAAATATTAAAGTTATATATCAGAGAAGAATTCAATTATGAACAAAATTACCTTGGTGCCAATATCCACATGCATCAAGGAACCTCTATCTTGACCGCCAATTTCCATATGTTCTCTTCCCTAAAATTTAAATTTTGTTAATAAATAAAACATAGTGCAAGCAAAAAAAACTAAAATTAAGTAATTAACTTAAAACCGAAAAAAAAAATTAAAATTATTAGCTCACAATAGATGGAAAATCATCTAAAAAGTTCGAATCTAAAGAAACCTGCATGGATAAGTCAAATTAACAATAATATACATAGTTAAATTAAAAATTAAAAAAATGATAAAATATATTTCAAACATAAATATAAATATGTAAATAATAAATATACCTCTCCAAGATGCTCTTCTACATTTTCAACATTTTCACTAGTGGAGACTTGAAAATTATGTTCATTCAACATTCTAGAAAACTGTAAGCAATAAACATTTACGTAATGTATTTATTACTATACATCAAAACAAGCATAATATCATACATAGATATAATGTAACAAAAAGTTTAATTCAAAATGAATAAAAAAAGTAAATAGATTGAAAGTACACAAACCTCTCCTAAACTAGATGTCATTGGACATGACATCCGAAGCTATATCATGACAAACCTTAGCATAAGCCTTGAGATCTTCAATGCTCATTCCATCTAGCTCATTGTTCGTTTTGTAAAAAAAAATTTGCTGAATAGTGGCTCGAGCCCTCTCTCGACTCAATCCCACATCAACTCCTACAAATGCCAAAGTTAAACCTTCAGCAACAACATGCCTTGATGTTGTCCCAAGTTATGATGTCGGCTCCATCTCTGATTTGTAAGTCACAATCCTAGGTGGGCGAGATATCTAAGGTGGAGGTCGAAGAGTAATGGGATCTCTAAGAGCATCTTTTCTATCGTATATTCGCCCTTTCCAAATCCGTAAAAGTCAGAATGAATATCAGTATAGTCTAGCTTCATATTTAAAAAAACTCGACATAAAAAAATCTGGCAAATTAATTTGAAACCTCATCATTCCATGGCAACCAACCATAGTATGAAAAGAACCGATCATATAAATGATGTGCAAGATGCGGGTGCTTAAAATATTTCATTTTCAATGCTTTTCTCTTTAGGCCATCTTTGAAGTTAAACATTCTCATGGCCTATTCTTTGGTCACTCTCTCCTTCACAACAACCCACTTATATGCCCATCACTTGGGCCCTTCTTTTCCGCATCAAGTCAACAAAACCATCTAGTGTTGGTCCAAGATCCTCATATACCTCAATGAATTTTTGTAATGATCCCAAAACCATCTCTAAACTTTGTTTGTTCTCTGGAAGGAGATCCAAATAAGAACGATCACGTTGCATCCTGTCATAGTGAGATTTACAACTTTCAAGGGTCGTTTGTGAAATATCACTTTTCCATGGAAGCTCCGCAGGTAAATCAGATGGATAGGTTGTTACGAGTGTACAACCATCGGCTAATTCAACAAATTGTGTCTTGGCCCAACCTTCGTCACTATGTGTAGAATGACGAGCCTCTTGGGGACAACCTTGCTCTGCACCCATGTTTGTCTCCCTTGCTCGATCTTCCTCCCTCTCTACTTCAAATACAAACAAAGTTAGGTGTAAACATGTACAAAGTGCGTACACACAAAAATAAAATTTATACATGTATTAAAAGATTGATGTTCATACCGACAGAAGGTCGAGATTGATGTTCTCCCACATAAGATAAAGGGGAACCATCTGTACTCCTATTGCCTTGCTGATGATCGGATGAATGTGAACTATAAAATAAGCTTGAATCTCGAGGTGAAGTCGACAACCTTCGATTATCAATTGGGACACCAACTCCCGAGGAATGTGATGACCTCCTACGCTTTTTCCTCGAAGACTCCTCTCTTTCCATTTGATATGATATCTACACTTACACAACTATCAACTCATAACATATACAAATTCTACATGTTAATTCTACAAATTCTAAGTTCTAGCTGCTAAAGAAACTAAGCTCTTTAATAAGGACCTAAATATACCTAATATCATCTAATAGTATTTAAAATCAGTGTAGCTAATATTGTTGGATGTATGAGGAATTAATGTGTTCATCCTAGCAATGGAAGATAATAAGTGTTCAGCCTATCAATGGTGACGATTCATGGTATTATGTTTCCCTAGTTTGCCATGTTGCAACCTAAGGAAAACATAATACCATGAATCGTCATCTTTGCCAGGCTAAAACTCAAAACCATCATTTTCCCTCAATTAGTTTGTCAATTCAATAGGAGTGTTTCCAGCAGTCTTGAGTTTCAGCCTAGCCAACACTTATTAGCTATTTTATAATTAGTGAATTGAAAGTGGCTAAGTTAATGCAAAGAAGAAAGGTTTACAAAGTTTGACTAAATAAACTAGTTTGATAATTGTACCCTGTTTAAATATTACAATTTCCTTTTTCATAATCTTTCTTGTAAGGTAATAAGTTTGACTAAATAAACTAGTTTGATGATTACAACCCCAAAAACTTGTGACGGTTGACTTCAAAACAAAGATTCATTTTTAACAATTTCCTTTCCTCTAAATCTCATTATGAAACAATCGAAAGTAAACATATAAATAAAAACACATAGATTATTTATGCAAATTGACATATGGATAGAGTTCATGGACTCTGTCCATGAACAGATTTCATGAACTCTTCACTCACTACTTTGTTTTGTGTTTTTTTTTGGCTCATTGAAAGGATTTAGAAAACTAAGTTTAATTGTTATATTAACTACCACAAATAGAACTAGATATTATTTCAATATAATAAAGAGTTTAAATCTGACATCTTTTAAATGTTAATCTAAACATGGTCATAATGTACTAACTTTGAAACATATAGAAAAAATTCTATAGGAACAACCTAGCCATAATAGCTCATAAATTAGATCTCTAATAAAGACTAATATGATTACAACAAAGATTGAGAATTACCATAATATATGATAGTTCAAAGTTTACTCATATATATGGGATACTATAGCTATAACATAACACACTAAACAATGGTAATCATAAGTTAAGCATGATGATGTGACTAAACAAATAAAGCTTCTGTAATTCAATTCAATAAGCTAATACCATTAGTTAGGGTTAAATGACAAATATGTGAGCAGTTCATTACCTCGTGAGCTTTGGATAACTAGTGTAATTAGTAACCAATGACAATACTTCTATGCTTTCCATATTAGAGTTATAATACATATTAAAATTGATCTTGAACCTCTATTAAAGCCCAATGATTAAGATAGCTTACTTATATCAACATATTCAATCAAAACCAGTACTTAACTAGTCTGAATCCCATTAAAGCAGAGTACATTGCAAGCTATAGAAGCTATTATAGTTAACGAGCTGTGAATTACAGAGTCAAAATAAAGCTCACAACTTATGACATATATATGAAGTCAGTCCATTAGTATATGATCTTACATAGGTAGTTAAGATGAGTCTTGTATTCACAGGATGATAGAACTTAGCTAATTACATATACAGTTATTATATGAATTACAATACTACCATCTAGTGATCTTGATGTCACATATTGGTCTTATGTCGAATAACAAGCATAGTTGAGCGATGCTAATCCTTACAACATCAGTATTGGTATAATTACTAATAATGTTATTTAAGGCTCTTAGTTTGTATATGTTCATCGACCTATATGCTCTTATTGATCTTATAGCTGTCAACTCTTAATTATCCTTATATGTTGATCTTACTACTAGTCGCATTGGTTCAGTTGTATACGTAATATATGGTGTTATAGTTGTACTAAAAGCTGTTCACATTAGTGATTACTTTGTGTCCATATTACACTATGATCCTTATATGGATAATCTGAGCATGAAATGTAAATATTACTATAATCACTTTGAAAAATGATAGCAGATTAATTAGGTGTGAGGTAGTCATCTTTGAAAGATGATAGTAGATTAATTAGAGTAGGAAATCTAAATGTTACTATAATCTCTTCGATAAATGATAGAATATTTCATGAACTCTATCCATGTGGGAAGAGTTCATGAACTCTGCCCACATGGACAAATTTCATGAACTCTACCCATCTGGGCAGAGTTCAACACTCACCAACTGAAAAAATCATTTATCAAAAATTAAATTGACATATTAATTGAGTTCAACAAATTAGAAGGCATACCTATTTATTTTTCACTGCCAAAAAACACCGATGAAACTGAACTCGAGAGATCGAAGCCGAACAACAAAGGAAGCAAAACGAAGCCGAGTATCGAAAAAACGAAAGAACTCCTACCAAAAATGTAAAAAAATTAGAAATAGCATTGCACTGAAAATATTAAAATTAACACAAAGAAAAAAAATTAAATAACATTACCTTCGGTGGACGCTGTCCAACTCAACGAACTGGTAGACTCCACACCACACCAATTTCGCGATCAACACCGAAAGAGGTGACAGAACGACATCGATAGGGGCGACAGAACCAGACCGAGAGGAGGCCAAAAGTGGTGCCAGAACCAGGCCGATAGGAGGCCAAAAGTGGCGACAAAACCAGGCCGAAAGGAGGCCGAGAGGAGGCAGAAAGGGGAGACAGAACAACGTCGAGAGGAGGCCGAAAGGGCTAACAGAACCACGCCAAGAGGAGGCTGGAAGGGTGGTGGCTCTCCACACCGAGAGGATGCTGATAGGATGGCAGATCACACCAAGAGGAGGCCGATAAGGTGGTGGATCTCCACGTCGGGAGGGTGGTGGATCTCCATGACGTCAACACACGGGGATGACAGGCGGCAAAAAAAGGTGGGGTGACAAGATAGTTCTAGAAGCGGTTAGCGGGGAGACAGGCAGGGACCATCCAAATGCAAAGCGGAAAATGACAAATGTGGGCCGCAACTGAACTTTTATGCAGAATAATTATTCGACCGAACAATTATTCGACCTAATAATTATTTGGCCGAATAGTTGTTCGGCCAAATAATTGTTCGACCGAATAAACATAGAACCACTGGGAAAAATTACTGGCTAGCTATGCGTTTGCACATATTTTGAAGTCTCCTTCAATCTAAATGGTTCACCGTTAAACGTTATTTTCCCGAATAAAGTATCGATTATTCAGCCGAATAACTTCCGCTATTTTGCTCGGGCACCCGATTCTCATGGAAGTGTTACCCAACTTCGTGTTTTCACCCTCATTACTTTAATCTGATAAGAAACTTCAGAAGGGGTCTTACATACTGAATGGTTTATTTCAAATGTGATTGAAGTCGCATCGGATGGATCAAGAGTGCAAATTGTAGAGAATAGTTCCTTTCTTTGTGTAGGACAACATTGCAATACCTCCAAGGCTAACATGGCACATGGTACTTGAGCTAGGTCCTCAAGAACATTATCATTTTGAGCAGCTCGTGTGTTAGGATTATGCATTGTTCTATGTAAAACACCTTTGGGGGGGTGTGGTACTAATTCTATGGTTGATTTCTCAATGGAGAGATAACCACTTGGCTGCGATACGGATTGATCTAGTGTACTAGGAGAGACATCATAAGAATCAAGTCTTATTTGAATGTTCACCTCATGATCACAAATGAATAAATTGGCATTGGGATCATTTCCCACTTGTAGGGGATTTGGTTGGTTTCCCTTTGGTGAAGGTACTGGTGTCCTAGCAACCATTTTCTGATGGTTCTATGGAAACGGTTGCATCAAAATAGTGGGTTGTTGTTTCCCACCACATTGAGACATGTTTGTTCCATATCCTTTCTCGGAGTTAGCATTTTGCTTACCCTTGTATCTCTGCTTCTTTCCTCGAAGGTCTGTGGATTGGACTATAAGGATTTGAAAAGTATGGGAAGGATAAGCACTTTGATTAAACTTATACTTCTTCTTCTTTCCTCTAAGGTCAATGGACTGGACTATGAGGATGTCAGAAGTATTGGAAGGATTAGCAGGTTTTTGCATTGCCTGGCCAACTGTAGGTTGTGAATATTGAACAGATATTTGTCCCATTTGCTGGGTAATTGCTCAAGTTGGTTGAAAAAATCCATCATACCATCGGCATGAGGTCCATTTGGTGGCCTAGCTAGATCGAACAAAGGTTTTGTAGGTTGGTTCCGAAAAAATTGTTTACTTCCTAGAACCTGACCACTCAATTGCATAATGGGGTTAATGGGTGGATTTCCCCCTTGCGGGGTTAGGCCGCAAAAGATTAGTTACTTTCTAGAAACTAACCACTCCATTGCAGAATGGGGTTAATGGGTGGATTTGCCTCTTGTGGGGTTAGGACCCAAAAATATTGGTTACTTTCTAGAACCTGGCCACTCCATTGATGTTGTCCTTGGGTGTGATAAGCATTCCAAGGTGGGTTTCCCATTTGTGGAGACTGTCCCCAAGAATATTGGGTACTTCTTGGAACATGACCAATGGGTGGATTTCCTCCTTGCGGAGTTCGGTCCCAAGAATATTGGTTACTTCTTGGAACCCGACCACACCATGGCGGTTGTCCTTGGGCTTGAAAAGCGTTCCAAGGTGGATTTCCTCCTTCTGTAGTTTGCATCCATAATTTTGGAGAATTTTCCAACCACACATCATTTATTTGAGCTTCAAACTTAATTTTCCACTTATCCTAAGTATTTTGACTCAATTATGTGCTTACATCATCAACAGATCATCAGTTTCAGTGAACTGGGCCTCCTCCTTCATTCAGGGAGTCAATTGGGTGATCAATATCAGTTCACTAGGTCTCCTACATAATTCGGGGATCCAACTGAGGTGATTTGCATGACTAAAGAACCCTACTCATTCTAACTGACAACATTTATTATTATATTCATCCATCTCAAGTCAGAAAGACACCCTCCTACTCAGTTTGACTTCATCTGGTGTTATTTTCACTTAATATTCAGTTAATTGAAGTCAGAAATACACCCTCCCCTAATTTTTGGCATTTAGTTGAGTTCTGGATTCAATTAGACTCGATTAGACAGTTTCAAAGTCTATTAGAGTCATTTACTTGGTAGTTAAGTGGTTAATTGATGTGTCGAGTGGTGTTAACTGCCAATTAAACCACTCTCATGCATTCAATTTGAATGACCTCCATAGGATTCGAATTTCTTAGTTTATTGTAGCCATTGTTACACATTGTAATTAGCTTCTAAGTTTATGATAATGCATGAACTGTTGCAAACCTTTTGCATCAGTGTTTTGGCATACAATTTTCCACATGCATTTCTAGTAACTATTGTCTTTGTTTCATAGATATGTTGTGCTTGAATTTTACATGGTATCAGAGCCATAGCAGGACAATGCGACTCTTCTACAGAGTTTTTTGATGAAGATTGAGCAAGTTTGCTCGAAAATATTCCAACACTGCACCAAAAGCTGAAAGTTTTCCACATAAATCCTGGATAATGTGCATCTAACTTATCAAGCTTGCTTGATAGGATATGCCGGGTGTGATGCAACTTGAAAAGTGCAGGTTTTCTACCTAAAAATTGTTTGTTTGTTTGTGACTGCATGTTTCTCACAACCTCCAATTGCATTCACTATAGCGTAGATGGACTCTTATTCACAAAATCTCCTTACTCCTTTCAACTATTATCACTGGAAGGATGGTATAGAGATAGTGATACGCTCCAAAGGACTCTACAGAGTTACTATGGGCACAGAACCAGATCCTAATGCATCTCTAGAGAAGTCCAAGTTCTTAAATAAGCTTGATGAAGCTTATGGTTTCTTATGTCTCAATATTTCGAAAGATCTTATTTTCCATCTCAGCGGATTGAAGACTCCAAAAGAAGTATGGTAACAACTTGTTGAACTCTTTGGAAAGCAGGATGAGATGAGGCCTTATCAGTTGGAGAATGGACTGATTTCCCTAAATCCTAATAATTTCGAGACCATCAATGAGTTTTTCACCAATTTCAATAATTTGGTGCTTCAGTTGAAGCAATGTGGTGTCGAGAAGAAAGATGATCAGTTGATTCTTTCAATCCTTACGAAACTAGGAGCAAATTATTCAATGTTTGTCTCTGCTTTCCGTTCGGGAAAACTCACCATTCCAAATTGGAAGATTCCTACCTTGAATGCATTCATTGAGTCCTTAAAAAAAGAGCATGACACGCTTGTTCAGATGGGGTCCATGAAAACCTCCAAAGATCAAGCCCTATTTTCTAGAGGACCCAAGGCTTCGAATTTTGAAATCAAAAGAAAGAGAAGACCACGTTTGATCATTCCAAGCATAAGGAGAAGATCAAGCAATTAGATGAGCCCTCAGGTTCAATAAAATAAAAGCAAAAGGGAAAGGAGAAGGCAAAGTGTTCTTACTGTGGCAGGGGCTTTCATCCCGAAAGCTCATGCATGAAGAAAACTATTGATCAAATGGCCCTTATCTTGGAGAAAAACAACATAACTCTTCTAGATGGCACATGGAAGAAAGAAAAATAATGATCATGCAGAAAGAGGTCATGCAGTCATGGAAAGTGTTTCGAATTCTACATCTCTTCTCATAGATTCAGGAGCTTCGAATCACATGGTTGAAATCAAAGAATCCTTCTCATCATTAGAATCTGACAACTGCATCTCCATCCACATGGGAGATGATTCACAAATTTCATCGAAAGGAAAAGGTACTATTCATTTAGAAGATGACAGTTTTCAAAATGTTCTCTATGTTCCTTCTCTAGCTTCGAACCTGCTTTCTGTGTATCATATGACACATATTGGTTTTCCCAAGAAGGTTGTATTCATCCCTAATTATGTTGAAATTTATGATATTAGCACCGGAAAACTCATTGCAACAGGCAAGGCTAATCATGTTTCCAAAAAGTATGAGTTTTCTCACTGTTTTCCATATTCAAATCCAAGTGCCCTTTTGACTCATGGAAATGAGGTTAGCCGGCTATGGAATGAGAGGTTTGGAAACCTAAATTATGATTATTTTCATCTGATACAAAATAATTCGATGGTTGAAGGCCTTCAGAACATCAAATCCTCAAAAGGGATATGCAAGGGTTGCATCATTGGCAAGCATCTTGAGCAAAAGTTCAATCGAGGAAAAGCTAGCAGAGCTTCTTGTATTTTGGGATTGATTCACAACGATATCAATGTTCCTTTACCAAATCCATCCATGAATGACTTAAGGTATGTTCTTACATTCATTGATGACTTCTCCAGATTCACATGGGTCTACTTTCTCACGAACAAATCGGAAGTGCTTGAAAGGTTCAAGAATTTCAAGGCTTCCGTTGAGACTGCCACTGGGAGCAAGATCAAATATCTTAGATATGATAATGGTGGAGAATATATCAAATCATAACTGCTGCAACTTTGTGTGGAAAATGGAATCCAAATCCATCACATAGTCCCCTACACACCTTAGCAGAATGGTGTAGTAAAGAGGAAAAAATGAGCATTGAAAGAGATGGATACTTGTATGCTTGATTCAAAAGTTTTGGATTAAAATATTTGGGATAAGGCCATGAATGTTGCTGCATACATTCAAAACATATTTCCACACTCATCCTTCAAAGGTGCAACTCCTTTCGAATCCTACACTGGACACAATCCTGATGTGTCACATCTCAGGGTTTTTGGCTCCACTACATGGGATAGAATTCTGATTGAGAAGAGAAGATATTTGGAACCACAAAGTACTGAGTGCATCCTCATTAGATATGCTGAAGAATACAAAGTATAAAAACTCATGGATATCATATCCAAACAGGCAGAGCATGAGACAACTACGAGAAGTGGCCCTAAATATAAGAAAACCAAATATTACCAGAAAAACAATACACCAAGAAAATAAGGATAAAAGTCAATATCTATTAAAGTTATGTCAGTTATAACTACATGCTTCCCAGGAAGAAAACATAGAAAACAAAACTAACTCTATCAAACTGGTTAAATATCTTCAAACTTCAAAAGTTAACCCAACTTCAACTGGAAATAAACTGGCTTTAACAATTCTAAAGGCAATCCGTTCCTAACACTCCAGGTATCAATCCATGAGGGACCCCCAAGCTTCAAGTTCCATGTCTTTAACCTGCTCGAAATAATTTGTAAATGCTACCACCATGGAACTTGGTACCCAACAGGAACCGACTGATGGTCACTGGCTAACTCCATAGCCTTGGGGCATCAATTGTTGTTCCACTGTCATGGATTCATCATAGGCTAATGTAAGGGTAGTTACAGTGGGTGACTTCCTAACAAACATTGAGGTCAAGGGATGGATCTAAAGCTATCAAATATATTTAAACAGTTGCTTTCTCATTGAGAGTGTAAGGAGATACCAACCTGGTATACAACTTGTAAGTAGAGTTTTGTAAAACCTCATGGGCTCATTTGGCTCTCGGTGTGATGAAGCAAACTGATGATATAGCACTGCAGGATCAATGGGAAGCAAAAAGTGAGATTTATGAAGGAAGATTATAGTTTATCCCAAGAAGGGATTGAACCAATGGGTAAGATGATATACAAGTCATAAGACTGATCATCAAGTTTCATGTAAAACATTCTACATGACACATCTTCATGCTCCACTTGCAGTCTTATTAAGGCATCCTTTTATGCCCTGATGTTTTATTCCGTGTTCCTTATTCCATTTGCTTGTATTTTGGAAAGTATTTATCAACATTCTTTGGCATCTTATGTGCTGGTCCCTAGATGTAAAAGGGACTGCTTCCTGTAAGCCAGGGTTCATTCACAACAACCATTTGTATCCTTTGATAATAATGGGAATAACTTGCTGAGGGTGAGGAAGCTTGAGGTAATACAACAATGGGGTTCTTACTTTTGGGAGGATGGGAATGCTTTTCAAACTCTAAGTCACTCTCTATAGCCTAAGATCTGGTGAGGACTCTTTTGGGTTCCATAATTACAAAGAATATTAAAACAACTATAGGAAGTAAGGCTTAAAACAGAGTACCAAGCCCTTTTTATAGCACGAATTATGTTGATACAATGCTACCCGCCTCCTCTTGTAAGGACTGGATACCCTAAGGTTGAAAGGAGGATATGCCCTGCCCCTTTGGTTGTCACAAGTGTCAACCCTTTGTATATTTGAGTCCATCCTCCAACCTGCAAAAAAAAACATCAAAACAATAATCCTAAAGACATAAAGAGAATGTAAATTTTCCAAGACTAGAGGGTCACAACATTGAAAAACATAGAAGTGATAAGGGGTTGTTATTTCCATCTAGAAATAACAAGATAGGATAGCAGGGAATGAAATTTCTATTCCGGATGAAACTTCTAATTTGAACTATAGAAGTACAATGGTGCCATAACAATTACCATATATAAAGAAGAAGGATGGCATGAAGCATTATTCAGACACAAACCATTTTAATAATAATTCAAAAATGTATCAATATTCAAGAAAACACACAACAATAAATTTATTTAAGGAGAGTTTAAGCACACTAACTCTCTGAATATACTTGCAATATATGTGTCTAATAATTTTCATTGCAGATAAGGTGTTATATATATATTTTTGTGTGGGTGATCAAGATTTAAAAGGGGATTCACAAACAAAGAGAATAAAAAATATAATGTTACAGAAAAATAAACACTCAAATAGAAATGAATTATATACCCTTTAATTCTCAAGGTGGGACAACCAATGGAAGACATAATTTGAATTCTAACTTCAAATCATCAATTATGCATATAATGAGACAAAAGCATGCAAGAGCATATAATGTTTGATTGCAATCAAGCCATAAGTTCATGTGTTGGACCAACATAAAGTGCACACAAAACAACCCTGCTTCAATGGAGCTTTATGATATGTTGCAATCACATGGAAATATTTAGAAGAACCACACATTGCTACAAATATTTGGACTCATCAAGAGAAATTTAATTAGTGCAAAAAGCTTCAAACTTACATCGAGAACAACTAACTAGGCATGCAACTTTCCCAAATGCAATGCCATCAGTGTTCACCCTTTCAAAAGGTTAGCAACAATCCATCATAGATTCATCAAACCAATGCCAAGGCCCAAAGTTTTCCAAACAATTGGTTAACCTTCATCAAGCTCATATAATTGTATAATCCTATGAAGACTCAAGAAACCCATATGCATTAAAATTAATGCACCAACTAGTTATGGATGATGGAATTTACATGTAGTACCATACTTGCACTGTCCTGTTCTCAAATAGTATTCATAGTATTTTCATTCCATGCACAATATATAATAACTATAGCACGCTCACATGAGAAATTCATCGTTTTTTTTCATCTTAGAGTAGATTATTGGCTATTGAATCCATGGAAAAGTTACATGCTATCATGGATACCTACATTGGTTTTCCCAAGAGATTGAACCATGTCATGTCTATTGACTATCAAAGCCGTCTTTATTATTATATCCAAGGTGACATTGGTCAGGTTTTGGAATTGTGTCAATTAGGGAATCCATATAATAGCAAAAGAAAAGTAACAACCTTACTTAAAACTTGATGTTCATAAGGAGTTTAGAGCATTAACACCAGACATCATATCCCATAATGCATTCAGTAGGAGTTACAAGGAAGGAAGAGAAGTATTTGAATTGCAAAGAGAGTTACAATAAATGGATGCCAAAGTTAAACGATCTATGTTTATCCCTAAAATCCAGTAATGACAATATACTTATCCTTTAATTATATAGTTTTGCAGGTTAATTATTCAAAAGGAGTTTTGCAGGTTCATTTCTAATACTTTTGTTAGTTTTTCTTTTAACATCATTCAGGACCCGTTGTTCTATAGGCTAAGGCAATAATCCACATATATTTTACTTATGCACAAGGGTCCACTTAGTGCTTTTCATAATCCATAGAGCTTCCACTGCTATACAAACATAACGCTTCAGAGTACATATAATCAAGAATTGTGGAACTATATTCTTTTGGGTTTTTGGCAAATATATTCTGACAAGAAAGAACATGAAATCGTGGAAGATTGATAGGAGAATTAAGGAAACCCTAAATTCTATAATTCAAAGTACGGTGTAGCCAAAAACAACAACAATACCTCACAATAGCTATGGTAAAGACCTTCTTGGAATCATGATGACGACCAACAAGAAGGAATTGTGTGGCAATTAAAAAAGTCTAAGCATGACTATGGATGAAATCATGGATGAATGAAAGACATTTTTCTTTGCTAGGCATGAAACAACATCCAATCTATTAACCTGAACAGTATTATTGCTTGTTATAGACCCTGAATGGCAGGGAATATTATGGAACGAACTCATCAATGTTTGTGGCACATATATTCCAGATGCAGACATGCTTAGCAGGATGAAATCAATATGTATTCAATGATTTTCCTCAGTTTCTTAATGAATCTTCTTCTGGTTTCTCATGTAAGGCTACGAACATACTAGGCATCAATATTGTTATTTTTTTCCATCCAAATAAATCAATACAGTTGAGAAAAAAACCATTTTCCATCTGCATCCTTCAGACAAGTAAATTCATTTGATATTGTTATCTGTCAAAATAGTAGGATCATACATTGACGCCTTTGCCCAAGACAAGTCCACAAACAATCCAAATGCAAACCCAAACCCATTTCATAAGAAATTCAAGCAAACTTATTCAGTCAAACGATGTTTCTCAGGAACTTTTCAATTTCATTTTATGTATTCCATATCATTTTCTTGTTTTTGTTAATAGACAAAACTTCAGCCATCATTTGTTTCTCTTGTGGGCTAATCTAACTACATTATATTAAACATTAAAGAGATAAAAATACAATAATTTTTATGGTTGGTCGGCCACAAGGGAAACCCAACTAGAAATAAAACAAAATATCAGTGTTTATCATAAAAGAAAAATAGTTTAAACAATTACTGCATAAGGCCTAGACCTATATGTGACATTTTCAAAATTGTAACTACTTCCGTTAGACATAAACTTAACATTATTGGAGATATGATATTCTATAGCTATAGAGAACAACCTATGAACAAAATTTTTCGCGATCAGAAGTTGATATAAAGGGCACCTCAGAGGAAGAATTTGGAGTGTCATCCATTGCTCTGGTTTTGGATACACAACAACCATAGATTGGCCAACAGTGACATAGAGTGGCCAACAATGGCTTTGACTAACAGACTCATTTGGACTTCCAGTTTACAAATCTGCTCCCGCATGCAATCCATTTAAGAAGAATCTCCTTCTTTTACGCCTCCTGTTCCAAGAGCACTTTCCCAAGTAGAGATTCTACCTGCTAGTGGAGCCAAATTGTCTTAAAAAATTAATCTCCCTAGTATAGGATTTGGATTTGCCTAGCATGTGGTAGCTAGTAAATATCCTAAAAGATATCTTCTTCCTTGAATACCTCCTGTTCTTTTGATACACATTCCTCAGTTTTACCAATCATCCATTCCAATGAAAATATCTGTTCACTGAGTCCCCCGCCTAGAGTAAGGATAGTGACTAAGTCCCTTCACCTTTCAACCCCCTATTTCCTAGTGACCTGTGATTTGGAAACCATCTTATATGGCAGAACCGGTGACCACTGAGCTATGTCTACCACAATCCCCCATGGAGTCATCCAGTCATTGCTATTCCTCTCAAACCCTGTCCTTCATCAATTGTTTCAGAGGGGCAAGTGATGAGTGTTGTAGAGCCAATTCTTGTTGAATAACATAGTTATCAACTCTGTGATGGCGTTTAATAAGTACCTCATAGTAGTGCATTTAATGTTGTTGTTGCGGTATTTTGAACCATTGGATCATATCAAATAATTTATATCCTTGCAGAAGAAACATTAAATGTATCGTTGCAAGGTGCTTATTGAACGCCCTCTAAGCTAAGGTGCCGAAGTCTCCCTCATCAACTTACCCTTTCCATTATTGCAACATATTAGTCCAAGGGCTGTACTTTGCTGGCATATTCAGGATGGAAACCACACCAAGAGGGTAATTCTCATCATAACCAGGCCCTAAGGAAACCACTTATGTATTCCTCCCAAAAGGAAAAGTAAATTATCCCTAAAGGATAACAATTGGATCATTAAAAGAGCAGTATAAGAGGCAAAACTATGGTTTCCAAAGAAATACCAAGTGAAAACAAATATGCAAAGAAACCCCAAGTGAAAAAAATATCTAAAAATTGTAAATCATGGACCATTGCTACATCATACAGTTGGTTTCCCAATTTAAATGCTAGATTTTATAGTTTAGTTGATGATGTCAATGCAATGCTCAATCATTAACTATAAAATAAGTCTTCCAAAATTTCGTCTAACCAAAACCTTTTTAACCTTATTTTGACCATATAAGTAAAATAAAGTATGATTACCATAGAAATGAGAAATAAGCTACACAACAAGATGCTCCTGCCTACAATCATCGCCGCTTTTCACAATAATCCGCAGAATTATTACCAGAGGTAAAATAAGCATCCCAAACAACATTTTAATAAAAGAAAAAGCGTTGACAGCAAAGCCAAAGAGCAGAGACCAATTTCTTAGCAATGAGGAATTAATTTGTGTATTATACTTTGTTTAATTCCTTGGTAGTTTTCAATGCTTTCTCTCTACTTCCTCTTAATTTCTCAATAATGATCACTAATAAACTTTTAGTACAACTACTTACAACAATAATTGCAGGTCTACAGTCAAGAATACCAACTTGGTGAAGTGCACAAGGGGATTTTACATAGAGATGTTTATCATCCATTTAAGATTTTTCTTTCAAAATCACTTTTTGGAATATCATATTTGTTGGGAAAGATGTGTGGCATATACAACTGGCACAATAGTAGATTTCAATATGCATGGTACTTTTTTTAGTTAGACAAAAATAGTGTTAAATCCAACAGTATAATGAAGGAAA
Organism: Larix kaempferi; assembly: GCA_027924585.1. Lineage (NCBI taxonomy): Eukaryota > Viridiplantae > Streptophyta > Pinopsida > Pinales > Pinaceae > Larix > Larix kaempferi. Next base: position 1,863,938 of record BSBM01000640.1, read on the forward strand.
TGTGGTGCTGAAGAAAAAATGACTGATAACTCGGAGAGATCGAATAAAATCATGTATAATAGATACAAATATAAAGACCAAAGACATGTGAACTAAATTTATGCATAGTTAACATGAGGTCATTTAGTGCTAAATCAAATTGACACGAACCACACACAGATGGAATCCTGCAATGGTAGATAAATGTTAAATAAACAATGTATAAACAAAGGTGCATAACTACAAAGTTCATTTGTAAAAGCAGAATTCAACATAACACATAGAAACATTGATCAAGTAGTAGAAGCCAATTCAATAGGAAAGCTTGTCAACAAATAAAGTGACTTATGTTGTTTGTAATAGCATGAAACATAAAATTATGCTAGTAAGAGTACGTAAGGCATCTTAAACTGCTTGGGACTAAACTGCCTACACTGAGTCATGTTAGCACTAAATTCGATATGACAAAACTTCATTACATATAAAAAGAAAATATTGCATAAGAAGTTTTGCACCATTTCTCATTAGGAGAAACCCAAAAACGATGCACAGTAGTAGGTGTATATTGTTTTTTTTGTACAATATCATCAACTATAGCATCTATGAGCATCATATTATATTTTTGTAACAAACATGCGGGTTCTTAACCTCTAAACAACACTTAGTAGATAGGAAAAATAAAATTACATACATCATTCGCTTGTTTCTCTCCCTAAACCTTGCAGCTACCCAAGAATTTAATGAAAGTTATTTCCGCCAAGCTACAAAATAGGCCACACCCCTTTAGGGTTGTCACATGTCCACATGTCCAACACCTATCAAAGCAAGGCATGTGTTGCCCAAGTGTCGAACATGGTCAGGACAGATATGCTAACCAAGGAACATGTCACAAGCATGTCCAATCCCCTTTAGGACCGTGTCACATGTCCAACACTTATCAAGTCGGGGCATATGTTTCCTAAGTGCCGAACATGATCGGGAAACATATCCTAACTAGGGCACATGTCACAAGCATGTGCGAGAATCAAATAATGTGTCCAGTACATTGGACATAAATAAATTGCATAAGGATTGCATGTATGATTTTCATCACATTGATAGGATTGGAAGCAGGTACCTTTGGAGCATTAGATGGACTTGGGGAACCTACATTTTCACGGAGCCACTTCTCTTCTTGGCATTGGGATATTTGATGAAGATATTTTATGGAGGATTTTCACTTCTCTATGGAAGATGGTCATGATTAGTGGACATCTTGTGGTTTGGTGCTACCTTCATTCCTTTGTTGGATAGATCCTTGTCTTCACATATGTATACTTGCTACTTCATGTGTCATATTTTCATTGGAGCATCCTCATCACTATATGGTGGGGACATAATTGATCTTTGGTGGAGTTGACACTTTTCTTACATCTCTTCTACGTATGGTGTTGATGTGTTGTGGTGATAGAATTTGCCTTGGTGGGATTTCCCTAGGTGACATAACTTTACATTGTAACATGGTAGACATCACCTAGGGGGGAATGTGTATCTAATGATAGCAGTACCTTTATTGAAGTATTATTTCCGAATTTTGAGTTAAAGAGGGAGGTACTACATATTTATTTGATGATCTATCCTTTTACTAAGTTTTGACGATGTATATTGACGTATTAACCTTTGACAATGGTGCACCCTAAGTTGAAGCCTTATATTTTGTTATTATGTTTATATCATGGTGGGTCTTTGCTAGGAAGAACAACATTATTTACATGGTACAACACCTTAATTGAGTGCACCCCTTCTTTGGCACACATATTGAGGCAGATCATCAATACTTTATTTTATTTTGCTTGATGGAGGGGCCATCCCCTTGGTCAGTGAATCGATTGATTGCACATGGGTTTGATTTCATGTGGATCTATGGAACGGTGGAAAATATTTCATCATTTATTGGAGGTTGACACACATTTCTAGGGCACACCTTTGTGGATTTAATTGATCATTGAATATTAATGTCGACACTTTATTGAGGTTGGTTATGCATTGAAACATTTGCTAGGAGCTAGTTGGAGGGTGCCCTTGCCCTAGTTTCTATCTTTCACAATTGGTCAAAACCCTAGGAAATTTCACATGGTGAAGGTTACCTAGGTATGTTCACACTTTTAAGGAATTGGTTGCAAATTTATTGGGTACGTGTCACTTGGAGCCCATTATTGTGTTATTTGATGGGAGTTTGACATGGTCAAAACCCTAATACATCCCTGTTAAATTTTGAGCATTAATTCATTATACTCTAGGATCTTTGCTAAGAGAATAACATATACAGTATATCAATGCATGACAATCACAATATGACAAGCATCACAAGAATCAAAAGCATAAGAGACAAGAGACACAGAGTTTCTGTGGGGAAAACCCTAAGGTGAAAAACCCCACAACTTCCTCAGAGATAGAGAGAGCAATGGCTCAACCAAAATACAACCAAATAACACTGAGATAGTCTCCTAGAAGATGATCCTCCTCTTCCTCACTAGTGCGCCACTTCTGAGAGTGAGAGTGAGTTACTTTTCCGAGTGAGTAAAATAGAGATCTCCTATCTCTATTTATACTCATCTTTTTTCCTAGTGACCTTATGGGGCCGACTTGTCTAGTTAGATACATCCACATTATATTATATATAATTCCGGGCCGACCCCACATGGTGGTCTAATAACCCATCGGCAAGTATACACACTTGCGACACTTGTCAATCCACATGACAACACTTGCTTATAGAGGAATAACACATCTCTTATAAGGTTACAATAAATATATATAAAATACACAGATGAAATACATTCCGAAGTTACATATACATCAACACTCCCTCTTAACTAGGAAGGTATTTCTCGACACAGATCTGCTAGACAAGTATTCTTCTCTGGATCATCGTCATCATCATCGTCACTACTGCTTCTATCTCAACCAATCTCTGACTCTACTCGTCATAGGAAGTTCTACAGAGCCAGTCCTTTTTCATACTAGATGTAGGCCCACCACCTGTAGGTCTTCATCATCACTAACCATACTGTGGAATCCTCAGGACTTATTACGTGCGTCACAAAACCTCGAAAGAGCATCCCAGGATGTTACGAGCACACAGCTCTACCTATAGGATCTCCCAGGGAAATGAATTACATGTGACCTCACCACAAAACCTCGCAAGAGCATCCCAGGCTGTTACGAGCACACAGCTCTACCTATAGGATCTCCCAGGGCAACGAATTACATGTGGTCATGGAAAAACCTCGCAAGAGCATCCCAGGACTGATTACGGGCACATAGCCCAACCTATTGGATCTCGAATGGAACCGAATTATATGCCATAGGACAAAACCTCGAAAGAGCATCTGCCAGATATCCCAGGGAACCGAATTACATGCCATAGGAAAAACCTCGAAAGACTATATGAAAATATCCCAGGGCACTGAATTATATGTCCTTCCAGAGCAAAACCTCGAAAGAGCATTTGCCAGATATCCCAGGGCACCGAATTACATGCCATAGGCAAAACCTTGAAAGACTATCTGCAAATCTCCCAGGGCACCGGATTACATGCTCATCTGCACAACCTGGTCCACGGCCATAGAGTATCAATTTGATACTCATCATACATCATCCTGATGTACCCATGATCATCCTAATCATCATCACTGCAACATCCTGCTACATGTCATCTGGAGCAACATCTTGAATCTCATCATCCATGATCATCCTGATCATCATCACTGCAACATCCTGCTGCATGTCATCTGGAGCAACATCCTGAAGCTCGTCATCCATGATCATCCTGATCATACAATGCATCTACCTGATGCATACCAAGTATCTACCTGATACATATCATCATACATGATCCTCTTGATCATACAATGTATCCACCTGATACAAATACAAATACATGATACATATAACCATACATGATCCACCTGATCATACAATGTATCCATCTGATACATATATAGATACATGCTCCAAGCATCCAACATGATGCATATACAAAAATACATACACATGATCCAACTGATCATATCCAGCATCCAACATGATGCGTACATAGAAATGATCCAAATGATCATATCCAGCATCCAACATGATGCGTACATACATAAATAAAAATGATCCAACTGATCATATCTAGCATCCAACATGATGCATACATACATACATAAAAATGATCCAACTGATCATATCCGAGAAGGAACTAGAACATCATCCTGATGCTCATTATCCAGCACTGACATCCACAGCCATGTGAAGGATCCTCCTTCCAACATGCTTGGAATGGCTTCAGCAAATGTGTCCATCACTTCTTCCTTGAAGTGTCCTCGATCTGAAGAATGCCAAGTCTCTCTCTGAAGTACTCGAACTTCACCCTGGCTAGTGGCTTCATCAACACATCTGCAATCTGCTCGTCCATCGCAACATACAGGAGCTTCACCGCTCCTCTCTGCACCATATCCCTGATATAGTGATATTTGATCTCTATGTGTTTCGACCTTTCATGAAACACTGGGTTCTCGGACAGTTTCACACAACTCTGGTTATCACAGAAGATACTAGTAGCCTCCAATGGGAGATCAAATAACTCAGACAGTAGCTTCCATAGCCATACTGCCTCACAACTAGCTGAACAGGCTGCAACATACTTTGCCTCAGCTGTACTCAGTGCTACGCAGGATTGCTTCCTACTGAACCAAGAGATCACACCTGATCCCATACTGAAGCAACACCCAGATGTGCTCTTCCTATCTGCAGCACTGCCAACCCAACCTGAATCAACATAACCCTGCAGGTTAAACTTTTGATTCGCTTCATACTTGAGCCCATAATCCACTGTACCCTTCAGGTACCTCAGAACATGCTTTACAGCGACCAGGTGAACACTCCTTGGATCCGTTAGGAACTGGCTCAATGTGTTCACAGCAAAGCAAATGTCTGGTCTCATGTTCGTCATGTACATCAAGGACCCAATCATCTGACGATACATAGAGACATCAACTGGCTCAAATGAAGCATCACATAGAAGCTTCAGATTCGATGCCATAGGTGTGGCCATGGTCTTGCAATCCAACATCTCAAATCTCTTTAGGATAACTACTGTGTACTTCCCTTGACCAAGGAAGAACCTCCTGCACTCTGCCACACCTCCATACCTAGGAAATAGTGCATCATTCCCAAATCTTTCATATCAAATTCAACAACAAGCTTCCTCTTAGTATCTGCAATCAGTATGTCATCTCCTGTTACAAATAAGTCATCCACATATAGGAGTAGAATCACAGGATTCCCTTCCTCAACCTTGTAGTAAAGGTTAGAATCCGCTTTACTCTTGGTAAAGCCCAAACTAGATAGGAAACTGTCCATCCTACCATACCAAGTTCTGGGAGCTTGTTTCAGGCCATACAAGGCTTTCTTCAATCTGCATACATATGACTCCTTGTCATGTATTTCAAAACCGAGTGGCTGCTCCACATATACTTCCTCTTCAACTACACCATTCAAGAAAGCAGTCTTGACATCCATCTGGTGTATTTTCCATTTCATTGCTGCAACCAGGGCAAGTACTGTTCTGATGGAAGTATACCTGGCTACAGGTGCAAAAGTTTCTTCATAATCTATTCCCTCTTTTTGAGAGAAGCCACGAGCTACGAATCTTGCCTTGTATTTCTCTACACTACCATCTGCAGCATGCTTGAGTTTGAAGATCCATTTAGAAGTCACAACAGACTTCTCTTTAGTTCTTGGGACAACATCCCAAACATCATTCTTCATTATTGATTGGTATTCCTCAACCATATCATCCTTCCATTCTTTCTTTTCTGTTTCCTCTTCATAACTGGAAGGCTCTTTGTTCATAATGTCACAGAGTAAAGCAACATAGCTAGTATGTGATCTGGTTTTCTTCTTTGCTCTGTGTTCTTCTTCTGGAATGCCAAATCTTTCTGCATCTTGAATGAGCTCTCTAGCCCATGTAGGTTTCCTCTTGTGAGAGTTATCCTCATGGGGAGGATCTACAGGTTCTTGCGGATCTTCAAACTCACGAACAACTTCTGGAACTGCTTCAGTCATGGTAGTGTCTTGAAATCTATTTTCCTTAGGTTCTTCATAAACTTCGATAGGTGCCTTCCTTGATTTGATGAATGCTGAGTTTTCATCAAATGTTACATCCCTGCTGACATCAATCTTCTTGAACCTTGGAAAGTATATTCTATAGGCATTCGAGCTTTCACTGTAACCGACAAAGATACCCTTCTTTCCTGAAGGATCCAGTTTAGTCCTGTTTTCCTTTGGGACATGAGTGTATACTGGACAACCAAATATTCTGAGATGGCTGACTTCAGGTTTCTTACCAGAAAAGACCTCTTCTGGTGTCTTGTTGTCCAATATCTTGTGGGGTGTTCTGTTCTGCACATATACAGTTGTTCTAGCTGCTTTTGCCCATAGATGCATAGGTAGATCTTGGTCATGTAGCATTGCCCTTGCTGCTTCCATGATAGTTCCGTTCTTCCTTTCTGCAACTCCATTCTATTGAGGATTATAAGGGGAAGTCAACTCCCTCTTAATTCCTGAATCACTGCAAAGCTTCTTGAAGTCACCTGAGGTGAATTCTCCACCATTGTCAGATCTGAATGTTTTGATCTTCTTGTCAGTTTGATTCTCCATCAAGGTTTTTAATTCCTTGAACTTATCAAACACCTCATCTTTGTTCTTCAAGAAGTATACCCAAGTCTTCCTGGAGAAGTCATCAATAAATGAGACATAGTAAACATACCCACTCAGGGAACTGGATGACATAGGGCCACATACATCTGAGTGGATGATTTCCAGGATGTCTTTTTCCTTGCTTTCACTGCTTGGAAAAGCCTTCTTAATGTTCTTACCTTTTGCACATCCTTTGCAAACACCTTCATGTTTGGTATTGATTTCAGGAAGACCTTCCACTGCCTTGCTTGCAATTGGAAGTGCTCTATAGTGCATATGAGCAAGTCTTCTATGCCAAATTTCACTTGGCTCCATGGATTCATGCACCATGGCATGTTCAGGTTGTCCCTTCAATTTATACAATCCTCCCTCTTGCTCTCCAATCACTACTGCATCATCTATGTTCTTTCCCTTTGGCCACATTAGGACTTGGCCATCCACAAATGCAACCCTCATAACTTTTGCATTCAATGCAGAGATGGAGAGTAAGTTCTTCTTGAGCTCGGGTACATAAAGGACTTCTTTCATCTTCAAAGATTTTCCCGAATCTAGATTGTAGGAGGCTTCACCACTTCCTTTGATTGGGTATTAATAATCATCCCCAAGTTTCACCTTATGGGGTGATTCATGTTTAGATAGGTTCACAAAAGATTCCTTAAACCCAGTCATGTGTTTGGAAGCCCCACTATCAATCAACCAATCATTACAACCATGGGAGATAGTACTTGTGAGAGCAGATATCAGAACATACTCTTCTTCACTTGATGAGTCATCATCACTATCACTTTCTGCCCTAGCCTTCTTCTTTGGGGGTTCATCATCTTTGGCAGCATGAGCATGAAACCTTCTTTTGCTGCCCTTCTTCTTCTTACTGGAGTTGTTGTTATTATCCCTTTTGTTCTTGGGACAATCTGAAGCAAAGTGACCCTTCTCATTGCATGTGAAGCATCTTAGATCCTTCTTACTCTTCTGATAGGATCTATTGTGGCGAGAGTGCTCCTTCTTGGTTTTGCTTCTTTTGGTGTGAGCTGTAAGTGCTTGATCTTCACCTCCCATCTTTTACTCATGACCTATAAGTCTAGCTTCTTCTTGAGAACATTATTCTCGCAATCTGTTGAAGGAGATCAACTTCTTGCTTGCACAAATTCCTTGAATGAAGGAATCCCATGACCTGGATAGGCCATTTAGAGTGGTCATCACTACTTCACCATTCTCCACCATTTCATCTACTGCTTCTAGTTGTTCCTTGATCTGGGAGACCCTTGAAAAATAAGATTGAATGGTTTCTCCATTCTGAAACTTCACTCCTTTCAATTGGTTCTGCAGGGTCATCTTCCGATTTATGTTCTTTCCTTCGAATAGCTTGGTAAAAGATTCAAACATCTCCTTGGGTGTTTTAAGAGAAGACACATGGGGTATGAGATGGTCTTTGATAGAATCAGCAATGATTCTCTTTTCCTTGACCAAGTTCTTCTTATGAAATACCTTGGCCTCTTCATCCTCTGGGATAGGGATGTCTTCTTTCACATATGAGTCCAACTCATTCTCTTCTAGGATTAACCCAATCCTATACTTCCAGGCTTGGAAGTTATCAACCCCTTCAAGCTTATCCTCAAGCTTGGTGTGGAGAGACATCTTAAAGAGTACTTCAAATGGAAATAGAAAGAATTTAGGTCTTACCACTTGAAATGCTGAAAACTGGATCTGGTCCCGGATTAGGGTTTGTCAGAGAAACCCTAAAAATTCAAAATGTGAATTTCAAATTTCTGAAAGGATAGAAAGATGCGCTTTGATGAGCTGATCAGCCTGGTGCATTCAGAATTTGAGATCAGCAAATTCTTGCCCTTCAGAATTGCCTTTTTGTCCTTTCGGGTTCACTGGAGAGAGAGCCCTGAATTAGGGTTTGAGTTTCCCGGAGATCTACCCAGCCAAAAATCTCGATCCAAAGCTCTAACCTTCGATTTGTGCAAGGATCTTCCAGCTGTGTCTTCAGATTCTAGAAGTTCCTATTTTTGTGGAAACCCTAATTTTTAGGGCCAAATCTGAAAATGCTCGGAACTGAGTTATGTTTGGACAGATAGATGCGCCTTGATGAGTAGAGTCAATCTACTATACTGATTTTCAAAAATCTGTGGAGAGAAACCCAATAAACAAGGAACTCAAGCTTCCGTCACTGCAAAATGTCTTCTTCTCAGGTTAGCTCTGATACCATGTTAAATTTTGAGCATGAATTCATTATACTCTAGGATCTTTGCTGAGAGAATAACATATACAGTATATCAATGCATGACAATCACAATATGACAAGCATCACAAGAATCAAAAGCATAAGAGACAAGAGACACAGAGTTTCCGTGGGGAAAACCCTAAGGTGAAAAACCCCGCAACTTCCTCAGAGATAGAGAGAGCAATGGCTCATCCAAAATACAACCAAATAACACTGAGATAGTCTCCTAGAAGATGATTCTCCTCTTCCTCACTAGTGCGCCACTTCTGAGAGTGAGAGTGAGTTACTTTTCCGAGTGAGTAAAATAGAGATCTCCTATCTCTATTTATACTCACCTTTTTGCCCAGTGACCTTATGGGGCCGACTTGTCTAGTTAGATACATCCACATTATATTATATATAATTCCGGGCCAACCCCACATGGTGGTCTAATAACCCATCGGCAAATATACACACTTGCGACACTTGTCAATCCACATGACGACACTTGCTTATAGAGGAATAACACATCTCTTATAAGGGTACAATAAATATATATAAAATACACAAATGAAATACATTCCAAAGTTACATATACATCAACAATCCTCTTTTTGGATCATTTATTAATGATTGAGGTTACAAAGTGGAAAAAACACCATGGAGAATCTTCTATTTTTGGACTTTGTCATCCAAGGCTTACATGTGGAGTGCTCCACCTATGTTTCCCTCTTGCACTTATTTATGGACTTATTTTTAGCACCCTGCCTTGTGATTCACATGTGTGGAGGGTTTGCATACTTGTTCATGCACCTTGGGGACCACATTAGTATTTTGAAGAGTCGGTTGAGAGTGTTCTTCTAGGACTATTCTATTATTATCTTATCTCATGCATATTCGAAGGTGCACTTTGTGACTTCTTCATGTGGACATTAAACACACTATCCTATTTCAAAGAGTATTTTACCATATTTTGCATGCAAGCATCTTGGCGGGTGCATTAGTTGTGGACATTATAGCATGTTGACTTGTCAACAAGCCTATTCTTAGTGATGCACCCTCTCTCTTGGAGGTTTCTCTTGCTTATTTTATCAGGTTTTCTAGTGGACTGAACTCTCTTAGAGAGAATGGAGACCATTTGACTTGTCAAAATTTGAAGGGATAAGACCTAACTACTCCATTGTTATATTATATCAATGATTTGTCATAGAGTTAGTTAGGTTAATAATGTATTTCATTGTAAGAGAGATTTAATTCTCTCTATATAAATGGGTTATCATTCCATTTTTTGATGGCTGAATTTGGTGCTAGATCCCCTTGGAGATTAGAAGAGTAACAATTGGATATTTGTGGAGATTTAATTATAGTGCTTTACGGATGAAATTTTTTTCTAATCCTTAATAATATCCTTCTTCCTAAAATTATCTTGAGATATGCTTCTATTGCAATCAATTGGGAAACACCCTACCTTTTTGTTTTATGTTATCAATGGAATACTATTTAGAATTGCATGTTTCTCTACTCTTGGATGGGTACACATACGCTTTATTTCTAATAACCATAATCTTCATAAGTAATGCAGTTTATATGCAATAGTAATCTCCTTAGTTATATTTATGCATTTTGGGACAGCAAGGAAATGAACTGTTGTGGCTTGTACTTTCATCCCTAATAGCCATTTTTCCTCATTAGGATAGCCTCCCATTAAGTCTTGATTTGGCACCATTTTCCCAATGATAAGACACTAATATCCAGTCCACTCATTCGTTTAAGTTCTTAAGCTTTATTGTTTGAATAAAACAAGGTAATGCCACACAAGTTAACCACCTTAAGAAACTACTCACACAAACAAATCATAGATCAACACACCAATGTTTTAAGTTATTAAAATCCTCAAAGAGGGAAACAGACCCTAAATATCCTAACTTTTATCAACTCATTTTACCAGAGCCATCTTTTCATGCATAAGCTCTAGTATCCTAATATAGGGAAATTCCCCTTAAAGTAAAGAATAGTTACACAAAAGTATGAAGAGGGATTGTGAGGTAACATTGGCAACTCCTCTTTAGTTCAAGCAAGGTCTCACTTGAGCTTTAGGACTTTATCTCAAGAAGTGAGGGTTTAAGAGGTAAGTGGTAGAGATTGAATCTTACTATTAAAATCATAAACCCTATCATTTCTTTGTTGTGGTTCTAGAAACAAACCAAGTCATGTTGGGAGATGTTTATAATGGGTGGGACTCCATAGTTGATTCCAAGAAGACAATTATTTTTGAGAAAGAATGTCTTGCGAATGGGACATCAACAAAGAACTTGTTAAACAAGATACAAGGTATTCTTATCAACATGTGGAAGAATAATTGTACACCTTTGCATTGCTTAGATCACTCGTTGATGTTAAATTTATGCTAGGTTTAGGGTTTTGAGTAGAAATTAAAAAAACTAGTACTTTTATGAAGAAATATAAACTAGTATAAAAAACAGTAAAGGCATTGTAGTAACAAAATGCATTCAGATCTGTAATTTAAACATAGTTTTCATCTCTTTCAACTTTTTGCACTACCATAAGGTCATTGTGCCAAGGTACAACAACTTTAGCACTACCAAAAGAAAGGTCACTATGCTAAGGTACAACAAGTACAGTAAAACAAAAATAGTAGTAAAATAGAATAAATAAAGTAAGTATCAATACAAAAAACAGATCTAACTGATTATTGACTTGGTGAACCTGCTTGTAATTGGAAATTTTTCTTCTAGATCAGATCTAGCCTCTATGAGGCAGATCTCTCAACGAAACTAGTCTAGCCCTTACCTGAGGGCACCAAACATACTCATGAGAGAGGGAGAGAGTCTGAAACAAACCAGTAATCTCAATAAATCCCAGTAGAGATAAGTACATTGAGGAAGCCCTTAACTAGTCATCAAGACTTCAACAACATCATACATTTGAAAGGATGACTTCAACGATGTAGATCACAGTCTTTTACAAGATAAAATAAGTAGATCTAACTCAAAAGAACAACATATAACAATTTTACCTTCAACAATAGGACACATGGAATAGATCAGCCTTAATCAGAGATAACATCAACCCTTAAGGTAATAAAATAGATCAGATATGAGATGAGGTAATCTACAGCAGGTGGGTGACTTAAGCCTCAGTATAAACTTCCAAATTCAACCTTAAACAATTAAGAGGATAAAACATATCTGAGATAAGGTCAGTCCCAGACCAAGAAACCCCAGGAGATAGTTGGGGGCCCTAGGGTACCTTCTAAGGACTTATACTGTCTGGTCCCAAACCAGGACCCTAGTGGAATAACTAGGGTGCCCTCCTCCTAGAGAATGGATTTCGCTGCTGGAATAACTTCAACAGTTGAATCACAAGTACTATAGTGATGAGTGCCTCAATGTTGCTCCTATACACAAATTCCCTCCTCGCATAGACACAGAGATTTCAAAGGTTAGGAAGATCACATTGAGCAAGATATATCATAACAAAGCTACCCTTGACGAAGTGGAGAGCTTCATAGATTTTTCCATTGCATCTATGGGATTCAAGGGACATGATATGATTAGAGATATGAGTTAGGAAAACTAGCTTAAGTTGACGGGTTTACTAGGAATGCCACCAACGAATGTGCAGAATCATCCCTTTTGATTCCTCGCAAGATTTTCCTTGGAAAAAAAATATATGCCTGATGGGAAACACATGGATTAGTGTGCACTCTTCCACAATAACTAGCCATGAGAATCCTCACTTGAGTTACTTCATCCTCTTGTTGTGGGAATTATTAGAGCACCTACAAGAATTTTCCCTCTTTGAAGAACAAGCTTGAGCACACCATCCTCTATCTTATATATAGGATGAAGGAAGATTGGTTGACACAAATGAAAAATATGTTGGATGTATTACTTGATGATATGGGTTCAGAGTCTCAGAAAATACATTTGAGTCCATATTAACCAACTTAGATCTCAATACCCTAGTACTAGGGCCAACCACTTCTAATGCCAATGATCCTCTTGAGGGTCCATCGTCCACACCAAAGATGCAATAGTTGCACTAGATAGCTTAGAGGAGGGAGGAAAGCACAATGCAAATGGGAATTGTAGTGATATGGATGATTTTGATGATGACTTTAAGTAGGAGGACAAACTATGATATTCTTCTACACTATTTTTCATTTTCCATTAGCATTGTGATCGATCTATTAAGCAATAGAGAAAGTAGACACAACACTAGAATAAATTGGTAAAAAGGCCTTCATCCAATTTCTACAATTATATTCATCCAATGATATTAATATATAGTACATGGATGTAACCACCTCTAGATCTAAAGCTCACTAGCAACTCATAAATGGATAATGACAACTCCTCATCAAGAGATAAGGATCACAACTCCTTAAGAGGTGATCTCATAATTTCTGATTGACTAGGGACTTAGTCTAACACAATCATCTTATATATGCAATACATTTTATGACATTGAATTAGAAAACTAAAGTTCATGGTGATATATGTATGATCTATGATGTATTCTATTGTGGTTGATGTAGTTATATTTTATCAATGATAAAAAAATTAACATCTTTACGTCTATATCTCATTTTGTAATTTTAGCTTTTAATATCTTGTATATTAATATGTGTGTCCCCATGTACCCTTGAGGGGGGTCTACGAGCCATGTCTCAAACACCTATGTCCCCATATACCATTGTCAAACAACTTGGCCACCAAGTAAAACCAACATGTTTAAATACTTGCATACAGGTTAATGAATATGTCATGAAAAGAAAGCAAAGCCATATGGTGCAAAATTGAAAATTTCACTAGAGAAATCCATTCCACATTTTGAGAACTTCAATTCCCTCTCTGGATTTAATTTCTTTTTAAGTATTTCTTATTCCAAAAACTCCAAATATCACGAATTTACATATGAAATTGTTTATTTTCTTTATTTCAATAAAAAAACAAAGCTAAATTATCATGTCTATACTTTTTTTTATTTCTATGTTCTACTTTCAAATGAAAATGCTAGGACTCCAAAATATCCTCTGATGCCATTGACGACTTTCAAACATTGGTACCATTCATTTTTTTCATTCTGCTTAACAAATTTATAGTTTTCCACTTCCATAGCCCACTTTTTGGCCATTGGTGGAAATATTCTTTGTTTTTACCTTTCCTAATCCGTTGATTTAGAAATATATTTGGCTGACAAAGGGAAGCTGATTAGAAATGCTATAAATCCAAAGGACCATTGGTCACAATATGCCAATTTTTGAATGTCTTGATATGTGAAACTAGAGCAATATTCTACACTAGCTTAAGAGGCACCCTATTAAAGAAAAGAAATAAAAATGCATATGGTGCCCAAAGACTGATCAAGAATAGCATCCATTGTTGATAATACAAGTCTTCCAACTCAAAAATCCATCTAGTCATTATCAGAAAATAAGTGACTACGTTCTCCATACCTCGAGCACTTGGAAACAATTGGAAATAGTAATGATTTGTCTTTCTAGTTTATCTTGCTAATCAAGTGTGACAGCAAATGCAATAACAATATTTTATCCTTAATATCACGGGAAGGTAGAATTCATATGTATGTATCTAAAAGGTATATTTTGAACTTACAGAGTGGAGATCCCAACCAGATGATTTCCCATAGATAGAATCCTTTCTGATCCTTTCCTTTTCACCTCCCATAGTTCCCCTGCTAATGCATTTGTTGCCTTTGGTTGGCCACCATCGTTACCCTACTAAATAGTGCAATCAAATGAATGTTTATAAGAAAACCAAAGAAAAAAAGGAATCATGAATAGCAATACCAACAAGAATAATATTGGATCACATCAATATGTAATTAAAGTCAAAAACCAAGAAAAAAAGGGACAAACTGATATGACACAAATCTCATCCCTTGGCCTTTGCCATCACCTCAGAATTTGTGTTTGATGAACCATGACCAACTTTTTTAATATGAAGTCCTATTGGGGCCTCTCTTTTGGCTGTAGCAACCTAGAAAAACAAAACTACTAGATTACAAACTCCATAGAAAACCCCTTAGTTGCTAACCACAAAGCAAATTTCAATCATCAAATTAAGGAAATACTCCTGTGTCTAGCAAACAATGACAAAAAATTAAACAAAAGAACATGCTGACAGAGATTCATTCACAAGTATATTCTAAAGAAAGAAACATCAAACAAACTCTTTAGTCATTAGTAGTAAATTAGAAGCAACAAAGAGTGCCTCTCAGGATGCGATCTTTCTTGATGCATCCAGGTAGCTGCATTAACTTGCTGAAATGTAGGCATCTGAATTCCGAATGGACATTTGGCATTAGATAGTCAACAATGTACCTTGCCTTACTATATCGATTTTCAATATTCCTCTACTCACCTCTTAGCTCTGTGATTCCAAGTCTTAATTTTGGAGTTTTACGGGTAACATGACACAAAGAAGACATAAAAAATCAGGGAAACAATGCAGGCTTAGAAACCCAAAACTCTCAAAGAAACCTCTTTAGCCAAATTGGTTAAGGGTATCCATAAAGAGAATTTGTTTACCTATTTCATGTACTGGCAGTTAATTGCAATATCCTCCAGATCTTTTTTAATGCCATGATCTTCAAAGGTTTTAATTGGAGGTGCAGTCTACAAGCAAAAAACCACATAAAATGAGTTAGTACAGACTCTACCTGTCAGATAAAGATAACCCATAAAATAAAACACTGAACCCATGAAAGAAAAGTACCTCACATGATTAAACAGAGACAATGCAGTATTAGACTATAAACCAGGTTCAACCGCAGAGATGGAATGATTAATGTTTGAGAAGACTGCAAAACATATTTAAAATGAAAGGGCAAAAACATATATTTCAATTCCCACCAGCTTCATACCTCTCGCCTGAAAATTTTCATCTCCCGCGCATCCAATATACCCAATTCGTTCTTCTCCGAAAATATTTTCATAGTGCAGATGATACTGCAGCTTGCATAAGCATTAACTTGCCAATGTCGGCTATTACAGATGAGCAAGTGAAACATTGATGACCAAGCAGGCAATGTTGTTGATTAATGAGGGTAACTCGGTAATTAACTGCACTTCCTGCAACTAAAGAAGCCTCTCCCCTTGATGGTAATGTCCATGCCCATGCTGTTCCTACATGCATTTAATGTGGTGGCCATGTCTACATCAAGTGCTTTACACTGATCGAGGCAAAACTCCAAGTGCACAGATATCATGGTGACATAAATGATTTAAACAAGTTTTTGTGTCCATAAAATGAAAAATGAAAAATTAAAATGTTTCGTGAACCTATAACTAGCAATTGCCCCATAAGGTGCAATAAAATGCCAAAGGAAAAATTGGATAGATTCAAAAAATTGAATTGAAGAGCTATATCTTATCCTAGAATATAGGCATAATTGACAGAAGAACCTAAGGAAAACACTTCTCTGTTGAAAAGAAATATCTTCATAAAGTGCAAAAAAACCTATAAGTGTTTTTACAATTGTGAGAGGAAACATTTTCTTTTGTAAAAAGTAGCATTGAAGTAATTTATTTTACAATAATTTGACATTAAATATTAGTGGTCTTTTAAGAATTTATGTCGGTCTGGTACGCGAGATGTGGAAGTAATTAGCTATTTTAGAGTTTGACAAAGCTGGCATGAAAGCCCTTTTATATTTATTTTAAAGATGTTTTAGTTTAAGACAATTTAAAAATAAAAAAAAAATATTTAAGACAAAATGATAATTCTGTCTTAAATATATGTCTTAAATTAGCCCTGGGTGTAGTAGTGTGCACCCATAGCTTCTTGTGATGCCGATTTAACAATATAAACAAAACCCCAAAATGATCTTGCAGTTGGATGCACACAATTGTAATGTATATATAGACAACAGATATCTTTTCAATCCAACAAGGCTTCATCGATTCTCCCTGCCCTACCCAAATACCTGATAGAAATCGAGATTGCTCGTGGCATCACCAGGTTGATTCTCTCCACATACGTTGTCTTCAATAGACACTTGAGTATCCCAGGAGTATGCTACTACACCATACCATACTATTATGATATGCAGAGTGTAGCATAGCAGGAGTTCGACAAGCATACCATAATACCCTTTTAAAAACACTACTCAATTCGACAAGCCTCAATGGATAATAATGAAATGAAACAACCCAAAATTATCGACAAGCATTCCTGCCCATGACACCTCGCAACCTCAAAGGAAGAGGCAAAGACAGGTGCTTTGTAATCATAAAAAAACTTCGTGGGTGCAAACAAAGGAAGGCGAAATCGAAATTGAAGGTAGGCAGTGATAATAAAGACAAGATTTCGTGACTGACACGCAATAAACCAAGCATGATCAAAACCATAGTAAGGATAAAAACACGTGGCAAAATTTGACTACTGACAAGGCCGAGGAATAATGAACAGTGTCCCCAAACTGTCAACATTGAAGAAACGCCTTCAGCGTAAATATTTTGAGCACCAAAAATACAAACATCATACACCAAAACTAGAAATATCAAACTTTTTGAAGTGATATACTCCACAGTGCAGTATTTAATTTTAATTATATTAAAATAAATATAAGAGATGTATCAATTTCTTAATTATGATTGCACTGAGAAGTGTAATATTTAATTTCATTCATAAAAAATGAATGTATTAGTGTCTCCTCAATATACAAGAACAATGTAGTGTGTAAATTTATTTATATATAATGGATGTATCTGTTTCTCAATGATATACAATATCAACCTGTTGGTTGGTCTAGGTGGTGTCTCTATGTAGTCATTTCTCCCTTTTTGTTTATAAGGAAGGCTTCCTTCTATCCCTAGTTATTGGAGGGATGATGTTCTGTTATCCATGGGTTCTGGAGGTGTGGTGACTTGTTATTCTTTTGGTTTATTGTCGTTTTGGTATTTGAGTTATTTTGGGTCCGGCTTTGTCTTCTCCAAAGACTGGGCATTATTGTTGGCAGGTATTGGGATTTATGAGGTAGGCTTGTCTTCGCAGCTATCTTCTGGGCTGTCAAACTGTCAGGTAGGCTGGACAATGCTTATCTGTGTGTAGGTTTTTTCCTTTCTTTTTTCCCTGAGCGGACAACAACTTGAGAGGTGGTTTCATATTTTTATTGTAAAACTAAAACTAAAAAATGATATATATTATACTAGTAGATAGTAAGTAATTGCAATTTTCCATTTGACGATTGACACAATTAACATCACTTGAGTCTCTAAATACATATACAATGTTACAATTTACTAAATATTAACAATGTATATGGATTCAGATACCCCCTTTAAAGGGGTCGAGGTCTCTAAATCCATCTACATTGTTAAAATTTAGTAAAATATTGTACAAATTCATTATCAAAATTGTAATTTTCTATTGTCAGTGTGACAACTAAAAATGACTAACATAAACGACTAATTCACATTAATCGTTGTTAGCTAGTCATATTTATATTCTTGTGACTAAATTAGTCATTTATGTTAGTCATTTTTATTTTAGTCACTTGCTATTTAGTCATATATTTTATTCCATGACTAAATTAGTCATTTATCTTAGTCATTTTTTGTTGGCTTATTTAAAATTGCTCAATTTTAGTATTTTATCCCTTGAAAAAACAGTGTTGACTAATTTTTTTAGTCTCTTAGTCACTTATATCTCATTTTGTACTAGTGAAAATAATATTCATCAGACCAAGTGTCCAATTTGAAGAACCACTTCATGATCTACAACTAGTGGAGGAAGAAACTGCCAAATTGATTCCTATTCTGGAAGAAGATCGGGAGATGATATTGAAAGTTTATGCTATGATATTTCTAATATTATGTATGTTATTAATGAACATAAAATATCAGTTTCGGATTCAAATCCAGATGAGCCCCATCAATTTCCAAAGTGGGAAGAAAAGACTCTCACAACTGCTAGTTCTAACATTGGAAATCCTACCGATCCAAGAAGAACCCGAGCATACTTTCAAAGAGAAGGTATGTCTCTTTCATATGCTGATCCATTGTTGTCGGAAATTTTTTTTTTGATGATTGGTTCAAGTCCTAAATCATACTACCATGCCCATTGAGATCCGATATGGAAAACCGCCATGGATGAAGAGTACAATTTGCTTCAGAAAAATGCAACATTGGAGCTAGTTTCTCTTCCACCTGGGAGGAAATTGGTTGAATGCAAATGGGTCTACTGAACCAAGGTTTCTACTGATGGTTAAACCTGAAAATAAAAATCTTGGTTGGTGGAAAAAGGCTTCTCATAAGTTTATGGTGTTGACTACATAGAAACGTTTGCACTGGTTGCAAAAATGGACTCAATCCGGCTAGTTTTGGCAATTTCCACATTCAATCACTGGGAGGTGCATGACATGGATGTGAAGAGTGCATTTCTTCATGGGTATCTTCAAGAATAGTTTTACATGAAGAATCCCTAAGGTTACATATAATATCTGACACTTTTTTCATATTAAGGAAATCCTTGTATGGTTTGAAACAAGCCCCAAGAGCTTGGTATGCAAAGATGGATTCCTTTGTTCTGTCGCAAAACTTTGTGAGATGAAAATCAAATACAAATGTGTATCTACAAAAACATGAAGGTAATTTTATGATAATTTTACTTTATGTTTATGACCTATTTATTACAGGAATCATTCTTGCTTAGATCAGCACTATAAAAACCGCTTTACACCAAGCATTTGATATGAGTGATTTAGGCCTACTGAAGCAGTTTCTTTGTCTCGAGATCACTCAGAATTTTGATGGGATTATGGTTTCTCAGTCAAAATATTCTTTGGAACTACTAAATAAGTTCAATATGGAAGAATGTAAAGTGGCACCATTCCCATTCCTTTCAAGAATCAGTCTTGAGGATGGTGATTCTACACCATTGGTGGATTCTACACTTTATTACCGACAGTTGATTGGTAGTCTTTTGTATTTGGCATACTCTAGTCCTAATATTTTTTATGTCGTGACTACAGTGTCAAGGTACATGCAGCAACACCATGAGCTTCACTAGAAGGACAAAAAAGGATCTTGCACTATGTGCAGGGCACACGACATTTTGGCATCACTATGATGCGGATTCCAATCTTGACTTTGTTGGATTCGCTAATTCAAATTGGGAGGGTGTAGAATTGATTGGAAGTCCACTTACGGATATGTTTTCATGATTGGAACAAGTCCTATTTTCTAGTCAAGCAAAAATTAGACCTCCATTGCCTTATCTTCAGCAGAGGCAGAGTATCGATGAGCAGTCAGTGCTTGCAATCAGGCAGTTTGGTTGCAGGGTATTCTAGCAGAGTTTGATATTGGAAGCACCACTTCTACTGTCATATTTTGTGACAATCAAAGTGCTATCAATATCTCGATAGATACAGTTCACAGACAGAGGACCAGGCATATCAATATCCACATGAACTACATCTGATAGCTTGTGCATGACATAACCATCGTACTACAATATTTCCCTATAGAAGAGCAAATTCCAGACATCTTCACCAAGATCTTCATTAAGAATAAGTTCTCTTACCTCTGTTCACTGTTGGGGGTGAGTTATACTATAGTGAGGATAGATTACATGCTTCAGTGTTCAGTTTGTGTTACAACGTAATTTTCCACCTTGTGAGCATCAGCATTCTTTGGCCTGTAGGATCCATTTCACTGACTCAGATCCACTTTATATCCTTCAGAAATACTATTTCCTTATTTTTCCTCTTACCCGCTTGTTGCATCATTGTAGCAAGCGTACCCGCAAGTTGAATCACTATAGCCCGCAGGTAGCATGTAAAATGGTAAAAATCACTAGTTTATTACTTTTTACTCCCACAAAGTGGTTATTGGGTGACCTTTGACCCTCCATCTGCCCAAAAAATGCCTCGATGTGTCCTTTCACCTACCTTTGAGAGGACTATATATTGAGCACATATGGCTTATGGATGGGAGGAGAAAGAATAGCAAGAGAAATCTAGTGGATTTTTTCCCTATCTTGAGTCTACACTCATTGATCCTTGTAGTTGTGAACCCTTTATGCTCACCTTCCAAACTCCTACCATAGTTTGATTTTTCCATTCATGGAGGATTGAAGTGGTGGAGTCACAAGTGGATTTATCTAGATCTTGGTTTAGACTGGTTGCGGGCAAGAGGTCGTATCACTTTGTACTTCTTCTTGTTTATTAATAGAAATACTCATATTCTCGTCCAATAATGTTGTAAATGTCATTTATTCTACATTGGGTTGCATTTACTTATAATATCATGGACCTTTGCTATTGATGATGTTAATGTCATTTATATATTATATGTACTTTGTATATTGGCTGTCGAGACTAATTTGCAGATTCAAGTGCACGGATTGAAAGCTCCAACGGGGATCTACATCAAAAATTTGGATCGAGGTTGGTTACATTCTCCATTATCTTAGCATTGTCATTTATAATAGCATAGTTCTGAGAATTGAGTTAATTTTTGGTAGTCAACTGTATGTAGTGGTACCCCAAGCCATAGTGAGTTTTCTCCAACACAGAAATGGCGACTCCACTCGGGAAAACATCCATGTTTGGGGATTTTTGAGCATTAGTACTTAATTAGAGTTGTTGTTTGTCAAAGCTTTGTGTCATTGATTGGTTGTTAAGATACACTATAGAAAACTTGCTTTTTCTAAGCCATTGGACTCTTTGTTTGCCCATTTTCCTTTCCTCACCCATGGCCTAGATTAGCTCTACCCACGTACACCTGCGTCTATTTACTCTACTGCTCGCGGGTACACGCAGGGATTCCTTCGACAGTAGCGTACAACTCTAGATTTTGTTGATTTATGACTTTTGGTTGTTTCTAGGTTGGATTTGGATGATCCTGAGTCTTTGTTGGCCTGTTTCTTGGCTGTTCTATGCCTTGGTTGTGACCAAAACTCTTCGTTTCTCTTGGTTGAGCCTTATTGGATTTTTACCCATCTTTGGATTTAGCCTTGTTGGTTTTCTCCTTTTGAGCTCATTCCTTTGGCTGAGTCTTACTGTTTGCGATCTGCTCGGTTGTCTTAGTGATCTTCTCAGCACTTCAGTGACTAAATAGTAGGATTTTGCTTGCATTTTTCATTTCTTTATATTGAAAAATACAAAAAAATACATATAGTTTTGCATTTTCCTTTTGTTTATAAGAGAAAATACAAAAAAAAATTTACTTTCATGTATTGCATCTTGCATTGAGTGCTTGCTTCTTTCATTTAGGTTCTGCTTGTGCATCAAAAATATAAAAGGATTGCATTTTTATTTTTGAAATCGTTGGGTTGATTTTGCATGTTAGTGACATTGTTTTATTGGATAGATGAGTCTAGGGTTGGACGATTTTGCATACTATTGATTCTTACACATCACTAGTTTCATGACCATATCCTTTGAGTAACCACAACCATTAAAATTAATGCTTAATCTTAAAATTGATTAGACTGATTTTATTTATAGGGTACACCAACTAGCATAGGTTTAGAGTCTTGGAATAGATCATTGTGAGTTAACAATCCAAGAGTACTAGACGAAACATTAGGTGTCTGACCAGGGAGTGGAGGAATCCATGGTATATATCGGTTTTCTCAGGAAGCTCTAGTCAACCCAGAGTTAAGCATGAGGTCACGGGAGGTTGGTTGAAGGGATATCCCTCTGATACCGGCTGAACATGGGAGATATTTCCAGGATTTGTTCGTATCTGGGGACTTTTGGGGGATTTGACCCTCATTGAGTTTCGGGCTCAGCTACCCTGCCCATACGATGGATCCCACCTGCGACTGTCCCCCTAAGAATTGGTTATATTATGGTGACCATAGTTTCCTTACCTAGGTATCGCATAGGGTACTTGCAGTGGTTATGCTGTTTGTGTCCTGAGTCAGATAGGGATTGGACAACACAGTTGTGTTTGTACAGTGGACTTGACCCTATGCACGTAGTGAAGCCTGGGTGTCTCTATAACTGATTCTATTACCTCTAGCTATAGTTTGGGAGTCTCAAGCCTCTCCTAGGAGAGACATACCGGCTCTAGTGTCGGGAGCTCATTTAGCCACTCTGTTTGTCTGCTCTTGGTTGTAGTTTCTCTAGGTGTGTGCTTTTGATTTACTGTTTTTGATCGATAGTTAGCCATAGGAGACGTTGTGATTTGATATTCTCTTTGGATATATCGTGGCGCGGATTCCTACTCTCCGTTGTTCTCATCGGTTAGCTGGTTTAAAACTAGGTGAGTTTTCACGTCATGTTGCTCGGGGATGCCGACGGGCTCCCTCTGAGTCTTCAGATTCTTACGAGACATACATAGCCGATGTTATGACGGTTGCACATTCCGACATGGAGGACATCCCCACGTTTCCATCGAGTGGAGTCGAATGTACTTCATACACCCCCACACCTCGTGGGGCCTAGGAGGGTGATCCACCTGAGACTCAACCTAGTTCTATTTGGCCGAATCCACTTGAACATGATCCATTCGATCCTTTGAATTCAAATAATTATCTTTATGGGATTCCTACCTTACCTGAAGATGAAAACAAAGATCATGTGATCAACGTTAACCCGTTCTCATATAGTATGCCCGGTTTCAACATAGTTGATCCTCCCACTACTTTTGGTAGTCATGCTGGCACTAGTCATGGTGTTAGCAACACTGCACCCACTAGAGGCAATACCCTCGCCGGGGGCACCACGTTGACCACTCACACACGTAGTATGGGGATTGGTCATAATCTTCCTAACAATGCTAATGTTGGAAGAAGACCACCTCCTAGGACTGCCCCACCTAATAGGAACACTATTCGAAACATGACTCGCCATCCACCACCTAACACACATATTGCTACTTATCAACCCAGGATCACTTTCACAGATGGTAATGCTCCTCCTATCAATGGGGGTGGACATATACTGCACACTTTTGCATCCACCACTGCCACTAGTAATGCTAATGTAGGAGGTGGGAATATACCTTATCTTCATGATCATAATGCCACCATTCCTACTACTAGTAACACCAATGTTGGGGTTGGGAATACTTCTCATACTTATGGTCACCACACGACTGCTTACGCTAATCCCAATACTGGGGGTGGGAACATACCTCACCATTATGGTCATTACAACTCGGTTCCCGCTATGAATAGTACGTATATGCCCCATACTTATGGTGGCAACCCTTACTACAACACAGTTAGTGCTGGCCACCAGTTCCACCCACCTCAATACAGTGCCCAAAACACTCATATACCTGCTTACTCTCACACGGGTCAGGTAGGAGGAGGTTATCAAGCTTATAGCCATAATCAAGCTTATGGTCTGCTAGGTCCTCATTATCAGCAGTTTAATGCTCATGGTCAAGCGTTTAGTCCACCTTCTAATCCAGTTTCATTCAACCAACCTTTTATGGGAGCTTATAATTAAGCTTTCCAAACGCAGCTCCCATTCCTTGCACGCTTGAATCTTCCATATCTTTCGAATATCACAAATGATCCGGTGTGTCATGACCCCAATTGGCCCCCTGTCCCTAACAAGCTCCCTTTGGACATTCCTAAGTTTGAGGGGAAAGGTGGTGAGGATCCGGGTGATCATGTCACAACGTTTCACCTTTGGTGCTCCTCCAACTCATTGAACCACGATTCCGTTAGATTATGACTACTTCAATGCACCCTCACGGGGGCAGCTGCAAAGTGGTATGTGGAGTTTCTTGGGAACACCTATAGGGGATTCAACGAGATTGCTTTGGTTTTCTTGCACCATTTCCAGTTTCCAGTTCATTATGATACTGGTACTGAACTATTGTCTACTTTCTGTCAGAATAAGTCCACACATATTTTTGACCACGTTCAAGAGTGGCATCAACGGAAGAGATTAGTTAAATCCAACATTCCTCCAGAGTTTCTGTTGGAATGGTTCCTTAAGTCTCTACTTCCAAACATTGCTAAGGATGTTTCGATGTCCGACATTGTGACTGAGGAACAAGCTATCTTGAAAGTCCAGCAGTTAGACCTACTATACTCTCAGTCTAGCATTTTATATGACATTATTCCTGATGCACCAAGAACACGACATGAGCCCACGTCAGTTCCTAGACCACATGCCGATGGCATCATGGGATCCGCAAGCACTCGCCCAATAGAATTGGTATATAATCAAATGCAAATTTTGTCAATAAACCAACCTACTCCCGGATAGGTTCACACCTTGTCCACTTCCATCCCATCGTCTCATGTACACAATGTGCAATCAACGAAACTGTCAGGTAACTAGTAACCTGGTGGTAAGAAAAAGGGGAGAAACAACCGTAGGGGTGGAAACAATGGGAATAACAATAATAGCAATCACAATACTCCTCATAAAGAGAATGCCAACCCTCCTCGGGAAAATGGAAATGCTGGTGAGGATCGTAAACCTAGGCGTAAGGTGAAATTACCTTGCAAGCTCTGTGGGGAAGATCATCTTACTCACTTATGTCGTCAAATTGAAGAAGCATCGAAGCATTTGGCATAGAGCCCAGCTGTGTTGAAGGATCCCCTTCCTCATCATCAAAACATGAATTCACATGCTTCCACCACTGGTTATGGACCTACTGAAACGACAACGGTTTCTTCCAATACTAGTGGTTATTGATGTGTGAACATGGTTCAATCGGAGACTAGTGTTGCTACTCGTCAACGTGATTATGGTGCATCGCAACCTAATATGGGGAGTGAGCCTCCCCCTCCACCTGACAATTCCTTGCATATTGAGAAGCCCTCTAGTACGCCGCAGATACCAAAAGGTGTTCTCAAGCGCTCTATGCATAATCCTAATGCTCGAGCCGCCCATAAATACTCTATTGTAGAAGATTTGGGCCAAACTTTGTGTGCCATGTTGGCTCTTGAATTTTTGTAGGCTTGTCCTTCTCAGAAGCATGCCCTTTTGAGTGCGTTAGGAGTTCAGGATGGGGGAAATCCCAGTGTTATCAAGTTCAACACTACTGATGTTCAACCTCGCTTACCTTACCACGTGGCTTTTCAAATCCAGGTGGTGTGCCTTCATAATTTTGTCAAACGTACTATGGTTGACGAAGGTGCTTCCACGTGAGTAATGTCATTAGCTTGTTGGAAATCTCTTGGCTATCCTCCTCTACTCGAGTCTAGAACCACGCTCACTGCATTCGACGGTCAATATTTTACGCCACATGGAATTATCCCTTCCCTTGTTGTCTGCTTGGGAGGTAAGTCTATGCCTATTGAAGTCGAGGTGGTTGATGCGCCCATCGACTACAACCTTTTACTAGGTCGGAATTGGATGTACGTTATGAAGGTTGTCACATCCACTGTATTCAGAGTTATCTGCTTTTTCCATGAAGGCAATATCATGACCATCGATCAACTGGATTTCGTTAATTCTCCTTCCACAACATCCACGGGATGCATAATCCTGCAAGTTACTAATTCTCAACCGAAAACTGGGAACATAGGTGTTGGTATGTACCCTTCATTGATGGGAACTTATAGTCTTTCTGCACCTGTAAACTTCATCGTAACCATTTCTGACTAGGCGTCTCCTCCTTTGCATAATATTCCATTCTAGACTTCCTATTGTACTCATCCATGGACTTTACCATCCATGAGTTCTACATCTGGAGACATTATGCACATCGGGATGTCTGTGCCATTGTCTGTAGCTGAGCTTTCTTACGAGCATATTCAACAAGCCACTGCAGAACTGGATCTCTCTTCTTCCCAAACAGTTGAAGAAGACCCTGTTACACTGCCAGTTTGGGCAGCCAACTCATCTTGTTCACACGACTGCCTTGATGATAGTTTTTCATTTGATGAAGCTATTGTGGAGGCCATGTGTGGTGGTGAGAGGCCTTGGGAGGATATGAACCATCATTCTTATTTCCTTCCCAACCTCGAGCTCGCTGAGCAAGAAGACTTCAGGATGACTCTAGTAGAGATGGTTGGTCACCTTATGGCTCTTTTGGAGTCACATGATATTTTTGCGGAGGGGAATATGGCCAATATTTCCCCAACCATGTCGATCAACATCTCTCGTACTCTCGGAAAAGTGGAGAATGTCTACATCTATGCTAATTGCACTCCTGAGGAGATTGATGTTTACACTGAAATATTTACAAAACTCCAGGAAGCTTTCGCCTGGTCATATGAGGAGATGCCAGGAATAGACCCCCGCATTGTTGAACATGAGATTAGAATGTATCCTAATGCTAAACCGGTTTGAAAATGCTTACGTGCTATGAACCCTAGGAAGGCAGCTACTATTAAGGCTGAGGTGGAGAAACTACTCAAAGTTGGTTTCATCTACCCCTTTCCCCTTACCGAATGGGTGTCAAACCCCATTCCTGTTGATAAGAAGCAGGGAACGGTCCGTGTATGCACCGATTTTAGAGATTTGAATTGTGTATGTCTGAAAGACAACTTCCCCGCGCCATTCATTGATCAGATCTTGGATTCTTGTGTGGGAAGTGAGATTTTTTCATTCATGGACGGCTTCTCAGGTTATAATCAAATTCAAATCAAACCCACGGACCAACATAAGACAGCATTCATTTGTCCATGGGGAACATTTGCATATCGGAAAATGCCCTTTGGCCTTAAAAACACCGGAGTTACCTTTCAACGAGCCATGACCTACGCCTTTCATGATCTTAAGAAGATTATGGATGTTTTCTTGGATGATCTTGCAAGCCATTCTCGCAAGAGAGTGGACCACCCCAAGCACCTCCGTATGATTCTCGAACGATGTATACACTACAAAATTCGATTGAATCCCAATAAATGCATCTTCGTTGTAAGGACGAGTCGCCTTATAGGATTCATATTTTCAAAAGAGGGTATTAGAGCCGATCCTCTCAAAGTTGAGGCAATACTTCAATTGCCTCCTCCACGCAATTTGTTACAGCTTCAGAGCCTCCAAGGGAGAGCTACTTTTCTGCGTCGATTTGTAGTCAATTATGCTAATATTACAAAAGTTTTCGTGCCCTTATTGAAGAAAGACACACCTTTTATCTGGGATGAGCGAGCCCAACACTCTTTCAATGCCCTTAAGAAAGCTTTTGTATCGGCCCCTGTGCTTAGTCCACCAGAATTCGCACAAGATTTTATCCTTTATGTGGCCGCTTCTCAAGAGACAATTGGCATGGTCTTGGTTCAGGTTGATGACGTGCTTATCGAGCATGCTATCTATTACCTCAGTCGAAATATAGTAGATGCTGAGCTAAGATATACTCACGTGGAAAAGCTGGCGCTTGCGACTGTCCATGCAGTCCAGTGATTACGACATTACATTTTGCTTAGAACAACCACAGTTGTAGCTTACATCAATCCATTTCAGTTCGTGCTATCACGACGCCTTATAGGGGGGAAGTATAAGTAATGGATTGTGATCCTTCAGGAATTCGATCTCGATTTTGCTTCGGAAAAATTGGTGAAATCGTTGGTGTTTGTTGAGCTTATGTCAGACCTTCCGATACTTGATGAGGATGTCATTCATGAAGATTCCTTTGTGGATGAACACTTATTTCTTATCTCGTCCGAAGACCCTTGGTATGGGGATGGAATTGTATATCTCCAAACTTTGAAGTTTCCTTCGCATTATTCATGACATGAGCGACGGCGTGTGAAACATCACGCTAAAGATTATACTATCGTCGCTGACACTTTGTATCGCCGAGGAAAGGATTCTATTCTCCGTCCTTGCATAACTCACGAAGAAGCGGAGCAGGTGCTTAATGATTTCCATGCAGGGGCGGGTGGCGGTCACTTATCCAGGCTTTCTACAACCAAGCGTAGTATGCGAGCCGGTTACTTTTGGCCTTCAATATTTAACAATTGTGTTAACACTGTGAAGAGATGTCACCCTTTCCAGGTGTTTTCTTGGAACATACACTTGCATCCAGCGCCCCTTCATCTGGTCATCACCATTGGTCTCTTCACTAAGTGGGGGGTGGATTTCATGGATTGGAAACTAGCTTTGGCTGGGGGGCATCACCATATCATAGTGGCCGTGGATTATTTTTCCAAATGGGCTGAGGCCATGCCTACCGTAAAAGCCGACGCTGCTACTGCAGCCCATTTCGTGTTAAATCAGATTATCACTCGGTTCAGTATCTCGAAAGAGATTGTCACTGACCATGGCAGTCACTTTCAAAACAAGATGATGGAATATTTGTCTCTCAAGCTTGGGTTTTGTCAAGAACACTTGTCTTCCTACTATCCCCAAGCGAATGGTCAAGTTGAAGCAGTTAATAAGTCTTTGAAGACCATTCTCCAACATACCATCCAACAAAGCAAGAACAATTGGCACATCATGTTATATCCTGCTTTGTGGGCATATCGAACCAAAGTCAAGACTGCCACCGGATTCTCACCATTCCAGCTAGTTCACGGTGTGGAGTCACTTTTACCGATTGAATGCAAAATCTCTTCGCTTAAACTAGCCATAGAGCTCCTCCCTGATATGACAGGTTTTGAGCAATGTTTAATCCACCTTGAGCAACTTGACGAGCAATGTCGAGATGCTTCTATGGCCATAGATGCCAACAAACGTCGTGTCAAGGTTTAGTATGATAGGTCTGTCCATCCCCGATAGTATGTTGAAGGTGACTTGGTCCTCTTATATGACCAAACTAAAGAACCCCTGGGGGAAAGCAAGTTCAACCCCATGTGGCACGGTCCTTACATCGTGAGGTGTGTCCTGGAAAAAGGATCCTATGAATTAAAAGACTATGAGGGGACTATCTTGAAGGAGCCTAGAAATGGGCTCTACCTCAAGTGGTATTACGCTTGAACCTTTGGCTCAGGCTGACACTTTTGTATACTATTGTATAGTTGTTTCTATACATAGTTTAGCTTGCTTTTTGGTTTTTGAGTTTGTTGATTAGCTTCCGTTTGAATGACATATGTTTGCGGGATCTCCTATGTTCTTAGGTTTCGCGGATGGTGCTAGCCGGCATACGCAACAGCTTGCTTCTGTTGCCTGGGTTATTTTCTCACCTGACAACCTAGTTGTGTCCTCAGGAGGTGCTTGTCTCGGTTCTACATCTAACAATGTGGCTGAGTATAGTGCCATCATTGAGCTACTTCAGGATGCTATTTCACATGGCGTCTAGTCTTTAGAATTCCGCCTGGATTCACAACTAGTTGTGTCTCAGTTGAATGGGTAGTACCATGTATGAGACCCTACATTACTACAGAAATTCATAAGGGTAAGACTCTTCGAGAGACATTTTGTTTCAATTACATATATTCATGTTCCGAGAAGTCTTAATTATATCTCTGATGCATACTCTAACTATGTATTAGATTGGCATTTGTTACATTCATCATGAAGCACATAAATAAAAGAGACATTCATACATTTGTACATACACACATATACTAGAACCGAGAACCAAAGTTTTTTATATAAATATGTCCAAAAATGGTAGTGTCATACAAAACTGGAGCTCGTAGCCCTAAAAAATATACATATCGATACAAAATGAGATCTTGGGACATCTACTCCCTATGAGGAGGCCTAGCTACTGCCCCGATAGGACGTGTCTCATAGAAATAGTGAACTGCATTGGCTACCCACTGCAGTAACCGCACCCAGTCACCAGGAACCCCCACTGCTTGGCGTTGCATGGCCTCTGGTAGTCGTTCCACCTCTATCTGTGGAACCCTGGAAACCATCCGTGATAGGTTGCACCGCAAGGTCTATAGAGTGCGCCCTGCTGCAGCATCACCTGCCTCATCACCCCTACCTCGACGACCATGTCTCGAGAAGCCATCGGGTCTCACTGGGCCTTTGCTTGCGAGCAAACAGTCAACCATTAGCATATGATACTACCACCAAAAAGATTTTTGCATTTCATCTATAATAAAAAATCCATAAAATATAACAACAAAAATTTAAAAAAGAGTACTCACCAATGTCTCTGAACGCTGCATTTGGTGGGAGTGGCATGTCCCGATCCTAGCGGAAGTCTATCCCTACATAGGGATAGTCCTCTATGGCAATGACCTGTCGGTCCCACCAGCGAAAGAACTCCTCAGTATATGGTGATGCCAAATGGCCACCACCCTATCGTGTCAAGATATCATCCTACCGGGTCAGGGCTGGATCGCGAAGACTGTGAATAGGGACATCCACCCTCGGACTAAGCCCCAGAACTCTCTCAAACAAGAAGCTGCACAAGATACTGCCATACCCAAATTTTTTGGCCTTCCCTTCTTTGCATTCTGTCAGTTGGGTCTTCATAGACCCCAGTAGTGTGGTACACCAGTCGAATACTATAGGCTGCATGCATTGTGATGCATAGAACATCACTGGCCTGGATTCTTGGTGTAGAGATTTGGATCTAGTGATCCACACTAAGGTAGCCACAATGATCTTCATGCTCAGATCTACTATGGCATTGATGGGCACCTGACTTCCCACCGTGCGTGTGTTTGCGGGACAATACCACGCTATGTAGTCAAGGTTGGTGATCCCACCACCCATAGTACGAGACCGAAGACTGGCCTCCTCACCTCGTCGGGACAAACCGGTAATGAAATAGATGTCGTCGACTTCTAGTGTGAGGATTTTCCCATTGAGATTGAAGTTCTGTGCATCAACATCCCAATAATCTATCAAGCGGCGGATTCGTAGGTTTTGGGCCCTCAAACCCCCTATACTCCAGAATTTATACAACCCACATGCTTGCAATGCCTGCTATGGTTGCACATCGTTGTGCACGGCCTCATCTACTTGGTCATGCTCCCTCTCCCTCCACTCTAGAACCATCATGGAGTGAGAAAAACAAGGATTTTTGTCAATTTCATTTGCAAAACCATCTTCACGGTTGTACCCGTGGGATAATTTGTATAGAGGTGCGGGTACCCGCGGTCAACCTTTGCGTTTACTGCACGTATCATGCCCTACCCGCGACCCAAATAGTGATAGCCCGCGGGTAGCACTGAAGGCATTTAGGGCTTGGTCAAACTAAAAATCCCACCACTGAAAATAAAAATGAATGCATTGAAATGAAAGGTATGGAAGAGACTACCAACCTGCTCCAGATGGTTTGATGAATGGTCACTTGTAACTCCCAGAATCGACAACTGAACTTTCAGGTGAAAACTAACCTCAAAGCTCCAAATGGCTGAATAGTAACAATGAATTGTAAATTGTAAATTTTTATTACTATTTATAATTTTCTGGACCCACTTGTCTATAGTTTTTACCGTTTGATGTCGTTATGGACTAATATAAAATCATGGAGTATCATTTTTAATCATATTTCTTCGGTGAAAGTTGTTTTGGACCATTTCATGCCTACGGCAGGTACGTTCACACCTTGCATATAGGTTAGATTCCATTTCCACATGCATTATGCATTTGACCTTTTGACCACTTTCACAAACCCTAGGTGCGACCCTGCTTTGTAATCATCACAAAACCTTCACACTGCTATAGAAGTGTTGTTATGTGGTGGTAGGGCTTTTCCGAACATGGGTACCCTAGTTAGAACCCCTTTGTGCATTCTGGTTCCCATGCTGTTGTTTGTCCTTAGGATTGGGATTCCTTTGTAGTTACGATATGATGTTGCGATAAAGACTCATACTCTACTTTGTCTTATGTTGGCCATCTTCCTTAAGTACTCCCCTAAGTTATATCATGTTGTGATTGCATTGCATCATCCTGCTTGCCGCTTGAGCCTTGTGTCGGCTCCCGCTTACTCAGTTGTTAGCCTGGTGCCTGAGCACTTTTCCCTGTCGAGCCTTGTAGAGCTTCTATTTATCCTTCACAATTTGATCACCCTTTTGACCCTGAGGGAAAACACCCCCAAGTGTCCACATCCTACATGCACTTCCTTGCATTGATCATAGGTATGTTCCACTGCTTGGAACTAGTCTGCTCGCTATTTGACACTCGTTCCCTCACTTGTTGTACTATAAGCAATTTTATTCTTTTTCAAGCTTTCCCCAAATATGAAAAAGACCAAAAAATCAAATATTCCAAAAAGCCGGACGAGATTATGATTACTACTTCTTGTTGGCAGTTGTTGTGTCTCCTTTGAACATAACATTCATTCCACTCCATACACTATGAGTCGGGACTATAGTTGGACCTTAGGAGCTGTACTTGTTTCTCAGTTTCTGCACCGATTGGTTAAGCTTCCAGTCATTATGGAGCGCTTTTTGATGCCTCCTGCATCACACATTCTATATCGAGTCTATGGTGCCTACGTCTATCCATCTGCTCATGCTCTTGTTCAAAGGAAGTCCTGAAACTAGTGTCGGCCACTCCTCAGATCTCTTGACTATTGCATGTCAGCCATCCTTATTGAGTAAGTCCGTTTCACCTGAGATCTTCCAAATATTTCAACATAGATGGTACCTTGTATTGGTTGATGGGGATGCATTAATTCCCTCCTTCCAGTGAGTCTCGTTCTGTCTACTTCAACACATTTATTCCGAGACTTGAGGCTTAGAGTTTGGTTGAGTACCTGAGGCTTGCAGTCATTAGTGGCAGGTTTTCTCGCCATTGACAGTTTTGGGAATACATCAATGTCCCCTGATCGATGGATTCATCCTAGTGTTTGACTTCAACTCATTTATTCACACTCTAATGATTGTGCTCTATGCCTCGATGCCCATTTTCATTATTGGTGGGTCATCTCACG
The DNA here is from genome assembly GCA_027924585.1 of Larix kaempferi. NCBI lineage: Eukaryota > Viridiplantae > Streptophyta > Pinopsida > Pinales > Pinaceae > Larix > Larix kaempferi. The sequence continues at coordinate 1,897,546 of BSBM01000640.1, forward strand.
TCTATTAACAGTATACATCATTGACCGGTAATTAGACGATGTCACATCAGGTTCGACTTCAACTCCTTTATTCACTTGATGGGACTTGCACCATCGAAGACTTGTGTAGAAGACCCCAAGCGATAGTGGCATTCAGTCTGCTACCTATGACTTTGACTTTACATTTGATATATCACCTCTTAGATATCAGCAGTTTGTACCTCCAGTTTGCACCAGTTGTTTCCTTTTCAGCAGGAGACCATATCTTACTGTAGAGGGATCATGGCTATGATCACTTAGGACATATATCCATTATGTACTGCCTATTCATGGCCATTGTATCAGATTATTGTACTATACCGACATGTATTCAGAGATACTATTGTATTATGACGAGTGAGCTGCTCTCACCACTTGTGTTTCCATCACTCCACTTCTGAGTTTGATAATGTATTTCAGCCATCGTAGTTATTGGGTGTGTTATGTCTCTTCACATGGTCAGTGCATGTACACCACGATCCCCTCCCCAGTAGTGTACATGCCAAGAGGGGGGGTAGCTCGCCAGGTCCCCTAAGTCTGCGGAGAGCGCAAATTTTTTTTTGGGTTGTTTTTGCTTTTTTGTTGTTTCGGCCCATTGTATTCTATCTAATCCCGGTAAAGGGATTAGGGTTGTAACCTAATTTCGGGTAAACAAATTAGGGTTTTAGATGTTGCGAATACTATATATTGTATTGTAAATGGTTAAGAAAACATATAATGAAAAGAGTCATGCAGCTCTAAGTTTTGCTGGTTTTTTCCCAGTTAAGGGTTTCCAGGTGAAAATCTTTGTGTTATACGTGTGCCATTGTGTATTTTCTGTTAATGGTTAAGAATCTGTATGAGTTTTCACTGCACTGTTAAGGTTTAAAACTATCAATAGCATCAGTCTCTGACCTCACACATTAGGGGGCATATGTTACAACGTAATTTTCCACCTTGTGAGCATCAGCATTATTTGGCCTGTAGGATCCATTTCACTGACTCATATCCACTTTATATCCTTCAGAAATACTATTTCATCATTTTTCCTCTTACCCACTTGTTGCATCACTGTAGCAAGCATACCCGCAAGTTGAATCACTATGGCTCGCGGGTAGCATGTAAAATGGTAAAAATCACTAGTTTATTACTTTTTACTCCCACAAAGCAGTTATTGGGTGACCTTTGACCCTCCATCTGCCCAAGAAATGCCTCGATGTGTCCTTTCGCCTACCTTTGAGAGGACTATATATTGATCACATATGGCTTATGGATGGGAGGAGAAAGAAGAGCAAGAGAACTCTAGTGGATTTGTGCCCTATCTTGAGTCTACAATCATTGATCCTTGTAGTTGTGAACCCTTTATGTTCACCTTCCAAACTCGTACCATAGTTTGAGTTTGCCATTCATGGAGGATTGAAGTGGTGGAGGCATAAGTGGATTGATCTAGATCTTGGTTCGGACTGGTTGCTAGCAAGAGGTCGTATCACTTTGTACTTCTTCTTGTTTATTAATAGAAATACTCATATTCTCATCCATTAATGTTGTAAATGTCATTTATTCTACATTGGGTTGCATTTACTTATAATATCATGGACCTTTGTTATTGATGATGTTAATGTCATTTATATATTATATGTACTTGTTGTATATTGGTTGTCGAGACTAATTTGGAGATTCAAATGTATGGATTGAAAGCTCCAACGGGGATCTACATGAAACATTTGGATCGAGGTTGGTTACATTCTCCATTATCTTAGCATTGCCATTTATAATAGCATAGTTCTGAGAATTGAGTTAATTTCTAGTAGTCAACTGTCTGTAGTGGTACCCCAAGCCATAATGAGTTTTCTCCAACACGGTTTGAGGGGGGGGGGGTTCTTTCCCACTATGTTTTTCCCTGTTTCCCCCCTTGGATTCTTTGAGCATTTTTTGGATTATTTATGTACTGGGTGACCTATGGCCTTTGTTTCCAAGTCCCTTTTATTATTTTATTTTACTCCTTCACATGAGATTAGCTTAAGGGGTGGTGTTGGAGAATTTTCCAACCACACATAATTTATTTGAGCTTCACAACTTAATTTTCCACTTATCCTAAGTATTTTGACTCAATTATGTGCTTACATCATCAACATATCATCAAGTTTAGTGAACTGGGCCTCCTCCTTCATTTTGGGAGTCAATTAGGCCATCAATATCAGTTAACTAGGCCTCCTCCACCATTCGGGGATCCAACTGAGGTGATTTGCATGACTAAATTTCCCTATTCAGTCTAACTAACAGCATTTATTATTAAATTCAGCCAACTAGAGTCATAAAGGCACCCTCCTACTCAGTTTGACTTCATCTGGTGTTATTTTCACCTAGTATTCAGTTAACTGAAGTCAAAAGGGAGCCCTCCCCTAATTTTGTGCATTGAGTTTTGGATTCAGTTAGACAGTTTCAAAATCTATTAGAGTCAGTTACATGGTAGTTAAGTGGTTAACTGATGTGCCGAGTGGTGTTAACTGCCAAGTAAGCCACTCTCATGCATTCAATTCGAATGACCTCCCTAGGATTTGAATTGCTTGGCTCATTGTAGCCATTGTTACACATTGTAATTATCTTCTGAGTTTATGATAATGCATGAACTATTGCAAACCTTTTGCATCAGTGTTTTGACATACAATTTTTCGCATGCATATCTAGTAATTGTTGTATTTGTTTCATAGATCTATTGTGCTTGAATTTTACACAAAAAGATTGGTTACTTCCTAAAAATTGTCTATTCCAATGTGGAACAGGGTGCATGGATGGATTTCCCCCTTGTGGAGGTAGGTTGCAATAAGATTGGTTACTGCCGAAAAATGACCAAGCCATTGATTGTTTCCTTGGTTTAGATAAGCGTTCCAAGGTTGATTTCCCCCTTGCGAATGTGGTCCCAAAGAAGATTGGTTACTTCCTGGAACTTTCCCACTCCAATGAAAAATGGGGTTGATAGGTGGATTTCCCTTGGTAATTGTTCTAGGATAATTCAGAGGATAACCCCTCATGGAATTTCCATTAATATGTGGAGGATAACCCCAATTGACATTAATGTTCCACGGTCCATTTATTCTGCCAAGAATATTACCATTCCATGGTGAAGGGTTTCCCCTAGAAGTAGAACTTGGACAAGTGTTTGGTATACCAACAGGGTTTCGGTTTACTCCTTATGTGTCTTGACCTTGATTATCCAAACGATATGGAAAAACCATGTTTGGTAAGACACACCCACTAGTAGGGATCCATGTAGACTAAGTAGACATATTTCTGGGATTGGAACCTGGAACTGTACCAACTGGCATTGAAGTTCTAGTTGAGCTTGTGCTAATAAATTGTATGTTAACTGTTGGGATTGATTTTGAGGTCAAAGTGGAACCATTATTTCATCCTACAACCATTTTGAGGTTGCATTGATGTGGTCCCTTGAAATTATGATGAATCCATAGGGTAAAGTGTTGTATTTTGCATGTCATTCAAGCTTTCAAAAAGAGGGTTAATATTACCTAGTGACTCATAGATAGTAACTACATTTGGTTTTGAAATACTCATCAAAGGTGGCATTATGTGAGTGTTTTGTGTTATTTTCTAATATCTCAATTTCAACTAGAGTAAGATCATCAACTATGTCTGTTTTCAGTTCGTGATGTGATGATGAATTATCAAGGTTTGTTTGATGTTGTTCCTCTCAAGTAATATTAATTGAGTTTAAAATCAGATCTATTTCCAAGTCACTAGGATGTGTTTTTTGTGTCCGTCTCTATGATTTAGAGGGGCCTTCAAATTTTGGCGACTCACTTCACTGCCGCCATGAATGGAAGATCAGGAGAGTAGCCACTTCAAATTTTTTGATAAATGATTTGTTTAAAATGTTATACTTAATAAAAAAATAACATCAAACAATCCTAAAAGCAATATAGACTCAATAAAAAGAAAAGTGTCCACATAGTAAAAATGTCCTATGAATCCAAGCAACAATCTACTTTCCTAAAGAACCGAAGCTCAGTGAAAATATAGATTAGAGGTCCTTCCAAAACTAGTATCTCCTGAGGGATATCAAGCCTCAAACAATTACTAATAGAAAAGGTATGATAAATAGTTACATTAAACTTTAATCAACAAAGGTTCAAGTATTAGTTCTTGACCAATCAACCTCCCAAGTAGTAAAAGATTCAAAGTTTGTCGTAGGTACTACAAATGTCCCCCACTCGCAATAGCCCATGTGATATCCGAGGAACAGCAACTAAGGTTACCACTTCACAATCAATGGTCAAAAGGAACAATTGTAAATCTAGGACAAATCTCATAACCAGGTACTCCAAAAAGTGATGTCACCCCGAGGACTTGTCACTTACATAGAATTCCGTGATGAACTCATATCCCACTAAACAAGCAAGAAGAGGGGTTCCACCCTACTTATCCAGATTGACCTCGTGCTTGATGCATGTTTTAGATGTGCTTTCCTAACAAGCGTTCTTTGCTACTAATGGATTTATACTCTCAATAATCAATGCTAGTGTCAAAAATTTTGTAACCCAGGAGTGTTAACTCTCCAAACCTAATCCAGGGCTCTTGCATAACCTTGTTGGTGATATGAAAAACAAATCTTGGTTAGTTTTATATTAATCACCAATTTTAAGTGTACTTTGCTTAGTTTCAGGGATAGAAGTGAAATTGGTGGTGTGTTGACTTGAAAATTTGAACCAAACAATGCAATATGCTCACTACTCTTTCCTTGAATTTGATGAATTTTCTAAACTAGTAAAAAGTTAGAGTTCCATGTAGCTCTTCCAAACATGCAAGTTCCAAAATAGAATTATCTCTATGTTTTTTAAAAATAAATTTTCCAAAGAATTGATGTTTTATTGTCACAAATTACTTAACTTCTTTTCAAGATTTGTTGACAATATGCATAAAACCCTTTCCAAATGTTTGAATGGGTTTCCAAATCTAGTGAAGTTTTGGTGATGCAATTTTTTTTGTAGATTTTTTGAGGTTTAGGAACAGTTCTTCTGAAATATGTTTAAGTATTGATTTCAGAAATATATTTAAACCAAAAAAGTATCTCAACTGAAATGAATCCAACTCTAATACACGGGGGATCTATGTTTCTCGTTTACAGGACCACCTGAAAGTGCAAGAAAAGAGGATACACAGATCACTTTGAAGAACTATGAAGTAAACATTTACAAGTGAGATCTACTTTCTCATTCACAAGATCACCTAAAGGCCCAAGTGAAGAGGATACTTGTAGCTCAAGATCAATATGCAAAAAATAAAATATACTCTGTTACAATGTGAGATCCACTTTCTCATTCACAAGATCGTCTGAAATCTCAATTGAAGAGGATAATAGTGGCTCGAAAAGAAATTTCTTGAAAAATCAAATCCTAAACTATTACAAATGAGATCCACTTTCGCGTTCACAAGATCACCCAAAATCCAAATTGAAGAGGATAATAGTGGCTCAAACACAAGTTATCTCAATAAAATTGAAGAATAAATCTACAACTCTCTCTAATTGTGAATGAGGAAAAGTAAAGTTTGTAGATCCAAAATATAAATTTACTAATTAAAGTTGTTTCTTTGGTTTAGGAGGGAACTTTTTTCAATTTCTCTAAATGTGTAATGTTTAATTTTTTGAATTTTTATGCAATTTTAGTCATGGAATTTTTTCAAATCATATTTTAATGTACCTTGTTTGTGATTTTGTGTTTTGTTTTAGGTTATCAAGCATGTGGAATTGAAAATTGAAACGCCTAAAGGTTTTTGAAACAATTTTTCATGTTCTTCCAATCTTTACCATTTGTAAACTAGTGATTTAACCAAATTTTTAAGAGATCAATCCAAATTTCATCAATTAAATGTGAAATTATGGATGTAAATGAGAAATATGCTCTAAAAAATTCATATCTAAGACAAATTATGAGAAAAAATTGAAAAAAATACCAAATTAAGCCATTCTTAAGGGTTTGGATAGAAAATCCAACTTCAAAATTTTCAAATTAAATCCTTCCTAATTTTTCCAAATCTGCTGTGAATTGATACTAAAGTGTGTCTAATATCATGTAGAGGTATACAAACATAAAAATAATGCCTAAAAATGGCCCGAAAACAATGAATTCTAACAACTAGTTTTGGACAATTTCTTGCAATTTTTGAACAAAAAATTTCAACATCTTTAAAAGTTTTTCAAATATTAGTCAATTAGGGTCTAAGTAAGGTCTGATGGCTAAGTATTAGGATCACTAATCCAATAAAAGCAACAAATATCATAAGAATTGGTGAATTTGGGACCAATTAAGGCCTGAAATTTAAGACCCCCAGGGAATGTGCACCTGTGTGGTGGCTCACTTGCATTTCTGATACATACACGCTACTGTTATCACTATAACATACATGTAGCATTCCTCTTTCTTAACTGTTACTAGCGTGTATCCAAGAAAATCAAGATCCGAGTGAAATCTACTAAAATTTTGAATTTGTTTTTATTTTTTAGGCTAAATACAGGTTCTAACTAGACTCAATATGATTTCTAAACATGTTTAGGAGGAATTATGATAGATTAGAGTAACTTTTAGGAATATATTTAATCTTAGAACAACAATTTTGAAAAAAAATCAAATGAAAACCCAAGTGGAGTCGCCAATCTGTTGATAGAATTAAGTGTAGGGATGTGTGATCTACTCTAATTATCTATCTTACTATGAATTGGTGAGATTCAATTGACATAAATGAAGAAATTATCTAAAATTTCCTAAGATATTTAACCATTTTTAATTTGAAATAAACTTGGAGGGAAAAAACTAAATTAAAATATGGGAGGAAAATTGAATTACTTCATATAACATCAAAGAATAAATGATACTTACTTACAACCTTGCTTGAAGTGAATCCTTTCTCCTTTAATTTGAGCTATCCTTATCCATACTTGACTTTGATCCTTCAGGGGATTTATGTTGAAGATGAGCTTTCCAACCTTTCCAATCTTCTAGCATGCCTTTACTCTCACTTTTTGTATTTTACTATGCCCCAAATGCCTTTCTTTTATAGCATTGGGAATTGGGAATTCAGGATTCAACTTTCAATGTGGGATAATACCTTTTTCCTAAATTTTGATTTTTTCATCCCAAAGCCCACTTTCTATATTATTTTTAGGATTTTTGTCACAAATCCATAATTTTTAGGCACAATTAATGCAGATTTTGTGCATTTCTTCTCACTGTTGACTAGTGGATACAAGATTTGAGCCTTCAAGTAGGTAGTCGAATCACTAAACCCTGCCTCTGCATGCTACCTATGTATTCACTTAATCCTTCCAATTATGGAAGTAGTGATTATATAAGATAGGACTGTTCTCTTATGTACTTCTCTTCTGTCTTCAAGTTGTGGGCGAATGGTAAAGTGTGCTTCTAACCTTCATTTGTTAAGGGTGTGAATTTGGTTGTTTACAGTTTGGTTGCAGAGATGGCACCAACACAATGGTATACCTTATTTCCCTTTGGGAACTTACCATTTTCTCTAAAGGAATCACATACTTGCAATTCATTGGGGATTGCAGAGTTGTAATTGATTGGATCAATGGCTGTAGCAATCTTCATATTTCCATTTTAGAACATTGGGAAGCTAGGGTCATAGATCTGCATCAGAAATTTGTTTTTATCAGCTACAAGAATATACACAGAATCTATAACCAAAATAATGATCACATGTCCAAAAAAGGCATTGGACTACCAGAATTACTACTCCACTTTAAAGAAACTCAACACAACCAAGCGCTTGATGAAGGAAACTTCCAAGCATATTAGAAGTCCTCCATCACTTTTTTCCTTTTCTCTTTAATCTGATGGTTCATGTTCGGAGTAGGAACAATTTTTGTGGGATCTGGATCTTTCTAACTCAAAGGAAGGATTTTCTATATATTGTAGGTGGAATTATTGTTGGTTACCAGAGGAGAATTGGTTTGAATTTATTTACAATATCTTAATTTATCAGTAATTATGTAAGGGGTATCTGATGCCCTTTTTTCCATGTGGTTTGCATATTTTGTTTACTTCATGTATTGAAGGACCATTATTAACTTTTGGACTATTGTAATAGGATCTAGATGATAACATCCATGCTACGAAACACTAAAAATACATAAAAATATGTGTTTTCTCTCACTAGAAACATGTTTTTATATGTATTTTTAGTTTTTCATGATGTTGATTATGTTAAAAATATTTAGTATGGATACTTGTTGGATGACAAATTCAATTCCGGATCTAACGAGTTCCCCTAGTTGAAATTTGAGTAAACCTACAAGGATATAAGTTGAATATACGAGAGAAAAAAAAAAAAAATTAACGCTCTCTCTCTCTCTCTCTACTATTATTTGATTATTTTCCTTAGGAGGCCCATTTTTCACCCAAATTTCCTCTTATGAAAAATCAATTACTTATATTGACTTAGACTTCACTTCAAAATGACAATAAAGATGTTGTTCTCAACATCTCTTGAATAGAGAATTCCTACTTTGTTATGAACCAATATCTTTAAAATAGAATAAGAGAGAAGAGTACACACCATGTACAAAAATATAAATGGAACAAAAATCCAATATAGATAAGAAAGATGAGTTACACAATAACTCCTTCAATAATAGGAGATCCTTCTCCAAATCCCCCAAGACATTCATATGATGATTTCACATGTCCTCACCAATGACTAAATTACCTTCATATATACATATCCACTCATTGCACATGGGGCCTCTTTATTAAGCCATCCCTATTACATGTACATTTAGCCCCATATATGCCCCCCCATCCACCCCATATTACATACATTTAACCCCATATATGCCTACCTTAGGGTCATATCATATACATTTAACCCCATATATGCCTCCATTGGGTCATATGATACTTGGAAAGAAAAATAAATATTTCAATGGGTTGAAAATAATACATAAACAAATGCATGGACACCTTTTCCTTATGAATTAATTGTCCCTAGTGTATCATCTTGGTGAGTAATAAGGATCAACATTCAATGGCATATTACTAAATATATATATATTTTTTGGTGTCTATTAATCAAATGGAAATTGGACATGTGAGTAGGGATTACCCCCTAGTGCAGATAGAAAAGATAGATAATTTCATTAGTTTATGAGATCAACAACATGCAAAGTGGGAAAATCAAGGATAATTACTAGAGATCTTAGAAAAATGTTGATCACCCCATAAAAATTTGCATCCTTAACCTTTTTAAAAAACACTATCCTATTGTGTTAATTGTTGATGGTCTTTGAATTTCATCACAAAGGACCCCAAGTCACTATGACTGTTAGCTAATAGAGATTGATCTATGAATCCATTTTAACTAAAAGCAACTTAGGTAGTGGGAGAAACTATTTGGATAAAAATGGAGCATAGGGCCTTAGATTCCTCCAATGATGCCTAATATTACTCATACCTTATCCTCTTGACAAGTCTAACTAGTTGTTCTTATGTGCACTAAGGAAACGTGCATGTTGGTCATAGTGGTGTCCTTCCAATGTTTGCATGGGCTACAATAGGTCAATTATTACCATCGCAAAATCTAAGTGTTAAGGCATGTAATCCTTTCTACGGGAAGTTTTCATGTGATGTGGTAATGTATTTTATGGAACTTGTGGTTAGGATTTAATTTGAGTTGGTTATGAACCCTAAAAGTAACTTCCTAAGGACTACACAATCATGTTTCAATGCTTTCCCAATGCCTTTAAGTTTTTATTTGCATAATGTTTTCCCTCTTCAACTAAGAGGGGTGGTTTCCAATTGTGGAGAGAATGATAATAAAATATCTATAGGAATTGATTGGGTTGATTCGTTTATATGTCAAACCATTAGAAATGATAATGATTACTGATTAGTTTCTAGAGAATGAAAAATCATTAGGAAAGTAACTAACAAAGTTGCATAAAGTGTCAAAAACAAATTATGAAAAGTTATTGATGGATTACTACCAAACAAACCAATTAGACAATAAATCATTGCTATACCCTATTTTCTCTTGAATGTGCTTAAATTGTCTTTATTGTCTTTAACAATGTCTGATATTGAGAATTGAAAAGATGAAATGTTATATATTTTATTGTGACTTTTGAAAAATAACTCTTAAAAAAACCCTAGTACTTGTTAATTATTTATAGAGATCAAACAGCGAATAGCACTTTTCTCGACCCTAAACAAACAAGAGCCGCATGTGGCAATGTCCATGACAGAGCATGAAATTAGAGTTTGCAAAATTTAGGAGCTGGAAAGTGAATTTTTGGAGGAGTTATCATTTGTATTTGCGGCAATATCGAGGAATGGATGAGCCAAAAAAACACGAGTAATTGAGTATAGGAAAAATAAATTGTAGTTGGAATATGTTTTCTTGCAATTAGAACATAGGACATAGAAACTAAAATAAGCTTAATACATATATGATCTTAAACCGAGTTAGAAGAACAAAGGACATATAAACTAAAATAAGTTTAATACATGTATGATCCTAAGCTAAGTTATAAATATCGAAGATTGAATTGTTTATAGTGTTATGTCAAAATCCAATTTAATTGAAGACAACTTTTGTGTCAAAGAAAATGAATAAGGAAGTCTGAGTCTAGGTCTGGATATCACATCGCTCCATGAAGATGAATGAAACATTGGAATGAAAGAACGAAGCAATCCTTAAGTGGATACAGATAACAAAACATTCCTATGTATTCCATTTCATTGGAAATGAGATAGACACGTAAAATAATTGACAACAAAACAAAACAATACAATAGTAGAATGAGAAGAAGTGAATCATGCATGATATGGCTGTACAATATAGGAATAAATTCACTGCTCATGTCTACATAGTGATTCTTGCTGCAATAATATTCATTAATCCCATAATCAGCATAATGCTCATTTTGAAGCTCATTATCAATCCTGTGTTGGCAGAGTTAATTGGTCTCACCAGGCTACCCAACATAGATAGTATCCCACCAGTGGTAGCTGGTGGGGTAAAACAAAATAATCTTGGCTTGTCTAAAAATATAAAAGCTTTTATCATCGATTCCTAATAAAAATTTGGAAAAAGGATTAAACCTAGCAATCACAAAAGTAAAATACAAGTTACATGTGTACACAGATACCCATAAATTCAAAAAGGTGTAGTTAAATGGTCAAAAGCCAAATTATACCAAACACAGATGTCCATCTAGTTCATACTTGTAATGTAAATATATATCTATTGCAAGAACTTCTTTAATTCCTATCTTGCATTCAAGGATCTTTCTAGACTAACACATTCACATGAAATTATGCATTTTTTGACTATTTATGCCTTTTCTGAAGAGGCTCCACTTTTTGTTCCTTTTCGACTTGCTCCTTCATGTAGAAATGTTCTTGCTTGTCAGATGCATGATCCATAATGATTTTACAAGCCCATTCCCATGCACCTTATAGAGTTACAATGAGGTCGGTATGATAATTAGCGCAGTAGCAGCATGAGGTCAGGTTCATGGCTTAGTATCCCACAACCCAACTATTGAGGATCCATCCCATGAGAAGCACGAGATGTCGTTTCACTGTTGATAAGGAAAACAACCAGCTAGTGAGGACTTAATAATAGCAGGAGGTGCAGTGGATAAAGTACTGGCCCAACACCGAACAAGGTACTGTTAATTTTTCAATAATTTCATTCCATTATCATTCAGGATCACTAAGAGAATAACATGTACAACATATCTACAGCATATCAATCATAGACAAAAAAGAAATCACACAAGAGACATAGAGTTTAATCGGGGAAAACCAAGAAGGTGAAAAACCCCGCAACTTCCTCAGAGATAGAATAAGCCCCAATACAATATGACAAGGATCAAACCCAATAAGATGTCTCTAGCAGATGCTCCTCTTCCTCCACTAGTGCGCCACTTTCTCTCATAGTTATGTGAGCTTGAGAAGTGAGTGAGTGACTCAAATGAGAGACACAACCTCTCTGTTTATACACTGACTTGACCTGCCAATAAATCACTGGGGCCACTTGCTACTCAAGTCTAATAACCCAACCACATGACCTAAATAGGGCCGACCCCTCAATAGTGGTCTAATAACCCATCAATACAAATGATGACACTTACAATGTAACTTGCAACACTTGCAAATACAAATGCCGACACTTACAATGTAACTTGCAACACTTGCAAATACAAATGACGACACTTCCAATCAGAGGAATAATACATTTCTTTGGATATACAATAAAGTACAAATGTAATATACAAGTGAATATCTTCCAAAGTTAGAAATACATCAACACTCCCTCTTAACTAGGAAGGTATTCTGAACACAGGTCATCAATACATATTGGCATGAGTCTTCAATTCTGGAGCTAGATCATCATCATTGGATCATGGAGCATCATCATCATCACTACTGCTGTAATCGGCATCTTGATCACTAGGCTATCTCTGAATTATGCTTGTCATAGGAAGTTCTACAGAGCCAAACCTTTTTCATGTTGGATGTAGGCCCACAATATGTAGGTCTTCATCATCACCTCGAGTGGTCTGATAGAGGTGGTCTTTTAGGGCTCATTAAGTGCATATGAAATGCCTGACAAGAGTATCCTAGGAACAGTTTACATGCCTAAGCACGACCGGAAAGATCTCCCAGGGATTATATGCATCCCTTCACAAAACCTTTAAAGAGTATCTCAGGATCAATTTACGTGCCTCAACATGATCGGCAAGATCTCTAAAGAGAATCCCAGGACTTATTACGAGCACATAGCTCAACCTATCGGATATCCGGGATTGATTACATGTGATTAGGAAAAACCTTAAAAGAATATCCCAGGAACAGTTTACGTTCCTAAGCACAACTGACAAGATATCTCAATAGCATCCCAGGACTTATTACGAGCACACAGCTCAACCTATTGGATCTCTAGGACTGATTACATGCCTCCCTAGAAAAACCTCGAAAGAGCATCCCAGGACTGATTACGAGCACACAGCTCAACCTATCGGATCTCTTAGGATCTTTTACATGCTACCTGCACAACTTGCCACATATCCTTGACCTCTGAGTATCATCTTAAAACTCATGATCCACCTGATCATCCTCGCACAAAGCATCATCCTGATGCTAATGATCAACTTGATCATCATCATACCATACATAATCCTGATGTACATCATCATCACATGATCATCCTGATCATCGTCATTGCATCGTCCTGATGCAAATCATGCAGAGCATCGTCCTGATACTCATCACACATGATCATCTTGATCATAGTCACTGCATATTCCTGATGCATATCATCCAAAGCATTGTCTTGATACTCATCACACATGATCATCCTGATCATCATCACTGCATCGTCCTGATGCATATCATACATGATCCAACTGATCATACAAAGCATTCAACTAATGCATATACAAAGAAGGAACTGGAGCATTGTCCTGATGCTCATCACACAAAGCTTACATCCACAGCCATGGAAGGATCCTCCTATCACCATTCTTAGAATGTCTCCTGCAAATGTGTCCCATCAATTCTTCCTCAAAGTATCTTCTATTTGAAGAACACCAAGCCTCTTTCTAAAGTACTCAAACTTCACTCTAGCTAGTGGTTTCATCAACACATCTGCAACCTTCTCATCCGTTGCAACATACAGGAGTTTCACTCCTCCTCTCTGCACCATATCCCTGATATAGTGATATTTGATCTCGAAGTGCTTCGACCTGTCGTGGAACACCGAGTTCTTAGACAACTTCACACATAACTCTGGTTGTCACAAAAGATACCAGTAGCATCCAACAGAATATCAAATACCTCAGATAGTAGCTTCCTAAGCCATACTGCCTCACAACTAGCCGACCAAGATGCAACATACTCTGCTTCGGCTGTACTCAGTGCTACGCAGGACTGCTTCCTACTAAACTGAGAGATCACACCTGATCCCTTACTGAAGCAGCACCCATAAGTGCTCTTATTATCTGCAGCATTTCCTACCCAATCTGAATCAACATAACCCTCTAGTTTAAACTTTTGATTCGCATAATACTTGAGCCCATAATCAATCATACCCTTCAGGTACCTCAGGATATGATTTACAGCAACCAGGTGAACACCTCTGGGATCCGTCAGGAACTGGCTCAATGTGTTCACTGCAAAGCAAATATCTGGCCTTTTGTTCATCAGGTACATCAAGGACCCAATAATCTGACGATACACAGTGACATCAACCAGCTCAGATGAAGCATCACATAGAAGCTTCAGGTTTGATGCCATAGGTGTGGTCATGGCCTTGCAATCCATCATCCCGAACCACTTCAGGATCTCTACTGCATACTTCCCTTGTCCATGGAATATCCCATTTGAATTTTCCACACCTCCATACCTAGAAAGTAATGCATCATCCCCAAGTCCTTCATCTTGAACTCGGCAACAAGCTTCCTCTTCGTATCGAAAAACAATCTATCCTCACCTGTAACAAACAGGTCATCCACATATAATAGTAGTATCACTAGATTGCCTTCCTCAACCTTGTAGCAAAGGTTCGAATCTGCTTTACTCTTGGTAAAGACCAAACTGGATAGAAAGTTGTCTATCCTACCATACCAAGTGCTAGGAGCTTGCTTCAAGCCATACAAGGCTTTCTTCAACTTGCACACATATGACTCCCTATCATGTGTCTCAAAATCAAGTGGCTGCTCCACATACACTTCCTCTTCGACTACACCTTTCAAGAAAGATGTCTTGACATCCATCTGGTGTATCTTCCACTTCATCACTACAGCCAAGGAAAATACTGATCTGATGGAAGTGTATCTGGCCATAGGTGCAAATTCTCTTCATAATCTATCCCTCATTCTAGGAGAAGACACGAGCCATAAACCTCGCTTTGTATTTCTCTATGCTACCATCTGCCGCATGCTTGATCTTATAGATCCACTTGGAAATCACAACAAAATTCTGTTCTCTTATTGGGACCACATCCCAAACATGATCGACTGGTACTCCTCGATCATGGCATCCATCCATTACTGTATCCCAGATCCTAGGAAATTTGGACTCTTCAATATCTTCAATAAAAAAATTTCTTGAACTTTGTTGCTGGAACAAATGTTGTTGTCATTCTTTTGTAGGTGTTTGTACACAATCTTTCCTACAAGTCAAATTTAATTGCATGATTAGAAACTTCTCATAGTTTTTCAAAATAAATTCTTACACATAAATACATATGTCATACAGTCATGCAATTATCTTATCCAATGCTTCAATACAACATTCATCCATATCCCGTATTCATATGGTAACTTTCTAGATGCCATCCATCTCTACCAGAACATTGTTAAGAGTGTGCACTACTCCCAACATGTCAGCAAAGAGGTTTCATTCTAGATAAGTAGCAATGGAATTTTGTAAAGTACCATAGGCCACTTACCCATTACTTGCATATTAGTAGTATCTTGTTCATTAATGCTACTTTTCTAATATACATAATGTCCATCCCAAACCTAGGAATATAAGTATGTACATGAATGAACAACATCATTTAAGTAATAAGAAATGAAAATTCAAATACTTATCTTTGTTTGTTTGTTGGGTGGACTCCCTCTCAATATTTGCTTCCTTGCAGGAACTACTAGAGTGTGCTCCCTCTTGATCTTTGCTTCCTGGATTACCTGTCCTTGAACTTATATTCATCCTGGACCACTATGTATGCTTAAGTGTGCACTAGTGTCATGATTGTGCCATCCTCAAGATCTCATACATAATCATACATCCATTGGTATAATCTCAATACTATCAAAACATTATGATCCTAAATAAACTTAACATGTATGGTCATGATTATTTCACACACAAGTAATTTATCACAAGCATTGGTATTCAAGGTTTCAGGGAAGAATTCTTTTATTCATGCATAATCTTATTTGACCATAGGACTCTTCTGGTTAGTCATATCATCAATCAAAGTAAGAAACATAATATGCATAAACTATTGATTACTGAAACTTCCAAGTTCAAGAATAATCATTCATACAAAAGTATAAGATCCTAACACAAGGTAGGATTCTAACTTGATATAGGAAAAACATACCTGGTTATCATGTTAGCTAATTATGTCTAATATACCTGCATAATGTCTTCTTGTTCTCTTCAATGACTTGTGCTAGTAACCTGCATATCTCATAGGTTAAGCATTGTAGAACCAAATTATACATACCTCGTAAGTAGAGCTTCTATGTGATCCATCTATGGATGAGTCTTTGTCTTCATGTCACCATGGTCTTGATCTTGATTTGTACCTTTCATGTTAGTGGATAACATTATCCTCATACAACACCATAGTGCATTAGTACAATCATAAGTGTCATAACCCTAATCAATGAATGTCTTCTATCGTGCATTCATACTTTTACTAGGGTGATAAGAAAAGTATAAAATTAATCAAGATTGTTACTAAACTCAATAACATGAAGACAAACATGTCATAAACTTAATCATAAATAGATTTCAAAACATACCTGTAAGTCATACCTGTTAGATTGCTTGTAGTAGTAGTTGTTGTTGTTGTTCCTTTTGTTCTTAGGACAATTCTTCTTGGTATGTGTTGTGAGAGCTTGATCTTCATTCCCCAACTTTTCTTCTCGGACCACAAGCCTAGCTTCTTCTTGTGAACATTCCTCCCACAGTCTATTGAAAGAGATCAATTTCCTTCTTGCACAGATTCCTTGGATGAAGGAGTCCCATGATGTAGGTAGGCCATTCAATGTGGTCATTACAATTTCACAATTCTCTTACTACTTCATCCATAGCTTCAATTTGTTCCTTTATTTGAGATACCTTAGAATAGTAGGATTGAATGGTCTCTCCATTCTGAAGCTTTACCCCTTTCAATTGGTTCTACAAATTCATCTTCCGATTTATGTTCTTTCCTTCAAGCAACTTGGTCAAGGAGTCAAATATCTCCTTAGGTGTCTTTAGGGAAGACACATGAGGTATGAGATGGTCTTTGATAGAACCAACAATGATTCTCTTATCCTTGACCAAGTTCTTCTTTTGTAAGGCTTTAGCCTCTTCTCCCTCTGGGATAGGAACCTCTTCACTTATTTAAGTGTCCAACTCATTCTCTTCTAGGATTAACCCAATCTTATACTTCCAGGCTCGGAAGTTATCAGCTCCTTCAAGCTGATCCTGAAGCTTGGTGTGGTGAGACATCTTAAAGAGTACTTCAAATGGAAATAGAAAATTTATTAGGTCTTACCACTTGATTTACTAAAAACCATATCTGGAGCTGGATTAGGGTTTGTCAGAGAAACCCTAAAAATTCAAAATTTGAATTTCAAACTTCTAAAAGGATAGAAAGATGTGCCTTGCTGAGTTAGTCAAGCTGGTATTCTCCAAATTTGAAAACTGCAAAATTTGACCCCTCAAAATTGCCTTTGAAACTTTTGAATTCACTACACATGACCCCGAACTAGGGTTTGATTTTCCCGAAGCTTCACCCAACCAAAAATTTTGATCTTGGTCTCTAAACTTCGATTTTTCAGAGGCACTTCCAGCTGTGGTCTCATATTTAGGAAATTCCAACTTTCTCTGAAACCCTAATTTCCCACAATAGTGACGGGCCAAAAACTGAAAATGCTCATAATTGAATTCTTTCTCAACAGAAAGATGCGCCCTTGCTAGGAGAGTCAATATAGCCTCCTGCCTTTGATGATCTGTGGAGAGAAACACAAAAATTAAGAATCCCTAGCTTTCGCAGCTGCACGGTGCCTTTTTCTTAGGTCAGCTTTGATACCATGTTAATTTTTCGATAATTTCATTCCATTATCATTCAATATAACTAAGAGAATAACATGTACATCATATCTACAACATATCAATCATAGACACAAAAGCAATCACACAAGAGCCACAAAGTTTCATAGGGGAAAACCAAGCAGGTGAAAAACCCCACAACTTCCTCAGAGATAGAATAAGCCCCAATACAAGATCACAAGGATCAAACCCAATAAGATGTCTCTAGCAGATTCTCCTCCTCCTCCTCCACTAGTGCACCACTTTCTCTCTTAGCTATGCGAGCTTGAGAAGTGATTGAGTGAGTCAAATGAGAGACACAACCTCTCTATTTATACACTGACTTGACCTGCCAATAAATCACTGGGGCCGACTTTCTACTCAAGTCTAATAACCCAACCACTTGACCTTACTAGGACCGACCCATCACTGGCGATCTAATAAACCATCAATACAAATGACGACACTTACAATGTAACTTGCGACACTTGCAAATACAAATGAAAACACTTCCAATCAGAGGAATAATACATTTTTGTTGTATATACAATAAAGTACAAATGTAATATACAAGTGAATATCTTCCAAAGTTGCAAAGACATTAGCAGGCACATATGACCATCCTATCATACTAGATCATCTGGGATCAAGTGTGAAATATTAGCATTGGTAAAAAAAGTATAGTACAGGTGTTTCCATTGCAGCCGCAAAGATGTATACGTATCTGTAAAGTAGTGGGCCCCTAACACATTTGTATGTGGCCACATTACTTTATATAAGCAAGCACACAAGTTTAGTAGCTAAGGGTTAAAAGGATCTAATGATGTAGTACATGTTTCGCTGTAGCAGCCACCACTATGTACATGAGCTATTATGAGATGGAAACAATAAATATTGGCTTTGTTGGATAAACCAAGCATAAGTAGAACTAATAAATGTAGTACAAGTTTCTTAGGTAGAGATAAAAAGAATTATATACAATGAGCTTATGAGCTCATATTTATTTATTAAATTCTATTTTAAAGTTATTATAACATATGTTATGTTTTAAATTCGAAATATCTTGCAAGTTATTTAAAATGAAAAATTAATATTGCTTTAAAATTTTGAATGCTCAAATATATTATTTTCAAATTCAAAAAATCATTTTTTATAATTATGAAATTTTTATTATTTTATTTGTGCCTAAGTAGAACTCCAACATTACCACTATAATTTAGACAATGAAAAAATATTTTTTTATTTATTTACTATTTACATTAATATTACCTAAATTTAAAAAAGATACATGCCAATGTGATAAAGCTTATCATGTTTAGTTATTCTTCATCGAAATTCATGAAATGGTAACAGCTATAAAAATAGAGGGTATGCTTAATCTAACTAGGATCATCCTATTTAATTTGAGATCATTGTTATTGAAAACTAATTGACTCCCATGAATTTGGGATCATTTTTATTGAAGAGGATGTCGATTACAGATATAACGTGAGAAAATCCCAAGAGCTTGAAACATTATTATTGAGAAGGATTTTGTAGTTGATGAGATGGTGTGAATGGTAAACAAGAAGTACAGTTCTATTATGTAAGTCATCACCTAAACTAGCTTGAGGTCGCATAGGATAAAAGACAACCAAAATGTCCCACTTTTCCAATGATTTTGGGTCCAAAACCGATTAAATTTCTTGTTGGAAATTGTTATTTAGCAATTTCACTTGAGGTGAACTAAGATGTATGGGACCGAATATTCCTCTTATATTTTTATTTAGCTTGAGGTGAACTAAGAGGTGATTTTGGGTCCCACTTTTAATTCAATTTAAATGCTAGCAGTAGACCGGACTCCAAGCATTCAATAAAGCTGAGCACTCAAGAGACCCTAATTCCAAGGTGCAGTGCTGACGTAATAGGGAGACAGATGTCAAGGAAAATCCCCACTCCAAATTTTGAAACATTTTTAAAAATTTTAACTATGGAAAAATTTGCAAATTCTGAAAATTAGCAGGCACAGATGAATGAATAGATGAAAAATCATCACATTATGTCATGGACATAATAACATTAAAAAAACTACTTCAACCCGAAGCTCTTCGCCACTATTTGTAAAATAAAAGGTTTCTATAATTCCACTAGAAAGATTGAAGTCCTATTAGAAATATTTAGTCCTAAGGCGAGTGTGGATCCAAGGTGGAGAGACATGAGAAGCCCATGTTTCATATAAAAAGCTGCAAGCGTCCGGTGGGGAAGTTGTCCCAGCTTGTGAAGGTTTCCAATAATGAGCAATGCGAAAGGCCCCAGGAGCAGCCTCGCCTTTCTTTCCCTAGACAAGAAGCTCCATGCCACTACCGATACAACAAATATAAGAGTAGTGTCAAGTTTAACATAAAACTCTATGCTCTCTTAAACATGTCGTTGTTCAAACCCCAATTTCATCATCATTCCTTTAGTCAACCAACTACCCACAGTACAACTAGCTCCACCAAATACAAACCACTGCAAGATACTTAAAATTACATTCAACTATAAGACACTATACCTAATTGCATTTTTAAAAATTTTAAAATTTATAACTAATAAAATTAAAATAGTGTATAATTTAAATTTTAAAATTAATAAAGCTAACACATTGCAATTTAATTTTTTTTTTAATTTATAATTGATAAAGTTAAAATATTGTATAATTTCAAATTTTATTATGCCTAATCTATGAGGATTTCGATTTTGATTCATCATGGTTCGCATGTCCTTTCATGGAATTAATACATGTCCTCGTTCATATCAGGGATTCTATGGAGGTGACACGGATTATGATGAATTTTCAAATTTAAAATTGAAGCATATAATGTCCATTTTAATTGAGAATTTTATTTTCTTTGGTTTTATTTTTACTTTGTTGAAATTTACATATGTTTTTTTCCATGTGTTTAGATATAAACAATAATAGAATAAAGTCTTATTGAGAAAGTATAAAAATTACTATAACTAATGGACGGTGAAAATCTTACATCAGTTTTGAAAACAACTTTAAATTGACAAACCTTGTGATGTGGGACATAAAGAAATTCCTCTTTAAAATATTTGTCACTCTCGTTATCTTATATGGCTGTGAAGCTTAGGGTTGCAATTTTTTTAGAGAATCATAGAGAATAATTGAGCAAATCCAAAAGTGGCTTAGTACCTATAATATTAAAATTAAGAGAAATACGTGCTACCCTATTCTCCTCTTCGAAACAGGGCTCTCTCCCATTGAAAGCATGGCTATGAATAGTTATATAATGTACAAACACAAATTAAACAACATAGGAGACTGTCGGCTTCCTAAAATTGCTCTTAACTCTAGCCAAAACCACCTATGCCTCAAGCACGGGTGGCATAAAGATGCCATGACTTGGTTAAATCATTCGGGGATTGACGTAATTGCCACTTTGAAAAACCTAGATAACATTAAAACTGTCATTACTTCCATGTTCAAAGAGAAAATGTGGTGTAAGGAATATTTAGAAGTTAAAATAAAATACGATATTATAAAGAGATAATTAACCATAATCTTGAGGATCAAAATTTTCTTTCTATCGTAAAGAGATCAAAGAAAAAAATCAATATTGCGAAGATTAAAACGAACTCTCATGAGCTTCGTAGTGAAACCATGAGCTGGACTACCCCTAAAACACCGTGGGTGGGAGGGATTTTCCATCTTTGCGAGTCTATGAGAGTCGAAGATGAAAATCACTTTTTCTTAGGGTGCCTAGCCTACACGCACGTTAGATCTGAGTTCCGTAATCTTTACTGGAACATGAACCTCTCTCACCTTCTAACTTCTCAAAACTATGGCAAACTAGAGACACTTCTCTTTAACTTTTTGAGCATAAAATTAATATTTTGAAACAAAACAACTAATATATATCTTATCTTTTCTTTTAAAATCTGATACACTGAATTTGGTATCACCGAACATTAATCGCCATTATCATGATCATAAAATCTTATTCCAAATTAAAAATCTTATAATAAATATAAATCAAAAGAATAACCTAAATAAATATTTGTTGGATTTTAACCTATTTATCTCTCATATTTTAATATAAGTTAGTTTTAAAAATAACATCGTTAGCATATATATTAAAATAATAAAACAAACTCTTTCAATTATTATGAAAATTTTTATTTCAAAAATTACCTTTAATTTACACATGTAGGTCAGATCGATCTTTGTTTTTTTATGCTTTTGGTTGATAAAAATATCTATGAGTAAAGACTTCTTTATTGAGTCAAAAGAATAACCTAAATAAATATTTTTTTGGATTTTAACCTATTTATCGCTCATATTTGAATATAAGTTAGTCTTAAAAACAACATATCTATGAGTAAAGACTTCTTTATTGAGTCAAAAGAATAACCTAAATAAATATTTTTTTGGATTTTAACCTATTTATCGCTCATATTTGAATATAAGTTAGTCGTTAGCATATATATTAAAATAATAAAATAAACTTTATATTAAAATAATAAAACAAACTCTTTTTTGGTATGAAAAATTTTATTTACAAACTTACCTTTAATTTACACATGTAGGTCAGATCGATCTTTGTTTTTTTATGCTTTTGGTTGATAAAAATATCTATGAGTAAAGACTTCTTTATTGAGAAATGTAATTTTTTATAATAAATTAAATTTAATGATGAGATGTCAATACTTATCAGTGTTACAAAACTCGGTCAAGTTCTTGTGAGTCGTTGAGAATTCGCGAGGTTTTTTTAGCACTGACGTTTACTCAAAAAATCAGAAAAAAAATCGGGTCCAAGTTTTGCCGAGTCGACATCGATTTTTTCCCGAAAACTTGGCCACGTTTTTCCTAAAAACTCACGAGTCAACCTAATAACTCGATTGCATAGAAAAAAAGGGAAAAAGTTGGGTTTAAGGCCACAGATTGGCCGTTTTTGGTCTCATTTTGACATTGCAGTGACAGAGAAAGGAACTAAGGAGTAGGGGATCATTTCACCTAAGCCCAAGGAGGATTTTAGCTATCATTTCATTCGCTATCAAGGATTAAATTTGAAGATTGGAGCTTGCAATTTGGATATTTTTCCATTGTTATGACAACTGAAAGTAACTAAAAAAATTTGCCATCATTTCTCATTTTTCCAAGAGGGGTTCTTGTTGAGTTGATTTGGCAATGACTTCTATGGCTTCATAACTGATTTTTAAAGGCTCTCAAACAATGTTTTTGAACCTCTTATGTTATTTGCAATAATGAGTATGCCAAAAATATGTTTTCTCCTTTTTTTCTTTCCTTAGGTTGTTAAAAATCCTCACAAAAATGTCCACTTTTTCTCTCTCATCATATCAATGTTTAAATGCTCAATAAATCTTTGATTTCTTGGTGTTTTTTACATTTCCATGAAACACATGTGCTAAAAAACGTTTTTTTTCCCTAGGTTGAAACTTCAATTTTCCATATACAAGATGCCGAAAGCTTTGGATCCATTTTGGGAATGGGGTACAACTGTTGACCGACACAATCGACAGGTTCTCACTTGCAATCTATGTGAGAAGAAAATGATGGGTGGTATAAACAAGTTGAAATACCACCTTGCACAAATAACAGGGCATGATGTAGGTCCTTGCAACGAAACAATCCTAGAAATCATTCTTAAAGACACACAAGCGATTGAGTTAATTGGGATAAAAAAAAGAATACAAGGAGGCCGTGAGAAATCAAATTGATTCAAGAACAAGGTCCGCAATAGGAGTGGGGGATAGTGGGACAAGTCCGGATACTCACTCCACACAACAGTCCAAAGTTCCTTCACCTTCGACAACATCACCTTTTTTTGTGCCAAGATGCACACCTAGTGCACAACCTTCTTTGAAGTCAATGGTGAAAGTAAAGGAGAAATAAGAAGTTGACAAACTTATGGGTCGATGCTTGTTGTGGAGTGATATTCCATTCAACATTTCCAGGAACCCATTTTATGTGTCCATATTTGAGGTGGAAGCTATTGTTGGACTAGGGTATAATCCCCCCACTTATGAGGAGTTGAGAGGGCCCATCCTCCAAGATGAAAAGGTCGATTGCACTTGCAGGTTGGAGGAGCTTCGAAAATCATGGGACTTAACAGGATGCACTATTATGTCAGATGGTTGGACCGATATGAAGTGTAGGACCCTTCTCAAATTCTTGGTCCATTGTCCCAGGGGGACTATGCTTATGAAATCCATGAATGCATCTACACATATCAAAGACGCGGGTTTACTATGTAGTTTGTTGGATGAGTTCATCCAAGATATTGGCCCGCAACATGTTGTCCAACTCATAATGGAAAATGTTGCAAATTATGTGGCTATTGGTAGGATGCTTATGACTAGGTATCCTACAATATTTTGGACTCCTTGTGCCGCCCATTGCATTGATTTGATCCTAGAGGATTTAGTTAAGACTGATTGGATCAAGAATACCATTAATTCAACATGGAGCATCACTGAATTCATATACAATCATGCAGCAGTGATTAGCTTGATGAGAAAGTTCACAGGTGACAAAGAGTTGGTGTGGCCTTCCATCACATGCTTTGCTACCAGATTTATTTCTCTTCAGTCTCTCTTGAGTTCTATGTGGGACTTGCAGGCCATGTTCTTTTCAGCTGATTGGCGTGCTTTATCATTTAGCACTAAACCAGAGGGGCAAGCCACATTCATGTTAGTTACATATGATGAGAGCTTTTGGGGTGCAGTGAAGGAGGTGTGCACTATCACTGAAACTTTGGTAAAGGTTCTACGATTGGTTGACGGATAGAAGCCCATTCATGCCTATTATGAGGAAAGGGGAGATCAAGAAAAGGAGAGACAAAAAATGATATGGGGGGTGATTGATGAGTGATGGAATCACACACTCCATGACCCCATTCATGCTGCAGGGTTGTACCGCAACCCTGCATTTTCTTACTCATATGCATTTAGATTTGATGGAGAGGTTATGTATGGATTCTACAAGTGTGTCCATAGGATGGTGCCAGCTAGTGCAGATGATCATACACATCTCTCCCAAGACTTGTAAGAATATAATAGAGGCATAGGATTATTTAGGTTTGATATAACAGTAAATGACAAGACCAACCTGATGCGAAGTAAGCTTCACCTTCTTTCAACTTTCAACTTTCAAATTTCATTTGCTCTTTCCAATCCTTTGTTTTAAATTTCATTGTCTTTATGTTTGACTTTTCTTAAATCGTTGTAGATACCTAGTGCGAGAACTACAACAATTGTGTACCTATTCTACAGTGGCTTTCCATTTGGGTGCTCAACCAGACATGTATCTCTTCCAGTTGCGAGCGCAGTTGGAGTGTATTTGAAAAGTACACTCCAATAAGTGCAACCGGTTAGAGAATTTCAAAATTCAAATTCATTGTAAATTAATAAATTCCAATTTATAATTTTATACCCCTTTACCTTCTAACTTATGTATTAAATTATTAATATGTTGTAAATTTATAATTTAATTATAATATTTTTTATCCTCTTACATGTTGGATACTCCACACCTAAATGATTTGGTCTACATCCATTACAATCTCAGGTTGTGGGTGACGCAGCTTGATAGAGAAGTTGATGCAAAGGCCATCTCATTGGATGGGATTGACACCACTGCTACATGAAGGGAAGAGTGTGAAGATCCTGTTATGAGGATCCTAGATGAGGATTTTCCAATTCCAAACAAGTTTCATGCTGAGTCTGGGAGTGTTCCATGATCAACGATAGAGGGAGATAGACCCGATTGTAGCACTGGTACTCATAGAGGAGGAGGACTGCCTCCTCAACCTACTTCTTCAGGACATCAATTTCGGCCACCTTCTCTTGTTTTTATAGGAGTTTATTTTACAGGGTCTTCTTCTAGAGGACATCAGACTCTAGTATGAGACCCACAAGCCTCAAGGGCACCTATTTCTAGTTCTAGAGGAAGGACCATTTCTGTAGGGATTACCAGGAATCGATAGTTTATTTACTTTATTTCAT
Source organism: Larix kaempferi (assembly GCA_027924585.1). Lineage (NCBI taxonomy): Eukaryota > Viridiplantae > Streptophyta > Pinopsida > Pinales > Pinaceae > Larix > Larix kaempferi. Next base: position 1,923,402 of record BSBM01000640.1, read on the forward strand.
TGTAGATGACTCAGGAGTCATGATGAGGATCATGAGATACATTTGTTATATTTTTTATGACTCGGGATTTAGGACACGATCTAGTTTTGATGTGTGATGTATCTCTAGACATCTTGTATATCTTATATATCAGTTTTATTTCCATATTCATGTGGCAATGTTTTTATTTGATGTTATTGTTTCTTTAGATGTTTAAAAATTTGAAAAAAAATATATAATTTTTGTACTTTTTAATTTTGTCAAGTTTTGCCAATGTGTTGCTGAGAAAATGTTTCTTGGACCTTACCGAGTTTTTCGCCGCGCCATTGTTTGTAACATTGATAATTATTTTCATGTGATATATAATTATTTATTATTTTATTTTACAATTTGTAATTATTATATTTAATTACCTCATGGTGGATATATTTTCATTCTTTAAATTATTATTAGTCAGGATTGAAGAAACCTCAAATATTATGCATCTAATCAAGTAATCAAGGATGAGATGTTAGGTTTTATCATCCTTGCAAGTTTTTTCATGTGATACTATTTGATTTATTTGCAAAATAGATTTGATTCCTGAGGTAAATTCATTTTTTTTCAGTTGGTTTTGTAATCTACTGCAAAATACTATTAACTCACTGCAAAATACTTTCTCGGAATCCAATCCAGTCCATGGTTTTGCAATCCGTTGGAAAATACTATTGATCCAATCGATCTAACCTTAATCGGTTAATCCAAGGATCGCTAGGAGATCATGCTTGCTCAGGGCTCGATTGGAATGGGGGTCATGAATCACATAGAAAGGGAAGGCCATAAGGTCCATCCATTGGCATCTTAGCGAGATTTGTTTATTATTTTATTTATTGCCTTTCAACGGAAATGAATTTCAATATATATATATATATATATATATATATATATATATATCCTGAAATATTGTTAACACATTGGAGTTAATATTTTTTGTTTTGTTATGAATGATGACACTAAACTCCGAAAGTAGTTTAGAAGAGATACACAAAATCTAACTAATTATTAAAAGTTGAAAAAAATATGATATATATATATATATATATATATGAAAACCAAACGATGAGTAAAGGAGAGATTAGCTCCATGGCGATGGCTAGAGGAGAGCCATGCCTATGGCTTGGCTCTGTCTTCGACTCCTCGTCAGTTGATATCATAACATTCGAATAAATAGCTAAAGAAATAGTTGAGAGAAAGAGAGTCTCCTTGTTTTGTTAAGAAGCTAGACCAGAACCATGATTCCATCACAGCTGCATGAAATAAAGCTTCATAGCCGCATGAAATAAAGCTTTTATTTTATCTAAGAGGTTTCTGACTGGTAGTTATTTATAAATTGTTTTGGGTATTAATATACTAGAAAGTATTATGTAGTATTAAAGAAACATAATATTAATTTTAACATTAATATTAACTTCAACATTAAGGTTGACTTCAACCTTGGCTTGAATCCATCTATGGATTGAAGTCGACCATGGATTGAAGTCAACCTTGGATTGAAGTTAACCTTGCTTAAAAGTCAATTATGTGATAACAACATTTAAGGTAAGGATGTGTCTACCCTAAATGGGTATGTTACTATGGAGTGGTGAGGTTCAATCGTCATAAATGAACAATTCTCTAACATTTACTAAGATATTATACCAATTATCTAGCATTTCCTAAGATCTTTAAACCATTATGAATTCAAACTAAACTTGAGAAGAAAAACTTAAACTCATGAATGGAAGGAGAATTGAATTGTTTCATTTTATGCCAAAGAAGAAAATATACTTACAATCAATCTTGCTTGAGATGTATCGATCCTCTCTTGCTTTGAGCTATCCTTCTCCATCCTTGCCTTTGATGCAGATGAGTTTTCCAATCCTCAAAATATCCCTAGCATGCCTTTGCTCTTCCTTTTTTCTTCTTCACCATGTCCCAAATGCATTTGTTTTATAGTATTGGTAAATGGGATCTCAAGTTTCATCTTTCAATGTGGGATAATCCCTTTCTTGATTTTTTATTTTTTTTATTCAAAATCCACTTTCCATAGTATTTTCAGGCTTTTTTCAAAAATTCAGAATTCTCAAGCACAATTAATGCAAGCTTGTGCATTTCTTCTCACTGTTGACTAGTGGAGCTTAGATTTGAGCCTTCAATTGAGCAGTTTAATCACTGAACCTTGTCTCTTTGGGATACCTCTTTCTTCACTCAATCCTTTTGATCATGGAAGTAGTGATTAGATAAGAGAGGACTGTTCTCCTAAGTACTTGTCTTCTGTCTTCATGGTGTGGGTGCATAGTAAAATTTGCTTCTTCCTTACACTTTGTTAAGGGTGTTAATTTGATTGTTAACAGATGACCCCTAATGTGTGAGATCCGAAGCAGAGCTAAGGGACGAAATACATTGTGGAAATTGATACTCTTTATTGATCAAAGCAAGGATGATAAAGGATTAGCTCATGGGTGCAGGATTTAGGGAAACACCTGCAAGTCAAACATAGCAATTTCTCAAATATAAAATATCTTCTTGAGGCGGCGATACCCATGCTCAGTAGTAAACAAGCATAGCCACAAACAATACACAATGGATCCATGTCAAAAGTAAATTTTTCAAAAGTGTAAACATGCACTTTGATGAGTGCGAGAACAAGGTCTTCATCGAACTTCTGACATGGTAGTTTAATCTTATGGAACTCGGGCAGTGCATCGATGAGTGATAGAACTATTTTTCCCAAGGTCTTCAATACAAACCGACGATAGTACGAGTTTATATCATGCGAATAAATGAACTAATGTCGAGCATAATAAAACACCATCTGATTACCGGTCATTGATGTATATTGTTAACAGATGCGAAGAGACCCACCAATAATGATAATGGATTCTGAGGTACTGAGTACAAGCTAGCAAGTGTGAAATAGATGTTCTGAATTCGAACACTTCTACAATCGAATAATCAAGGGTCATTGATGTATACACACTTTCATTTACGAGGAAACCTGCCACTAATGACAACAATATCTAAGGTACTCCTAGGTTTTGAGATCCATTTCCTATATGATGATTTGGTGTCGATAGGAATAGATCCATCGGAAGGAGGGAATTAATGCATCCCACATCAACCAATATGAAACAAAGATCAATAGTTTGATATAGTTTGGTAGAACTGTGAGATACAACACTGTATACTGACACAAGGAAGGCTGACATGATTGGTCAGGAATATTTGAGGAATGGCCGACATAGTTTGAACTTCCCTTGAACACATAACATGACATAGAATGGAAACTTGGAAAAATAGGACTTGAGTAACTGACCTTATTGAAATCTGCCAATGCCAGATGCATTAATGAAAGCTCCATTAGTGACGGGAAGGATAACCCATCGGTGGATATGTGTTCAAAATACTGGTACAATTTCCCAAGGAAAATGTAGATGGTTTACTAATGGCGGATACACAATTATGTGTCATGTTCAAGGGTGAGAAGGACTGACTGTTGCCATTTTATTCAAGGATATAATATGAAATGATTCAATTCTCCCTCTTTTTTGGATTTTTGTGTTTTCCAATTTTTTTCCTTTCTCATTTATTAGCTTGAAAAAGGAATAAAACATGCTATGATACATTAGAGGAAATGAGTGTCTCAAGGGAATGCGCCTATATTGAAAGGGCATGGGTCATGCCAAGGAAAAGATACATATTGCAAACAAGGGCTTAGCTAGTTATGTACACTCTTATGGGTGTTTCCTCCATAGATATGTGTCAAATATACAAAAGCAATTGTTTATAGGAATCATGTAACAAAAAGTGACTGCAAAAGCAAATACGCAACATAAGAAATAAGCAAGGAAGAAGTTGGCACAAATGTTCAAGTGGATATTTTAACACATGCTTATGTAAAATGACAAAAAAAAATGAGCCTATCAGGATATGGTCAGGAATGTATGAAAGAGAAATATGTGGTCTCAAACTCCAAGTCATGACAGGACGAATAGGGCTCTTGGGCCTATGAGAATAAATCAGCATGGGAACCAAAATGGAAATGGGGTGCTGGCTAGAGAGTCCCATGTTTGGTAGGATCTTCTATTGGAATGGTGGAAAATACAGATATGATGGGGTAACCCACCAATTTCCAACAGGTTCAATCCTAAGGAAAATTTGGGTTTGAAAAGGTTCAAATGCATCTTTACAGAGGGATAATTTAATTCTATATGCAATTTTCCAAATATACCTGATCAGATCAAAGAACATGCAAAAAATGCTCCTATGCTTGGGTAGATTTAAACCAAGTATGCTCCCAGTGGCCCCACAAAAGATGTCCTTAGGTGGGTGCAACCAAATGTTCACAAATTCATGGATAGCTTCATCTGATGATAAAATATAATCCAATAAATCATGTGAGCTGGGACATCTCATAGCCCAAATGGACCAAGTAACCGAATCATATTCCTCCATCAAGGGAATATTTTGATCTGAATCCGCCAAAGCTATTTGAGTAGCTTTGTATGAAACTTCTATGACAAATAGGGGTGATCCAAATGCTTGCCAACATTTAAATGAAATTACACAAGGTGAGATCCCTTCATCCACTATGGTTAGACAGATGTTCTTACCATGAGTTGTTACTTTAATATGAAAAGAAACTTCGAAAAGGATCCTACACATTGAATGGTTTATGTCTAATGTGATCGAAGTCGCATCAGATGGATCAACAACGCTAATTGTAGACAATATTTTCTTTCTTTGCGCAAGACGACATTGAAATACCTCCAAGGACGACATGACACATGGTACTTGAGCTAGGTCATCGAGAGCATTACCATTATGAGCATCTCATGTGTTAGGATTATGCATTGTTCTACATAGAAAATCTTTGGGGGGTGTTAATGATTAAATTGTTCCCTTTTGTTTTTATGATTTTTCTCTTATGCTTAGTTTGTTATTTTGCTTTCAATTTATTTGTATTTAATTTTGATTGATTTTATTTTACTTTAATAGGAAATTTTCAAATGGCTTATCAACATAGTATTATCCTCTAACTTTCATGATATGCTTTTTCAAGCTTTATTATAAATTCTATGACTAAGTTTCAAGTTTTATGACAAGGGTATTTATCAAAGATGCTATTTTGAAGATTCTGGTAGCGCAAATTGTAAAATAGATCCTAATGTGCTACAAGAATTCACTATCATGGAAAAATGTGATCATTTATGCTGGGTAATGGTTTGCTAAATTTATGATGACCGGAGAAAGTTTTGCTATGATTATTTGATGTGCTAACACACATGTAAAATATTTCTGATAGCGGTGGGTTTTGTAACGTTTCATCATTGGGAAAATCAGAGTTGGAGGCAAAAAAGTTAATTTGGGGATCGCATATTTGAAGCCACCTGTTCGTTGAATGCGGTTATCTCTTAAACCTTAAACATTTGTCATTTTTCTTAAAATCAAAGGTATCATTCGTAGGATATGGTTACTAAAATGGGAAAGAGGAGTGGTAATACCAACAACTTGGAGCCGATGGATATCCAGTGGGCAGAGAAATTTCCGTTATGTGCAGACATGTTAAGGTCCGCTGGATGGCTTAATTGTTTTGAAAAGATCACAAGGTTTAATGAGGAGGTTTCAGTTTTCCTTGCAAAGAACTTGAATGAAGATGTTATTAAATTTAGAACCCTGATATTTCATCTCACGGAAGCCCTAATTTCCAAGGTTACAGGTATCACCATGGAAGGAGAGTTATGGTTCAAGAAACTTCCTTTTGACTCTGACCCAAATCCTTTCCTATTGCCAGGTAAACAAACTCTGAATTGGGGTAATGGAATTCATATTTCAAATTTTCGACCCGAATGGAGGCAGGTGCTAAGCATTATACAAACTTATATCACTTGCGAAGGCAGGTTCTCAATGGTCTTTAAATATCATATTATATTTTTAATGCATCTTAAGATGAATTATAAGATGAATGTGCCATTCTACCTGTATAAGAGTATGCAGAAAATGTCAAACAAGGTAAAGACGTAGTCCAAGGTTTCAAGGCAGTCAGTATTTCACCATGGAGTGATAAAACTTATTATTCAAATAGTCTTAAAGAAAGAGCAGAAGACCTAGGAACATTTTAGGAATATTTTATCTACTGGTCTGGTTTTATCGCTGAGAGGGATGAGCTTGTGAGCAAAAGAAAACCTAAAAAGGAAAACAAGAAGAATAATGGGGCAGAAGTATTGTTACGAGAAATTTTAGATAAGCCCCTGTGAAAGGATAATTTTAAAGGCTCAGAAAACGATGGGAAGATAGATGTATCTGAAATTAACAAACCAAAAATCCCAGGAAGCGATAAGGTTAATGCACTTGAAGGAGAACCAGAACAGGGTCAATAAATTCAAGAAATCAAACAGACTAGTAACCCTATTGTTGAACAATTTCAAGACAAAGTTATATCAGAACAAGATAGGGTTGAAATTCCAGTTGCACAAGCTTCTGCAGAGAATTCAAAAGATAAAACTCCACAAGATAAATATTTTGAGGCAGACGCAAATCTTCTTATACTTTTTAAGGAATCAAGCTAGAGATTTAGAACGAGATCAGCCATGAAAGGAAATATGAAAAGAGGTTCAAGTTCAAATTAGAAAACAAAAGATATAAATATAATTCTAAGCTCTGCAGATGATGAAGGTAAAGAGATAAAAACTAGGTCAGATTCTTGTCAAACCACCCTACAGCAGGACTAAATCATGTTAGAAGAAGCAAGGGAAGAAGTAAATGAAGTTGAAGAAGAATAAATGATTCTTAGAATGGAGCAAGATGAACTTGAAATTGCACAAAGGTTAAAAAAAGATAAATATGAAGAAGAGTTGATCTTCAAAAAGCTGGATATTCCACCTTCCACATCCCAATATTCAACCTTGCATGGATAAATAAACATATGTTCAGAGATTGAAAGACTTAGGAAAGTCCAAAAACAACAGCAAGCAGAAATAGTTTTCCTTAATGAGACAAATGATAGGCTTACAAAGTCTAATAAATGTTTAAGGGAGAACTTAGGAGAAGCTAATGATCGTTATTAAGAGCTAATTGGTGTTTCCAGGAAGGATCTGAAGAGGAAAATAGAAGCAAATACTAAAGTCGATGATTTAAATAGACAGGTGCAAAAGCAGAAATAGAAGAACAAACTTCTATCAGACAAGGTCAAAGACTTAGAAGCCGAGCAACCACAACACAACAAAAGAACTCATGCTTTGGAATGGATTGCAATGTTGGTCGAAGCTACAAGGAAGGTTACCTAATGCCTAGTTTCTTTTTCATTTTTGTATAAAGTATGTAATAACTAGTAGTTAAGGTTTTAATTAAAGATACTAGTTTAAAAAGCTCGATTAGGTAACTGTTTTGAGACCTAAAGACCTAAAAGTAGTTACAAACTACTTCTTTGAAAGATGTTTGAAAGGAAGTAAATGGGAATGAACAAGGGTTCGATGTTTTTGGTTTGAAGCTACTATGGAGTGCTGTTGAATATGCTTGCAAGTTTATCATGTAAGTTTGAAGACTGAGATCATATATATGTGTTATAAGCCATCTTTATATTACTTGACTGTGTTTTTATTTCTGATCAGTGTGGTCATACAGTGCATAATTTCATTCTTGTTTTGATGTTTTTGATTCAATGAATGCTTATGTATTGTAGATATAAACTCGAATGTGTGACTTTGGAATGTGATGGGTTATGCTTTATTAAGATCATGGTTTTAGTTTTTTATGCTACATTGTTTAATTGAAGTTGATTTTTCCTTTCTTTCTTAATATTGAATTTTTCAAACCATTAAACCTAAAACCACCGAAAAAATATTGCTTATTTATCTTGAGATTGTAAAGATTGTGCTGGCTTGTCCCTTAGTAGTCTAGGAACAAATTTTGGCACTAACATCTTTGGGTGCCATTGCCGGGAACGGAAGTGAAGTTTCATCTTCCCTGGGATATCTTTATTGTTCTGGTTTTGAGGTGGACAAAATCAGAGAATTTTTATTTCAGACTACAGTTCACCAAAATTAGCATTTCATAGTGGCTTCCAGGAGGTCTAGGACTAGGGGGAATCCTACTTCACCATTACACCCATGTGTGTTAGATCTAGAAAAGATCTTAAAGAAATCAGAACGAGATACACATACTTCTTCTTTTGGAAGATCTCAATCTTCCCCATCCTTCTTTTCACTGACTCAACTACATTCTTTGTCTCCATTTCTGTATTCTGAACCAAAATTACAAGAGGTTGATATTCAAACTTTTACAAGTCCATTGTCTCCAAAGAAACTCAAAACATAATTATTTACAATACTTCAGTCTAAAACTAATACACCTATCTTTCAACTTAGTTCAGTCAAAACCAATAAACCTTTGTCTTCAACCAGTCAGATTACTTCCAAGATGGTTGGACAACAGTTGGATATGATGGATAGAATGATTGTAGCCAAGTATGCACCCTTAGTGCTTCCACGGCCTTTAAATGCTCTTCCAGCAGGGGATTACCAAAAATATCTACCTAGGTTTAATGGGATGGGAGAAACAACTGCAGAGGAACACTGGACGACATTCCATAGCTATGCTGATAACCAAAATATAGAAGTAAAGGATGTCTGGATGCATATGTTTGTGCGAATTTTGGATAGTGATGTCATAAAATGGTTTAGGGAGCTACCACAAAACTCAATAACCTTGATAGAAGAATTACAAGAAGTTTTCATGAGTCAATGGGGAGACACAAAGGATCACACATATTATATTACTGAATTTGCGGCTCTAAAGAGAAAACATGATGAAACCATAGCTGACTTTTCAAAGCGCTTCAACAAAATGTATGGCAGGAACCCATTGGAAATTAAAGCTTCATAGACTTTTGCTAAAATGACATATGCAAATGCATTTGACCATGATTTTTCCTTACACCTGAGAGAGAGGAGACCTGTAACATTATTAAATATGCAAGAAGTTGCTTTAGAGGTGGAGTCCGATATTCTAGCCTCAAACAGACTTAAAGAGCAGGCAGACCATCAAGTTCATGATCAAAAAGGTAAAAATGCAGTAACACCTGTAGCTCATACATCAAAGAAGGAAGAAAGTCATATGGAGGAGATGAGTAAGATTATAAAAATCTTGACTGCAAAAGTAAATAGATTGGAGTTGGAGAAGAGTTCTAATAAACCTTTTCAAGATGGAGAAATAAATCCTAATCAAAATCCAAACCAGTTTAGAATACCATTTGTACCAAGATTGATACCTCGGGAAAGGAGAAACAATGATACTTAGAGGGAAAGGAGAGAAAATGAAGATCAAAGAATCCAACCCCCTTTTCAAAATAATTTTGTAGAAGAAATTGAACAGGTGGAAGATGTGTAGTGTGAGAATGATTTAAATAAAAATTTAAATTATTTTTGGGAGTTATCATCTGAAAGTTTTACAACTAAATGTAGCTATCAAAATTCTTAATATTACAATTCATATCAGTGTCTAGAAGGAAGTGATCATCGTCCTCAGGTTTCAGCCAGTATATGTCAAACTGATCCAAAAAAATCTTATAATTTAAGATCAGGCCCTAAACAAGTTGTTCAGATTCCAAAAAAGAAAATAGTTCCACCTGCCAGATAGTTTCCTAATCAAATTCAGGGAAAGAAACAAGATCATAGTGATCAGACCAAAGCAGCAGAAATTGAAGAAAACAACAAAAGTTCAGAGACTTTTAACTTTGAGAATGAATTGTGTAAAATCAAAGTCCCGGTACCATTGACTGAGTTAATGAAAACTCCTTGTTTTAGAGATTCTACATGTAAATTATTGAATGTTCCAGTTAATTCTTCTCCTTCAGATACAGTGAATTTACAAGAACAACATCCAAAAATAATTCTTGGGTCAGCTTCATCCGAAAATCTTGAGTGTTTAAACCTTTCCTCCACCTTTTTATATAACTTTGACTGTCCATGACCAAATGATTCACAACTACCTTCTAGATTCTGGAGCTTCGCATAATTTGATTCCTAAGGCAGTAATGGATGCTCTTGGTTTGAGTGTCACTAAACCATATCATGATTTATTTTCCTTTGATTCTAGAGCTGTGAAATGTCTAGGAGTAATAAAGGATCTGGTGGTTAATCTTTCTCAATTACCAATGAAGAGTTATAATGGATGTAGTAGTTGCAGACATATCTCCTAAGTTTGGCATGCTTCTCTCGAGGTCTTGGGAGAAGAAAATAGGTGGCACATTACAAATGGACTTGGCTTATGCAACTATTCTAGTGTTTGGTGGAGAGAACAAAAGATTATACAGAGAGTTACAGTATGCATTTATAGTCACTCATGATAAGAATCCAACTAATCATCCCCTATATTTAGTAGATGAAGAGTTGGGCTCTTGTATTCTTCATTTTAGTGATGAGAGTACAAATGGAGTGTTGCAGGTAGAAAAAGAAGCATTAATAAAACCTACCGTTGAACAAAAAGATGATTTGTGGAAGATGTATTTTGATGGTTCTTCATGTAAAGAGGGAGCAGGAGCTGGCATTGTTTTGATTTCCCCTGGTGGAGAAGTAATTAGTTTGATGTATAAACTGGAATTTTTCACTAACAACAACATAGTAGAATATGAGGCATTGATACTATTAGGATATTCCTATACTCCATCCTAGTCCTCCTAGCATTTCTGTCATTTTCATTTTCAGTCATGCATGCAAAATTAGGGTTTTCATGCAATTAGGGTTTGCATGCATCCTAGTCATCAGTACTAGCACCTAGTCCTCAGCAAACTAGCCCCTGGAACTTCTTTCAGATCAGTTTCAGCTCTCCTAGAGCTAAGTGCACCCTCCTTTAACCTACTACATGAGAAGGGAACCTTTCTTCACCTACCAGTCCAGTTTAGTTCAGTTATCTTCAGTTCTTTCCTTGATTTAAGGATTGATTGAATCCTAACAGACCTTGCCACTCCGATGGACCTCCAGTGTGACTAGATAGCCTGTTTTGACTCCAGTTAGCTCCATCTGCGCCCTCCACTGAGCCTCCTTCACTACATTAGAGTTTCCATGTGCCAGTTACACCAACCACACTCAGTTAGACTCAGTTTGACTCTCGGTTGACCATTACTTGTGCATTGATGACTTCACTGATGAGAAGGTGGACTCCTAGTTATGCATTGATGACTCTCCACTGATTATGGATATGTGCATGAAGTCTAATTCGAATTCCACCTAGTGAATTCAAATCCTCATACTCAACATTGTATATTTACCAGTTTACTATTTAGTTTAATGTAACATGTGTAATTATTCTGCCTCTATCAAAGCTCCTTTGGATCTATGTTCTATTGCTTGTCTCTTCTTCTATTATTCCTAAATTCTTTCATTGTGAGGTTTACATCATCTCTTTGGATCTTATGTGGGAAACTTCACATGGTATCAGAGCCATTTGAGAGTATATTCTGACTCCATTCCTGAGAGTTTTTTGCAGGTATTTCAAAGTTCTAGCAGTTGTAGCAGCAGATTCAGCAGTTTCTATTTGCACTTGTTCCAGCAGTCAAGATGAGCAATTCGAATTCTTCTCCTTCTCCTATGATCCTCACTCCCTTCAATTACTTTGAATGGAAGGATAGGATTATATTTCACTTGTATAAAAAACAGCTAAATCGAATAGTATTTGAAAAAGATGCTACACCACATCATGTTGTTGAGAGAATCAAGCATCTAAATAAAATGGATGAAGCTTTTGGATTCATATGCCTCCATATGTCAGAAGATCTACTGTTTCATGTTGAAGGATTGAAGTCTCCCAATGAGTTATGGAAAAAATTGGGTAGTCTCTTTGGCAAACAAGATGGGATGACACTGCTGCATACACATAAAATATAATTGCTTATAAAAAAATTATTGAGTTAAAAGGTAATTTTATCCCTAAGGGATTGGTCCCCCTTGAAAGAATCTTTACATAAGATGATACTCTTTTGAAACCATCAATGCAATCTTCAGAAGAAAATATCATGAGCTGCAATATTGGTACAGAGGAGCAACCAAGAATGGTGAAGATTTCTAAATCTCTTCCAGTTGAAAAAAGAAACAGGTATATTGCATTGTTGAGGAGGTGTGTTGATATTTTTTCTTGGTGTTATGAAGATTTAAGAACTTATGAAACAAGTATTATTCAGCATAGAGTGCCTTTAAAATCAGATGTGAAACCATTCAGACAAAAATTGAGGAGAGTTAACCCAACTCTGATGCCAGTTATAGAGAAAGAGGTAAAAAAGTTACTAGATGCAAAGATAATTGTTCCATTGAGATATTCATCATGGGTCGCTAACTTAGTTCCAATTCAAAAGAAGAATGGAGAGATTAGATTATCTGTGGATTTCTGGAATCTTAATAGAGCTTCATTAAAAGACAATTACCCCTTACCTAAGATTGAACAAATTCTGCAAGAAGTGGTAGGTGCTCAAAGAATCTCCATGGTTGATGGATTCTTAGGGTACAATCGAATAGCTGTACATCCAGATGATAGGGAGAAAAAAGCCTTCACTACTCCATGGGGCATGTTCATGTATGATAAGATGCCATTTGGATTGGTGAATGCGGGTGCAACATTCCAAAGAGCTATGGATATAGTCTTTGTAGGAGAAAAGGAGAAATTTGTTGTGATATATTTGGATGATATTACAGTCTTCTTTCAGTTTGATGATGAGCACTTGAATCATCTTGAGCAAACATTTCTGAAGTGTAGGAAATTTGGGTTGTCTTTGAATCCCAAAAAGTCACATTTTGCTATGCAGGAGGGAAAGCTTCTGGGACATCTTGTTTCAGCTGATGGTATTAAAATAGACCCAGAGAGAATTAAAGCAATTCTAAAGATTACGATCCCGAGGAGTAAAAAAGATGTTCAATCATTTATTGGGAAAATTAGTTTTCTGAGGTGGTTCATCTCAAATTTTGTTGAAACTATTAAGCTTATTACATCCATGTTGAGGAAGGATCAAGAAGTGAAATGGACAGCCGAAGCTAAGGCTTCATTTGAGAAGATTAAACAAGCTTTGACAGAAGCTCCAGTCTTGGTAAGTCCTTATTTTTCAAAAGATTTCCTTACCTTTTCTTTTGCATCCCAAGACACAATAGCAGTTGTTCTTTTACAAAAGAATGCAAATGATTTAGAGCAGCCAATAGCTTTCTTCAGTAAAACTCTTAGGGATTCAGAATTGAAGTACAGTACACTTGAGAAGCAAGCTTATGCACTTGTAAAATCCTTAAAGTTTTTCAGGATTTACATTTTGCATTAAGAAATAATCTCCTATGTACCTAATGCTGTTGTCAAGGAGATTTTAACTCATCCAGACAGTGAGGGTAAAAGAGGTAGGTGGATTGCAAAAATCATGGAATACGAGGTTGAAATCAGGCCTACAAAGTTAGTGAAAGGCCAGGGTTTAGCAAAACTGTTAGCTGATTCAAATTGTGAAGCTTTGGATATCCATTTGGTGGCAAATCAGCCAACTCAAGAAGAATTGCAGATGAAGGATAATAAAGAGTAGATTTTAGATAAATATGCAGGATTAGAATGGTATTCTGATATTGTTTATTTTCTATTGCATCTAAAATGTTCAGATAATTTTGACAAAAAGACATCTAGATCATTGAAATTGAAGGATACAAAATACTACTTGGTTAATTAGCAGTTGTTTTGAAAGGATCCAGGTGGAATTTTACTCAGATGTTTAGAAAAATCACAAGTGAATGAGGTGATTTCAGAAATGCATGAGGGTGCTTGTGGGGGTCACAAGTTTTGGAAATCTACAGCATATAAAATTCTTAGGTCTAGTTTCTTTTGGCCATCTTTATTTTCAGATGTATACCAGTAGGAGCGAGGATGCGATCAGTGTCAAAATTTTGCCGGAAAATAAAAGCTCATTTCTTTACCATTAAAGCATATTACAATCAATGCCCCTTTTCAACAGTGGGGATTAGATTTTATAGGAGAAATTAACCCTGCATCAAGTGGACAACACAGGTGGATATTTACAACTACAAATGTTTTCACTAAATGGGTGGAGGCAATTCCAACATGTAAAGCAAATGAAGGAGTTATCATGAATTTGATATAGGAGAATATTTTAAGTAGGTTTGGCTGTCCACATAGATTATTGACTGATAATGCACCTGCTTTCAAGTCAAAAGCTATGGTGAGTTTCTGTGAACGGAATGGAATAGAGTTGAGGCATTCTACACCTTATTATCACGAAGGTAATGGTTTGGCAGAATCATCAAATAAAAACATTATTCAAAGTATTAGAAAGTTATTAAACCAAAATAAGAATTCATGGGATTCAATGCTAAAGTATGCTTTGTGGGAAGATAGGATAACTACCAAGAAGGCAATAGGTCTATCTCCTTTTCAATTAGTATATGATACTGATGCAGTCTTTCCTATTCAATTAGGTGTCCCAGTAATGAATTTTTTCCAAGACTGTCAAGAAGAACCTAATGACCTCCAAAGAAGAATTTTTTCGTTGATTAAATTGCAGCAAGAACGTGAGGCTATAGCTGAAAGAGTTGATGCATACAGAAGGAAGATTAAAGCAGGATTTGATAAAAAGGTAAAAGAAAATACTTTTTTTGTTGATGATATGGTACTCAGATGGGATGCAAGGAGAGACCAGAAAGGTCAACATGGTAAGTTTGGTAATCTAAGGTTAGGTCCCTTCGTTATTTCAAAGATTTTGGAAAATAATACTTTTATATTACAAACTTTGGAAGGTGAGGAACTATCCACTCCAGTTAATGGACGGTTTCTTAAGCATTTTTATAGTTCTTAAAGGCAAATGATAACTTATTCATTGTATATACCGGTGTGAAATAAGACTCCATGCCCAATGGAAGTTTGCATAACAAGGAGCAGTTTTAGGTGAGAGTAAGGCACTGGTCTAGAAGTTCTTGAAACCTCACAAGGAGGCTTTCATCCCGTAGCTGGAGCCAGATGTTAATGCTTAAATTTTTCCCTTTTTTTATGATTTTTCTCTTATGATTAGTTTGTTATTTTGCTTTCAATTTATTTTTATTTAATTTTGATTGATTTTACTTAACTTTAATCGAAAATTTTCAAATCGCTTATCAACATAGTATTAATCTCTAACTTTCATGATATGCTTAGTCAAGCCTTATTATAAAGTCTATGACTAAGTTTCAAGTTTTATGACAAGGGTATTTATCAAAGATGCTATTTTGAAAATTCTAGTAGCGCAAATTGTAAAATAGATCCTAATGTGCTACAAGAATCCATTATCATGGAAAAACATGATCATTTATGCTGAGTAATGGTTTGCTAAATTTATGATGACAGGAGAAAGTGTTGCTATGATTATTTGACGTGCTAACACACATGTCAAAGATTTCTGATAGAGGTGGGTTTTGTAACGTTTCATCATCGAGAAAATCAGAGTTAGAGGGGACAAGTTAATTTGGGGATCGCAGATTTGAAGCCACCTGTTCGTTGAATGCGGTTATCTCTTAAACCTTAAACATTTGTCATTTTTCTTAAAACTAGAGGTATAATTCATGAGCTGCAGTTATTAAAATGGGAAAGAGGAGTGGTAACACCAATAGGTTGGAGTCGATGGATATGCAGTGGGCAGAGAAATTTATGTTATGTGCAGACATGTTTAGGTCCACTCGATGGCTTAATTTTTCTGAAAAGATCACAGGGTTTAATGAGGAGGTTTCGATTTTCCTTGCAAAGAACTTGAATGAAGATGTTATTAAATTTAGAACCCTGATATTTCAGCTCATGGAAGCCCTAATTTCCGAGGCTACAGGTATCGCCATGGAAGGAGAGTTTGTTAAATTTTGAGCATTAATTCACAATACTCTAGGATCTTCACTGAGAGAATAACATGTACAGTATATCAATGCATAACAATCATAATAAGCATGACAAGCATCACAAGAATCAAAAGCGTGAGAGACAAGAGACACAGAGTTTCCATGGGGAAAACCCTAAGGTGAAAAACCACACAACTTCCTCAAGGATAGAGAGAGCAATGGCTCAACCAAAGTACAACCAAAATACACTGAGATAGTCTCCTAGTAGTAGATGATCCTCCTCCTCACTAGTGTGCCACTTTCTGAGTGAGAGAGATACACTTTTCTGAATGATCTAAATAGAGATCACCTGATCACTATTTATACTAACCTGTTTTCCCAGTGACCTTATGGGGCTGACTTGTCTAGCTAGGTACATCCACAATATAATATATATTTCAAAGCCGACCCCACACATGGTGGTCTAATAACCCATCGACAAGTACACACACTTGCGACACTTGTCAATCCACATGAAGACACTTCCTTATAGAGGAATAACACATCTCTAATAAGGGTACAATAAATATATATGAAATACATAGATGAACTACATTCCGAAGTTACATATACATCAACACTCCCTCTTAACTAAGAAGGTATTTCTCGACACAGATCTACTAGACAAGTCTTCTTCTCGGGATCATCGCCATCGATGCATCGTCATCATCATCGTCACTGCTGCTGCTATCTCAACCAATCTCTGACTCTACTCGTCATAGGA
This sequence comes from Larix kaempferi, assembly GCA_027924585.1. Taxonomy (NCBI): domain Eukaryota; kingdom Viridiplantae; phylum Streptophyta; class Pinopsida; order Pinales; family Pinaceae; genus Larix; species Larix kaempferi. The sequence goes on from BSBM01000640.1 coordinate 1,939,989, forward strand.
AGTTCTACAGAGCCAGTCCTTTTTCATATTGGATGTAGGCCCACCACCTGCAGGTCTTCGTCGTCGCTGGCCATACTATGGAATCCTCAGGACTTATTACGTGCGTCAGAAAACCTCGAAAGAGAATCCAAGGCTATTATGAGCACACGGATCTACCTATAGGATCTCCCAGGGCCATATTATATGTGACCTCACCACAAAACCTCGCAAGAGCATCCCAGGATGTTACGAGCACACAGCTCTACCTATAGGATCTCCCAGGGACAGATTATACGTGCTCACCACAAAACCTCGCAAGAGCATCCGAGGATGTTACGAGCACACAGCTCTACCTATAGGATCTCCCAGATACAGATTATATGTGGTCATGGAAAAACCTCGCAAGAGAATCCCAGGACTTATTATGGGCACACAGCCCAACCTATCGGATCTCCCAGGGCCATATTATATCCCATAGAAAAAACCTTGAAAGACTATCTGTAGATCTCCCAGGGCCAAATTATATGCTCATCTGCACAACCTGATCCATTGCCATAGAGTATCAGCCTGACACTCACCATAGATCATCCTGATGTACACATGATCATCCTGATCATCATCACTGCAACATCCTGCTGCATGTCATCTGGAGCAACATCCTGAAGCTCATCATCCATGATCATCCTGGTCATACAATGCATCTACTTGATGCATACCAAGTATCTACCTGATACATATCATCATACATGATCCATGTGATCATACAATGTATCCACCTGATACAAATACAAATACATGATACATATCACCATACATGATCCACCTAATTATACAATGTATCGACTTGATACATATACAGATACATGGTCCAAGCATCCAACATGATGCATATACAAAATACATACAAATGATCCTACTGATCATATCCAGCATCCAACATGATGCGTACATACATATAAATGATCCAACTGATCATATCCAACATCCAACATGATGCGTACATACATATACATATAAATGATCCAACTGATCATATCCAGCATCCAACATGATGCATACATACATATAAAAATGATCCAACTGATCATACAAAGCAGAAACCAGAACATCATCCAGTGCTTACATCCACAGCCATATGAAGGATCCTCCTTCCAACATGCTTGGAATGGCTTCAAAAAATGTGTACATCACTTCTTCCTCGAAGTGTCCTCGATCTGAAGAACGCCAAGTCTCTCTCTGAAGTACTCGAACTTCATCCTGGCTAGTGGCTTCGTCAGCACATTTGCAATCTGCTCGTCCGTCGCAACGTACAGGAGCTTTACAGCTCCTCTCTGCACCATATCCCTGATATAGTGATATTTAATCTCTATGTGTTTCGACCTGTCATGAAACACTGGGTTCTCAGATAGCTTCACACAACTCTGGTTATCACAGAAGATACCAGTAGCATCCAACGGGAGATCAAATAACTCAGACAGTAGCTTCCCTAGCCATACTACCTCACAACTAGCTGAACAGGCTGCAACAAACTCTACCTCAGCTGTACTCAGTGCTACGCAGGACTGCTTCCTGCTAAACCAAGAGATCACACCTAATCCCATACTGAAGCAGCACCAAGATGTGCTCTTCCTATCTGCAGCACTGCTAGCCCAATCTGAATCAACATAACCCTGCAGGTTAAACTTTTGATTTGCTTCATACTTGAGCCCATAATCCATTGTACCCTTCAGGTACCTCAGAACATGCTTTACAACAACCAGATGAACACTCCTCGGATCTGTCAGGAACTGACTCAATGTGTTCACCGCAAAGCAAATATCTGGTCTCGTGTTCGTTAGGTACATCAAGGACCCAATGATATGTCGATACATAGAGACATCAACCGGCTCAGATGAAGCATCACATAGAAGCTTCAGATTCGATGCCATAGGTGTGGCCATGGCCTTGCAATCCATCATCTTGAATCTCTTCAGGATATCTACTGTGTACTTCCTTTGACCAAGGAAGATCCCACTTGCACTCTGCCACACCTCCATACCTAGGAAATAATGCATCATTCCCAAATCTTTCATATCGAACTCGGCAGCAAGCTTCCTCTTAGTATCTGCAATCAATCTGTCATCTCCTATTACAAATACGTCATCCACATACAGGAGTAGAATCACAGGATTCCCTTCCTCAACCTTGTAGTAAATTTTGGAATCCGCTTTACGCTTGGTAAATCCCAAACTAGATAGGAAACTGTCCATCCTACCATACCAGGTTCTAGGAGCTTGTTTCAAGCCATACAAGGCTTTCTTCAATCTGCACACATATGACTCCCTGCCATGTATTTCAAAATCGAGTGGTTGCTCCACATACACTTCCTCTTCAACTACAACATTCAAGAAAGCAGTCTTGACATCCATCTAGTGTATTTCCCATTTCATTGCTACAGCCAGGGCAAGTACTGTTCTGATGGAAGTATACCTAGCTACAGGTGCAAAAGTTTCTTCATAATCTATTCTCTCTTTCTGAGAGAAGCCACGAGCTACGAATCTTGCCTTGTATTTCTCTACACAACCATCTGCAACATGCTTGATTTTGTAGATCCATTTGGAAGTCACAACAGACTTCTCTTTAGGTCTTGGGACAAAATCCCAAACATCATTCTTCATTATTGATTGGTATTCCTCAACCATCCTTCCATTCTTTCTTTTCTGCTGCTTCTTCATAACTGGAAGGCTCTTTGTTCATAATGTCACATAGTAAAGCAACATAGCTGGTATGTGATCTGGTTCTCTTCTTTGCTCTATGTTCTTCTTCTGGAATGCCAAATATTTTTGCATATTGAATGAGCTCTCTAGCCCATGCAGGTTTCCTCTTGTGAGAGTTATCCTCACGGGGTGGATCTACAGGTTCTTGTGGATCTTCAAACTCATGAACAACTTCTAGAACTGCTTCAGTCATGGTAGTGTCTTGAAATCTAGTTTCCTTAGGTTCTTCATAAACTTCGATAGGTACCTTCCTTGATTTGATGAATGCTGAGTTTTCATCAAATGTTACATCACTGCTGACATCAATCTTCTTGAACCCTAGAAAGTATATTCTGTAATCCTTCGATCTTTCACTATAACCCACAAAGATACCCTTCTTTCCTGAAGGATCTAGTTTAGTCCTCTTTTCCTTTGGGACATGAGTGTATACTGGACAACCAAATATTCTGAGATGGCTGACTTCAGGTTTCTTACTAGAAAAGACCTCTTCTAGTGTCTTGTTGTCCAATATCTTGTGGGGTGTTCTGTTCTGCACATATACAGTTGTTCTAGCTGCTTCTACCCATAGATGCATAGGTAGATATTGGTCATGCAGCATTGCCCTTGCTGCTTCCATTATAGTTCTGTTCTTCCTTTCTGCAACTCCATTTTGTTGAGGAATATAAGGAGCAGTCAACTCCCTCTTAATCCCTGAATAACTACAAATCTTCTTAAAGTTACCTGAGGTGAATTCTCCACCATTGTCGAATCTGAATGTTTTGATCTTCTTGTCAGTTTGATTCTCCATCAAATTTTTGAATTCCTTGAACTTATCAAACACCTCATCTTTGTTCTTCAAGAAGTATACCCAAGTCTTCCTGGAGAAGTCATCAATAAATGAGACATAGTAAACATACCCACTAAGAGAACTGGATGACATAGGACCACATACATATGAGTGGATGATTTCCAGGATATCTTTGGCCTTGCTTTCACTGCTTGGGAAAGCCTTCTTAATGTTCTTACCTTTTGTACATCCTTTGCAAACACCTTCATCTTTGTTCTTGATTTCAGGGAGACCTTCTACAGTCGTGCTTGCAATTGGATGTGCCCTATAGTGCATATGAGCAAGTCTTCTATGCCAAAGTTCACTTGGCTCCATGGATTCATGCACCATGGCATGTTCAAGTTGTCCCTTTAATTTATACAATCCTCCCTCTTGCTCTCCAATCACTACTGCATCATCTATGGTCTTTCCCTTTGGCCACATTAGGACTTGGCCATCCACAAATGCAACCCTCATACCTTTTGCATCTAATGCAGAAATGGAGAGTAAGTTCTTCTTGAACCCAGGTACATAAAGGACTTCTTTCATCTTCAAAGATTTTCTAGAATCTAGGTTGTAGGAGGATTCACCACTTCCTTTGATTGGGTATTGATAATCATCTCCAAGTTTCACCTTATGGGGTGATTCATGTTCAGATAGGTTCACAAAAGATTCCTTAAACCCAGTCATGTGTTTGGAAGCCCCATTATCAATCAACGAATCATTACAACCATGGGAGATAGTACCTGTGAGAGCAGAGATTAGAACATATTCTTCTTCACTTGATGAGTCATCATCACTATCACTTTCTGCCCTAGCCTTCTTCTTTAGGGGTTCATCATCTTCGGCAGCATGAGCATGGAACTTTCTTTTGCTACCCTTCTTCTTCTTGCCGAAGTTGTTGTTATTATCCTTTTTGTTCTTGGGACAATATGAAGCAAAGTGACCCTTCTCATTGCATGTGAAGCATCTTAGATCCTTCTTATTCTTTTAATAGGATCTTTTGTAGTGAGATTGCTCCTTCTTGGGCTTGCTTCTTTTGGTGTGAGTTGCAAGAGCTTGATCTTCACCTCCCATCTTTTCGTCACGAGCTACAAGTCTAGCTTCTTCTTGAGAGAATTCCTCCCATAGTTTACTGAAAGAGATATATTTCTTTCTTGCACAGATTCTTTGAATAATGGAGTCCCGTGACCTAGGTAGGCCATTCAAAGTGGTCATAACAACTTCACCATTGTCCACTACTTCATATACAGCTTCAAGTTGCTCCTTGATCTGAGAGACCTTGGAGAAGTAAGATTGAATGGTTTCTCCATTCAACATCTTGACCCCTTTCAATTGATTCCGCAGAGTCATCTTCTGATTTATGTTTTTCCCTTCAAATAGCTTGGTCAAAGAGTCAAACATCTCCTTGGGTGTCTTTAGAGAAGACACATGGGGTATGAGATGGTATTTGATAGAATCAACAATGATTCTCTTTTCCTTGACCAAGTTCTTCTTATGAAATACCTTGGCCTCGTCATCCTCTCGGATAGGGATGTCTTCTTTTATATATGAGTCCAACTCATTCTCTTCCAGGACTAACCCAATCCTATACTTCCAAGCTCAGAAGTTATCAGCCCCTTCAAGCTTATCCTCAAGCTTGGTGTGGTGAGACGTCTTAAAGAGTACTTCAAATGGAAATAGAAAAGATTTAGGTCTTACCACTTGAAATGCTGAAAACTGGATCTGGTCCTGGATTAGGGTTTGTCGAAAAAACCCTAAAAATTCAAAATGTGAATTTCAATTTTCTGAAAGGATAGAAAGATGCGAGTTGATGATCTGATCAGCCTGGTGCATTTAGAATTTGATATTAGCAAAGTTTTACCCTTCAGATTTGCATTTTTGTCCTCCCGAGTTCACTGGGAAGAGCCTTGAATTAGGGTTTGAGTTTCCTGGAGATCTACCCATCCAAAAATCTCGATCAAAAGCTCTAAACTTCGATTTTTTCAAGGAGCTTCCAACTATGTCTTCAGATTTCAGAAATTCCTATTTTTGTGGAAACCCTAATTTTTAGGGCCAAATCTGAAAATGCTCGGAATTGAATTCTGATTGGATAGATAGATGCGTTGTGATGAGTAGAGTCAATATACTATACTTCTTTTCCAAAATATGTGGAGAGAAACCCAATAAATAAGAAACTCAACTTTTCGTCACTGCAAAATGTCTTCTTCTCAGGTTAGCTCTGATACCATGTTAAATTTTGAGCATTAATTCACAATACTCTAGGATCTTCACGGAGATAATATCATGTACATTATATCAATACATAACAATCACAATAAGCATCACAAGCATCACAAGAATCAAAAGCATGATAGACAAGAGACACAGAGTTTCCGTGGGGAAACCCTAAAGTGAAAAACCCCACAACTTCCTCAAAGATAGAGAGAGCAATGGCTCAACCAAAGTACAACCAAAATACACTGAGATAGTCTCCTAGTAGCAGATGATCCTCCTCCTCACTAGTGCGCCACTTTCTGAGTGAGAGAGATACACTTTTCCGAATGATCTAAATAGAGATCACCTGATCTCTATTTATACTAATCTGTTTGCCCAATGACCTTATGGGGCTGACTTTTCTAGCTAGGTACATCCACAATCTAATATATATTTCAGGGCTGACCCCACACATGGTGGTCTAATAACCCGTCGGCAAGTACACACACTTGCGACACTTGTCAATCCACATGACGACACTTTCTTATAGAGGAATAACACGTCTCTAATAAGGGTACAATAAATATATATGAAATACATAGATGAAATACATTCTGAAGTTACATATACATCAACAGAGTTATGGTTCAAGAAACTTCCTTTTGACTTTGACCCAAATCCTTTCCTACTACTAGGTAAAGAAACTTTGAATTCGGGTAATGGAATTCGTATTTCAAATTTTCAACTCGAATGGAGGTAGGTGCTAAGCATTATACAAACTTATATCACTTGCGAAGGCAGGTTCTCAATGGTCTTTAAATATCATATTACATTTTTAATGCATCTTAAGATGAATTATAAGATGAATGTGCCATTCTACCTGTATAAGAGTATCCAAAAAATGTCAAACAAGGTAAAGACGCAGTCCGAGATTTCAAGGCAGTCATTATTTCAGCATGGAATGATAAAACTTATTATTCAAATCGTCTTAAAGAAAGAGCAGAAGACCTGGGAACATTTTATCTACTGGTCTGGTTTTATCGCTGAGAGGGATGAGCATGTGAGCAAAAGAAAACCTAAAAAGGAAAACAAGAAGAATAAGGGGGCAGGAGTATTGTTAAGGGAAACTTCAGAGAAGCCCATGTCAAAGGATAAATTTAAAGGCTCAGAAAACGACAAGCATGTAGATGTATCTGAAATTAACAAACCAAAAATCCTAGGAAGCGATAAGGTTAATGCATTTGAAGGAGAACCAGAACAGGGTCAATAAATTCAGGAAATCAAACAGACTAGTAACCCTATTGTTGAACAATTTGAAGACAAAGTTATATCAGAACAAGATAGGGTTGAAATTTTAGTTGCACAAGCTTCTGTAGAGAATTCAAAAGATAAAACTGCACAAGATAAAGATTTTGAGGCAAACACAAATGTTCTTATACATTTAAAGGATTCAAGCTGGATATTTAGAACGAGATCAACCATGAAAGGAAATATGAAAAGAGTTTCAAGTTCAAATCATAAAACAAAAGAGATAAATATAATTCTAAGCTCTGCAGATGATGAAGGTAAAGAGGTAGAAACTGGGTCAGATTCTTATCAAACCACCCTACAACAGAACTACATCAAGTTAGAAGAAGCAAGGGAAGAAGTAAATGAAGTTGAAGAAGAAGAAATGATTCTTAGAATGGAGCAAGATGAACCTGAAATTGCACAAAGGTTAAAAAAAGATAAATATGAAGAAGAGTTGATCTTCAAAAAGATGGATTTTCCACCTTCCACATCCCAAGATTCAACCTTGCATTGAGAAATAAACATATGTTCAGAGATTGAAAGACTCATGAAAGTCTAAAAACAACAGCAAGCAGAAACAGTGTTCCTTAATGAGACAAATGATAGGCTTACAAATTCTAATAAATGTTTAAGGGAGGCCTTAGGAGAAGCTAATGATCGTTATCAAGAGCTAATTGGTGTTTCTAGGAAGGCTCTAAAGAGGAAAAGAGAAGCAGAGACTAAAGTCGATGATTTAAATAGACAGGTGCAAAAGCAGAAAGAGAAGAACAAACTTCTATTAGACAAGGTCAAAGACTTAGAAGCCGAGCAGCCACAGCACAACAAAAGAACTCATGCTTTGGAAGGGATTGCAATGTTGGTCGAAGCTACAAGGAAGGCTACCTAGTGCCTAGTTTCTTTTTCATTTTTGTATCAAGTATGTACTAACTAGTAGTTAAGGTTTTAATTAAAGACACTAGTTTAAAAAGCTCGATTAGGTAACTATTTTGAGACCTAAAGACCTAAAAGTAGTTACAAACTACTTCTTTGAAAGATGTTTAAAAGGAAGTAAATTGGAATGAACAAGGGTTCGATGTTTTTGGTTTGAATCTACTATGCAGTGTTGTTGAATATGCTTGCAAATTTATCATGTAAGTTTGAAGACTGAGATCATATATATATATATATTATAAGCCATCTTTATAGTACTTGACTGTGTTTTTATTCCTGATCAGTGTGGTCATACAATGCATAATTTCATTCTTGTTTTGATGTTTTTGATTCAATGAATGCTTATGTATTGTAGATAAAAACTTGAATGTGTGACTTTGGAATGTGATGGGTTATGATTTATTAAGATCATGGTTTCAGTTTTTTATGCTACATGGTGTAATTGAAGTTGATTTTTCCTTTCTTTCTTAATATTGAAGTTTTCAAATCATTAAACCTAAAACCGCAGAAAAAATATTGCTTCTTTATCTTGAGATTGTAAAGATTGTGCTAGCTTGTCCCTTAGTATTCGAGGAACAATTTATGGCACTAGCAGGGGGTGTGGTACTATATATATGGTTGGTTTCTCAATGGAGAGAGAACCACTTGGCTGTGATACTGATTGATCCGATGTACAAAGAGAGACATCATAAGAATCAAGTCTTGTTTGAATGTTCACCTCATGATCACACATGAAGACATTGGCATTGGGATAATTTCCCCCTTGCGAGAGGGGTTGGATGGTTTCCCCCTAGTGGGGGTACCGCTGTCAAAATAGTGGGTATTTGTTTCCCACCACATTGAATCATGTTCGGCGCTTCTCTTTTCCCAGAGTTAGCATTTTTCTTACTCTTGTATTTCTTCTTCTTTTCCCTAAGGTCTTTGGACTTGACTATAAGGATTTCAGAATTCTGGGGACGATTAGCACTTTGCTTACCCTTATACTTCTTCTTCTTTCCTGTAAGGTCTATCGATGAAACTATGGATATGTTAGAAGTGTTGGAAGCATTAGTAGGTTGTTGCATTTCCTAGCCAGTTGTGGGTTGTGAAGTTTGAATAGAAACTTGTCCCAAATGTTGGGTAATCTGCTCAAGTTTGTTGATGGAATCAATCATACCATTGGCATGAGGTCCATATGATGGCCTAGCTGAATCAAACGTAGGTTTTATAGGTTGGTTCCAAAAATATTGGTTACTTCCTAGAACCTGACCACTCCATTGCGGAATGGGATTAATGGTTGGATTTCCCCCTTGCAGGGTTAGGACCCAAAAATATTGGTAACTTTCTAGAACCTGACCACTCCATCGATGTGGTCCTTAGGTGTGATAAGAATTCAAAGGTGGGTTTCCCCTTTGTAGAGACTGAACCCAAGAAGATTGGGTACTTCCTGGAACATTACCAATGGGTGGATTTCCTCCTTGCGGAGGTGGGGCCCAAGAATATTGGTTACTTCTTAGATCCCAACAACACCATGGCGGTTGAGCTTGGGATTGAAAATAATTCCAAGGTTGATTTCCTCCTTGCAGAGGTGGCATCCAAAAATATTGGTTACTTCCTGAATGTTGTCCATTCCATGGTGCAACAGGATGGATGGATGGATTGCCCCCTTGCGGAGGTAGGCCCCAAAAATATTGGTTAATTTCCAGAATCTGACCATACCATTGATTGTTTTCTTGGTTTTGATAAGCGTTCCAAGGTTGATTTCCTCATTGCAGAGGTGGGCCCCAAGAAGATTGGATACTCACTGAAACCTCCCCACTCCATTGTGGAATGGGGTTAATAGGTGGATTTCCCTAGGCATTGTGCTAGGATAAGTCAGAGGATAAAACCCCGGGGCATTTCCACTAATATGAGGAGCTTAGCCCCAATTGGCATAAATTTTCCATGGTTCATTGCCTCTTCCAGGAATATTGTCATTCCATGGTTAAGGGTTACCCCCAGAAGTAGAATTTGGACAAGTGTTAGGCATACGAAGAGAATTTTGGTTTACTCCTTGTGTGTTTTGACCTTAATTAGCCGAGCCATATGGAAAACCCATGTTTGGTAAGACACACCTTTTAATAGGGATTCATGTGACAAAGTGGATGTACTTTCAAGATTGGAACCCAAAACTGTACCAACTGGAACTAAAGTGTTGGTTGAACTTGTGCTAATAGATGGTATACAAAATGTTGGGATTGATGTAGAGGCAAAATTGGAAGTATTGCTACCTCCAACAACTATTTGATGTTGCAACAATGTAGTCCCTCGTGGTCCTGATGAAAACATAGGGTCCATTTTTGGATTTTGCATGTTATTCAAACTTTCAAAAAGAGGTTTGACATCACCCAATAAATCACATGTAGTAAGTACAACTGGTTCTGAAAGACTCATCAAAGGTGGAATTACGTGAGCATTTGTGTGATTTTTCAATGTTTCAATTTCAAATAGAGTAAGATCATCAACTATGTCTGTATTCAGTTCATTATGTGACGATGAATTTTCAAGGTTTGTTTGATGTTGTTCTTCTCGAGTAATATTAATTGAGTTTAAAATCAGTTTAGTTTCCAATGGTTTTTGTATTTATCTCTACAATGTAGCAGGGCCTTCAATTTTTGGTGACTCACCTAGCTGCCGTCGTGACTGGCGGATCGAGAGAGTAGCCACTTCTAAGAATATGATAAGAGGATGTGTTTAAAATGGTATTCTAAATCAAAAAATAGAATCAAACAATCCTAAGACATTCTAGACTAAGCAAAAATAAAAAAGTGACCACATAGTAAAAAGTCCTATGGATCCAAGCAAGCAGTCTACTTTTCCAAAGAAATGAGGTTCAATGAAAATATGGATTAGAGGGCCTTCTAAAACTAGTAGATACTGAGGGATATAAAGCCTCAAACAATTACTAATAGAAAAGGTATGAGAAACAGTTACAATAAACTTTAATCGCCAGGGGTGGCAAGTATTGGTTCTCGACCAATCACCCTCCCAAGGATTAGTAGCTTGAAATTTTGTCTCAAGTAATGAAAGTGTCCCCCACTCACAATAGACTCTGTGATATCCTAGGAATAGAAACTAAGGTTACCAGTTCACAATCAACGATTGGGTGGAATAGTTGTAAGTCTAGGACAACTCTCATAACCAGGTATTCTAGAAATGTGATGTCACCTCTAGGACATGTCACTTTACATAGAATTTCGTGATGAGCTCATGTACCATTAAACAAGCAAGAGGGGGGGAACCACCCTTAATTATCCATATTGAATTCGTGCTTGACGCATGTGTTAGATGCATGTTTCCGGCAAGCGTTTCATGCTACTAATGGACTTAAAATCTCAATAATCAATGCTAGTTTCAAAATTTTTGTAGCCCAGGAATGTTAACTCTCCAAACCTAATCCAGGGCACTAACCTAACCTTCTTGGTGATATGAGAATCAAATCTTGGTTAGTTTTATATTAAGTGCCAATTTTAAGGGTAGTTTTCTTAGTTTCAGGAGTCGATGTGAAACTAGTGGCGTCTTGACTCTAAAATGTGAACCAAACAATCCAATATTCTCACTACTCTACCTTTCAATTCAATGAATGTTCTAAACTAATGAAAAGTTAGAGGTTCATGTGTGTCTTTCAAACATGCAAAATGTTTTTGGTATATTTCCAATATTTAGGAATAGTTCTTTTGAAATATGGATAATAACTTATTTTTAAAAATCAATGTAAACCAAACAAATATCTCAGTGAAAATGAATCTAATTCTATTACACGGGGGATCTCTGTTTCTCATTTGCAGGGCCACCCAAAAGTGCAAGCAAAGAGGATACGTAGATCCCTTTTGAGTACTTATGAATTAAATTATTACACTCGATATCTACTTTCTCATTTGCAGGGCCAACTGAAAGTGCAAGCAAAGAGGATACGGTAGCTTGGGAACTGTATGCAAAAATTGAAATCTACACTATTACACTTGAGATCTACTTTCACGTTTGCAAGGCCACCCAAAAGTGAAAGCAAAGAGGATACAGTAGCTCAGACACAACTTATCACACGAAAATTGAGATCTAAAGCTACAACTTTCTCTAATTGCGCATGAGAATAATTAAAATATTGTAGATCCAAAAAAAAAAATTGACTAATTAAAGTTTGTTTTCAGTTTCGCAGGGAATTTGTTTTCAAAATATCTCAAAGTGTGATCTATCTTTTCTTTTTAATGCAAATTTGTTCAAGTGATCTTTTCATATGGCATAACTGATATTTTGTTCCATCTTTCAAATAAGCAAGTGTATGAGATTCAAAAATTAAAGGGCCTTAAGGTTCTTTACACAATTTTTTTTTTTTTTTTTCAATTTTCACTATTTGCAAACTATGAAATGAATCAAAATTATTTAAGAATCAACAGGGCCTTAAGGTTCTTTAAACAAATATTTATGTTTTTTTTCAATTTTCACTATTTGCAAACTATGAAATGAATCAAAATTATTTAAGGATCAACCCTAATCCTATCCAATCAAGGATGTAATAGCAAAAGATGACCTTAAGCAATTGGATCTACTACAAATTGTAAGAAACAATTGAAAAAATGCCAATTTAGGCCATCTTTAAAGGTTTTTGGAGGGAAATTCTAAATCTAAAATTTTCAAATCAAACCCTTCCATTTTTTTCTTAATTAGTGGTAAAATGATCCTAACATATCATAAATCAATGTTCAGATCTGCAAGTACAAAAATGAAGCCTAAATGTGGCCCTAAAACAGTGAAATCACAAAGCTAGTTCCAACAATTTTTGCAAATTTGAATCAAGAAAGCTTTAAAGTTCTTTAAAAATATCCCAAATATGTAGCTTAAGAGGGTCAAAGTGAGGTCTAATCTCTGATATAAGGTATTCCTCATCCCTTCCAAGAATAAATAATCACAAAATCCGAGGCAAGGATGAAGAACTGAGCTCCAAAAATTCAAAGGCCAACACACCTTCTGGAACAGAGTAGAGCATTTAAAGGGGAAAACACTCCTTGCACACATGTAGGGTACATTGGTGACACTCCTTGCTAGTGTACATGGTGTGTCTTTTGACCAGCAACACTCTGTATGCATAAACATAGTGTGTTGGTCCTCTAAATCAAGAAAAAATGAGACCTAAGCTCTATCTTCAAGATTTTTGGTTGTTTAGGAGGTGATTTAGTCCGGTTTTGATCTTTTAAACCTAGAACATAGGTTCTTTAAGAGTTATTAAGGCAAGATTTAAGCAGATATGAAATATTGAAACACCAAAATATTAAATAAATTTTCAAATTAAATCAAGCAGTATGGTCACCAATCTGATAACAACCTTTAATGTAGGGATGTGTCTACCCTAAATGGATATATTACTATGAAGTGGTGAGGTTCAATCGTCAAAAATGAAAAATGATCTAACATTTCCTAATATCTTATACCAATTATCTATCATTTCCTAATATCTTTAAACCATTATGAATTCAAACTAAACATGAGAAGAAAAACTTAAACTCGTGGATGGAAGGGGAATTGAATTGTTTCTTTTTATGCCAAATAGGAAAAGATACTTACAATCAATCTGGCTTGATATGCATCGATCCTCCCTTGCTTTGAGCTATCCTTCTCCATCCTTGCCTTTGATGAAGATGAGCTTTCCAATCCTCCAAATATCCCCATCATGCCTTTGCTCTTCCTTTTTCCTTTTTCACCATGTTCCAAATTCCTTTGTTTTATAGTATTGGGAAATGGAATCTCAAGTTTCATCTTTCAATGTGGGATAATCCCTTTCTTGATTTTTTATTCTCTTTACTCAAAAACCCACTTTCCATAGTATTTTCAAGATTTTTTCACAAATTCAAGATTCTCAAGCACAATTAATACAATCTTGTGCATTTCTTCTCACTGTTGACTAGTAGAGCTTAGATTTGAGGCTTCAATTGAGTAGTTCAATCATTGCACCTTGTCTCTTTGGGATATCTCTTTATGCACTCAATCCTTCCGATCATGGAATTAGTGATTAGATAAGAGATGATTGTTCTCCTAAGTACTTGTCTTTTGTCTTCATGTTGTGGGTGCATAGTAAACTTTGCTTCTTCCTTACACTTTCTTAAGGGTGTTAATTTGATTGTTAACAGACTAATATCTTTAAACCATTATGAATTCAAACTAAACTTGAGAAAAAAAACTTAAACTCATGAATAGAAGAAGAATTGATGTTAGGAACCCATGTCAACCCTTCTATTTACTTTGTTAGTATATTGTTGTTGGACGCATATGCTTTGTAAGTCGTCCCATAGTATTTGTTGATCCATAGTTTGTATTATTGTTGTTGGAAGCATATGCTTTGTAAGTCGTCCCGTAGTAATTGTTGATCCATATTTTGTATTGGTCCATGGTTTGTATTGACACATGGTATTGACCCATGGTATTGGTGTCTAGGCTTAGTATATAAGTTTGTGTTGAGACCAATGAAGGTACCGTGAAGTTATTTGTATTGAGCTTGCTCAAACAATGTTTCCCTCTCGAAGTGGCCTACGATCAATATAAAAGTGATTATGAGTTCTGTTATTTATGCTATTTCGTGTGTTTTCATTAATTAATTATTGCAGGTTATTCACACCTGGTATTAGAGCACTTTCTTTGGATCACTGGGTGAAATTTCTGCCAATTTTTTTTTCACATCTGTTGCAGCTTTAGACTGGGAATAATCCGTATCCGCTCAATTGTGGGAAGTACTTGGGCATAATCCCTAAAAATCATTGTGAGGAGTACCACAAGAACCCGAAGTAGCTAGCCCATTGAGAGGACCTGTTAGTGAAAAGGGCAATGAGCCCTACCTGATTGACTAGTTCCCACCCGTGAGGTAAACTAAGAGCTGTCGTTTGTGGCAAAGCAGTTATTAGTTTTACCTGAGTCATGGGGTGAGGGGTACTACTTCAATACGCAAGCCGTCAGACAGCATTAGTGGCCAAGTGAATCCCCTGAACCAATAGGAAGCCGCACATACCTAGGGTCCATATCTATTTTCAGTTGAACTGTTGTCGATCACTTCCGCATCGTTTCAGATCCATTCCTGAAAAGAAAAAAAGTATAAAATTCTATTTTTTCGCCATATCTCCCTTGTTTTAACTCTGTCTTCCCTGAAACTTCACTGAAACCCCTGCAATATCATTCTACATATTTCATTCCTGAGGACCCTATCCCAAATTCCACTTCCCAAAGCCAGAAATCCCACAATTATCTATTTTTAAGATTTGACATAACTCCTTGGGTTTTCGCCCAATCGCCCTCAAATTTTGCCACCGTGTCCATTCCCTATTTTTGTTTCTTTGTCCTTCTCTTACAAATTTTTCCATTCCTTTACCCCGCTTATAAAATCCTCATTTTCTGCTTCCCTATCCATTCCAAAGTGTCCACAACCTAGTCAAACCCCAATTATCCATTTGAGTTTTTCCCAAATCCAAATTTCACTTTACTAAATAACCTTTTGTTTGTGTTTTTCTATCCATTCCCCCCCCCCAAAAAAAAAAAAAAAACTCCTGGCTATGGTTGTCACCCATGCAGGAGCAAAAACCATGGAGGAAGCACATGCAGCCATCCAAACCAAACTCCAGGATTTGGATGAAAAATTTCTCAGCCTCCATCTTGAGCATTCAGCCATGAACAACAAACGATAGTCCAAGTCTTCATCAGAGAATGGGTTCTCTTCTTCCAACAATTTCTGTGGTTTGAAGCTTTATTTTCCTCTCTTCAATGGCACTGATCCGACTGGATGGATCTATCATGAAGAACAATATTTCAGTCTGCATAACACTTTTGATGTCCAAAAAGTTCCACTTGCATCCTTTCATTTGGAACAGGAAGCCCTTCAATGGTACCATTGGTACATCAAGGCTCATGATGAGCCAAAATGGACATATTTTTGCCAACTCCTTTTTCAATAATTTGGTCCTAGTGCTTTTGATGACTTCACCAGATCATTCACTAAAATTCATCAAATTGGCACTGTGAGAGAGTATCAAACAAAATTTAAGAAACTAGCCAACCACATAGAAGGATTGTCTGGTGACTTCTACAGGAGTTGTTTTATCAGTGGTCTTAAGGATGAAATCCGCCCAGAGGTCAAAATGTTCTGTCCCAACACAATGAAGGAAGCCCTAGGGTTGGCTAAGTTGGAATAAGACAAGATTTCCGCCCAACAATGCTCCAAACACACTTTTGTTCCCTTCCGAAATATGGTTTCTCAACAACCCCCCATCCCACCAGCTCCTCGACCAACTCCTATCAAGCATTTGTCCGAAACAGAGATGCAGGCACGCATCGAAAAAGGGCTTTGTTATAATTGTGATGAGAAATTCACTCAGGGACATAGACGTGTTCAACAAAATCTCTATCTCTTGGATGTGGATTCTCTGCCTGCCTCTAAAGTTGGTAAAGAAGCTCCAGATACACCGGATGATCAAGTCGACATTCAGGAGCCGCCTATTGACCCCCCATGTCTAGAAGACCACCCAGAGATATATGTCCATGTTTTATCTGGTGTCACCACCCCCCCAAACAATGCGGGTCAGGGGTTACGTCAAGAAGCTTCCCCTTACAATACTCATCGATTGCTGTAGCACTCATAACTTCATTGACTCTCAGATTTCCAAACAAGTTGATTGTTTTGTCCATCCTTGCTCCAACTTTGAAGTCATGGTTGCCAATGGGGGAACCTTACCTTGCAAGGGAAAGTGTCACAATGTGCCTATCTCTCTAGAAGATTATCACCTGCGCTCTGACATGTTTGTCTTGTCCTTAGGTGGATGTGATGTGGTTTTGGGTGTTCAATGGTTACGCACACTTGGCCCCATTTTATGGAATTTTGCTGAACTTTGGATACATTTTTCAGTCAATGGGACACAATACAAATTGATGGGCTTACAACCAGGGTCTCTCCACATCATCAGTTCACATCGCCTAGAAAAGATCCTTAAGAAGAATTCACATGGTGTCATCGCTCAGCTCCATTCCATTCATATGCACCCACCAACGGTTTCCACTACTTCCTTGGATAGATATGCAGTTGTCCTTGTTGCACCAGTGGGCTTGTCGCCTTCAAGAGACCTTTCCAGTAAGCATTTAGCCGCATCTACATATCAGCAGGAAATTATGGCTATTTTGCATGCAGTACATAAGTGGTAGCCATCCCTATTAGGGAATTATTTATGCATCAAGACTGATCTCCAAAGTCTGGAACATTTTCTGGAACAACGGATCTCCTCCCCAGCACACCGGAAATGGGTTATCCAACTCATGGGTTATGACTATGGGATCACTTACAAGAAGGGTAAGAATAATATGGTGGCGGATGTGCCTTCTCACAAATTTGATGACCCAGTTTCTCTTACAGCTATTTCTCTGTTTGTTCCAATTTTTTTGCAATCTATTCAATAGGGCTATCTCTTCTATGAACTCCATGCTTTTTCATCGGTAGGGCACTATGGGTTCCTCAAAACCTATGACCGAGAACAATGTAACTTCTTTTGGCAGGGAATGAAAATGAAAATTCACCAGATGGTGGTTGAGTGTGATACTTGCCAAGTCAACAAGGGTGAAACGACACTCCTTTCGAGACTGCTCGAACCCTTGCCCATCCCTACACAGATTTGGATAGCTATTTCTATGGATTTCCTAGAAGCACTGGAGTGGTACAATACCACAATTAAAAGAACACCATATGAAGCAATTTATGGATAGGCACCGCCAGTTCTTCTTCCATACATGCTCATCAGCTCCCCAATTCAGGCAATTGACTCGGTTCTTCGAAACCGCGATCAGATATTTCTCATTCTGCAAGACAATCTTCACATGGCAAGAATTCAACTGAAACAACAAGCCGATCAGCATCATTCTGAGCGCACTTTTCACGCAGGTGATATGGTCCTTCTTCATCTATAACCTTCCAAGCAATCCTCCCTAAAACTCAAAAGGCGTCATTGGGCCGGAATGCAACTCGAGGATGCTATAGGGGAACCACTCCTTTAGATTCTGCATCAATTTCCACATCTAAATCTTTGAGGACAAAGCTTTTTCTAAGGGAAAGGGGATGTTAGGAACCCTTTTATTTACTTTGTTAGTATATTGTTGTTGGATGCATATGCTTTGTAAGTCGTCCTGTAGTATTTGTTGATCCATAGTTTGTATTATTGTTATTGGACGCATATGCTTTGTAAGTCATGCCGTAGTAATTGTTGATCCATATGTTGTATTGGCCCATGGTTTGTATTGACACATGGTGTTGACCCATGGTATTGGTGCCTAGACTTAGTATATAAGTTTGTGTTGAGACCAATGAAGGTACCGTGAAGTTATTTGTATTGAGCTTTCTTAAAGGAGGTTTCCCCCTCGAAGTGGCCTGCGATCAATATAAAAGTGATTATAAGTTCTGTTATTTCTTCTATTTCATGTGTTTTCATTAATGAATTATTGCAGGTTCTTCACAATTGAATTGTTTCATTTTATTCCAAAGAAGAAAATATACTTACATACAATCTTCTTTGAGATGCCCCCATCCTCCCTTGCCTTGAGCTATCCTTCTCCATCCTTGCTTTTGAATAAGATGAGCTTTCCAATCCTCCAAATATCCCCATTATGCATTTTCTCTTCCTTTG
This sequence comes from Larix kaempferi, assembly GCA_027924585.1. Classification (NCBI taxonomy): domain Eukaryota; kingdom Viridiplantae; phylum Streptophyta; class Pinopsida; order Pinales; family Pinaceae; genus Larix; species Larix kaempferi. Next base: position 1,958,603 of record BSBM01000640.1, read on the forward strand.
TCCCCCTTCACCATGTCCCAAATAAATTTGTTTTAAATAGTATTTGGAAATGGGATCTCAAGTTTTATCTTTGAAAGTGTGATAATCCCTTTCTTCATTTTTTATTCCTTTTACTCAAAAACCCACTTTCCATAGTATTTTTAGGCTTTTGTCACAAATTCAAAATTCTCAAGCACAATTTGTCATGTCTCCATCTCTGGTAAAAGCTTTTAATTATTTAATTTTTTGTCTATCTGCGTGATGACACTAATTAGAGCCTAAACTATTTTTCCTGCAATGCAACCAAGAGTGAAAAAAGGGCATGGTGAACCACAAGGGGGGACAGTAATTAAGTCTTAAACGTCAATGTAGTCTTTGACTTGGTTTAACTCTCGTTTTCGAGTTAAGTTAATTTGTCTGTTTGACATTGTTGTAGGCATGCTTATGCTCATCTAGATTTAAATGGAAAAACTTATATTTTATCTATATATTTAGAACGCCATAAATATGAATCTATTACCAACCAATACTATGGTGTGCACATGTTTTTTTATTATTAAATAATGCATTATATTGATGACATATATTTAGTATATATGTTTATGCATTTATATTTATGATCATACATTTTATATAAGCATGCTTTTATAGTTATAAAGATGCACATATTTTAATTATGAAAATTATGCTTTATCCACTATGCAAATATATATATATATATATACTTTTTGTGAATATATATATATATATATATATATACACTATTTTAACTATGAAAGTTAAGTTTGATGTTTGTGTGTTTTTTTATATGTTGAAATCCATGTATTACATGCTCATGCTTTTGATAAAAGTATTTAAATAATAATTATATAAATGCACATTTTTACCATAGAGAAAGTACATATATATTATTGTCATTATTTTTATGACATAATCTTTTAGAAGTAAACTTAAAAAGCATAATAAAGCATAACATTGAACTTAATATTTTAACGTTTATTATTATCGTTATAATGTGCATTATAATTACAAAACACATGTGACAAACCATTTGTGTATTGTTTGTGTTTAATTCGCTTAGTGGTGGTGTTCCACGTGGGAGTTTAATTAATATTATATTGTTTTTGGGTTGGAGAGATATATATGATATCTTGACCTAGTTTTGGGGTTTTTTTTCTTTTCTAATGGGGTTTTGCAAAAACGTTTATTGTGAATGTGGCTGGAAACCGAGCGCTGGAAGCTCAGTATGCATTACATTGTTTTGCAAAAACATTTTAGTGTGATTGCTGGCTGGAAAACGAAGTGTCCCACCTCTGTGTGTGCCTAAGTGTTTTGCAAAAACGTTTTATTGTGAATGTGGCTGGAAACCGAGCGTTGGAAGCTCAGTATGCACCCCATTGTTTGGCAAAAACAATTTACTGTGAATGCTGGCTGGAGATCGATTCTTTTTTCTCACCTCTATATGTATTTGGTTGATGTAAAACGTTTTGGGGCATTCGAGAATGGTGCATGTGAGTTAAAAGAATTTATATTCTCTGTATGATGCTCTGCATCTAGGCCCAATTGTTGTGTAATTGCAGCAGCCAGAGTTTTTCTATGTGTGTTGTTTTGTTATCAGTCTTGGAGAGGTTGGGCGTTTCCTTGGAGGGAATCGACCCATGCCATTTATAAAAATTCTTTTATGTTGATAGTCCAGGAAGAGGCTGGGCGATCGCCTTCCATGGATCAACCCATGCCATGAGTTGGAAACTCTGTTCTCACGTTTAGTTGTTTCCATCGTTTCTTTTATCCCTATTGTGATACTGTATGTACATATATATTAAGCGTGGAATGGCATTGATAATGCGACTTAATCATAATGTATGCATCATACTTTTCTTATAAATTTTATATAGGTTAGCTCGTTCTCAAAAGATGCATTCAAATGTGCATACATTGATATTGTGGGAAGCCATATGGAAATGATAGCATGATTATATAACTATAAAATAGGGGTCACGCTACATGTACATGGGGTATAGAATGGATTCGTTTCATGCATATTGTGTACATAAACATAGCTGTATATATATTTATTACCTGTTGGTTATACTTTATGGGGTGGTTTCATCTATTTTTACAAACCTTGTTTAAGAAAAGTTATGTTTTATATAATGTATGAGGGTCATGTTTTCCCTATTGCATAAGAATGGTATATTTTATGCATGTTATATAAAGTGGTTACTAGATATATCTTGGGTGAGTTGTGCTTTGAATATATTGTATAGTGGTGATATTTATACAATGGGTCTCATCTCATAACTTTGGGTATAGCATTTGGGTGAGTTGTGCCTTGAATATATTGTATAGTGGTGATATTTATACAATGGGTCTCATCTCATAACTTTGGGTATAGCATTGATATAGATTTATATATGTTATATATTGGCTATACTTTATGTAAAAAGTATAAAATGGGTAGGTGTTACCTTCCACATAAAAGAGTTATGATATGTATATATAGGTTGTGTAAAGGTTGTGATGTAATACATATGTTTTAAGTTTGTATTTTACATGCACATGTACAATTAATGCTAGTATCACTTGACATTTCTGGGTTTGCATGTATTACTTATAGAATACATTACTTATCTTGACATCTGCGTAGACTTTGGGGACCAGTCCCTTATTAGATAGGTTCACATATATATATATACATTACTATTAAAATCACAAATTCTGTTGATATCGGATGTATTAGTAGGCCTTCGTACTCGTCATATGAATGTGGTATGCATTCATAGACTTACATGAATTTGGGTTGTATTCATAATTTTTGTTATGGAATGTTGCATGCAATCGGAACTCTCAAGCAAAGGGTGTAGGTGTTATTCATATCTAGGTGAAGGTGGCAATGTTTTTTATAATTTAAGGTGAAAATGGTAAGCATTGGTTAAGTACATAGTGTATGATGCTAGTAGCTCTTTACGTCCACTAGTTGGATGACGAATGCATACGTCGCATGTCGAATGCATTGGATGGGGCTTATTTACATAGTCATGTTATTTTGTTATATACACCTTTTCTGTGGTCGCATGTCAAATGCGTGTCTTATGTTTCATCTACATTTGTTTGGATGCTTGTCTCACATGATATGTTTGATTGCATGCTGAATGTTTGAGTGCATGTCTAATGCTTGGGTGGCTCGTCGAATGCACCGGTTTTATTATGTATAGTATTACTGCTGAGAACAACACCACGAGATATACATGAGGTTAGGAGACACGAAGTGTCTAGGTAGGAGTACTACCTTTGAGTTGCAGGAGTATTGTATTAACCTCTAGAGTTGTGTGATTGTGTTCTAGTGCGACGAGACTTAAGACTCTATATCCTAATTGTGGATCACCATGCCCAACTCGGGGGTGGCCTTCGGACGGATTAAGTATATGCCGTCGAAGAGCCTACGGTTGGGTGGAGCATTGCATTGCCCACATTTTTTCCTTTATTACATGATTATGTTTTATGATTTAATTTATGTATCTTGATTAATGAAAAGATATCTACAGTTTGGTAATATGTTTTATTGTACGAATGTATGTTGTAAGTATGAATGTTGGATACATGAACAAGACGACAGAAGGAATAAGCCTTCCTCAGTTTTACCAAGGTGGTAAGAAGAGTATGTTGGTAAATATATCTTACACCTTGACATATATATATTGGCTTGTCCAGTTGTATCTTACTTATATTCGATGAATGTATGTTGATAGTATTGTCTATCATGTTTACTTACTCATGTATCCATGTGAAGTTGATTGGTAGAAGGCTAAAGGAAAGAGACTATCATTGTCAAAAATATATTTCAATATGATGCTAACCCTAGGGAAGTTAGTGTCTTACCCATTCTTAGATTTATACCATTTTATGTCATTAGTGTGAGAATGTAGATTGTTAGGATATTCCTATACTCCATCCTCGTCCCACCAGTATTTTGATCATTTACATTTTCAACCATGCATGCACTTTTAGGGTTTGCATGCATTATTTAGAGTTTGCATGCATTCTAGTCATCAGTCCCAGCACCTAGCCCTCAGTTAGCTAGCCCCCGGAGCTTCCTTCCACTCAGTTTAAGCCCTCCTAACCTGTCATGCACCCTCCTTTCACCTACTGCATGAGAAGGGAACCTTTCTCACCTACTAGTCCAGTTTACTTCAGTTATCCACCAGTCTTTCCTTGATTTGAGGCCAGACTGACTCCTCACTGCTATTATCACTTTGATTGACCTCCGATGAGACATGACTACCTGTTCTGACTCCAGTTAGCTCCTCATGCGCCCTCCACTGAGCCTCCTTCATTCAGTTAGTTCCAGTTACACCTACTACACTCAGTTAGACTCAGTTTGACTGATGGTTGACAGTTACTTGAGCATTGATGACTCCACTGATGATGGGATAAACTTCTAGTTGTGCTCCGATGACACTCTAGTGATCCTTTGATCACTCCATGAAGGCTAATTCGAATTGTCACCTTACGCATTCGAATCCTCATGCATTATATTATTTATTTGTCCATATTGTGATTAATTAACTACTGTGTGTGAATTATTTTTGCTTCTATCCGAGTTCTACTATATTATTATCCTGTTGCTCATTACACTACATTGACCACTCTTCTTCTATATTCCTACTTAATCATAATTACTCTTGTGAGGTATACATGTTCTCTTAGATATGCTATGAGGATTTTCACATGGTATCAGAGCATGTTGAGAGTATTGTTTATCTCCATTCTTGAGAGTTTTTTGCAGGTTATTACCAAGACTTCGAGTGCAACAGTTGCAACAGTTTATGCATCTTTACAGCAGTAGCAGTTGCAAATATTATCTATTTTTTTGCAGGTCTTCTACAGCTTCCATGTATTCAGAAGAAATCTATCCTCCTCCATTCAACTATGATCCTCTTTCTCCATTCATATGTGATGAATGGAAACCGAAGATTATAGCACATTTGAAGAGAAATGGTCTCTTTGATTATTGTTTTGAGAGAGAGTTCGAATCCTCTGAAGAAAAGATTGACTGGTTAAATAATGGTGACAGAGCCATGGGAACCATGATGCTTTCTATGTCTCGATGCTTGGTACATCAATTCATTGATGATGTTGAATCTCCAAAAGAGCTATGGGCCTACCTAGATGAAATATTTGGCATACAGAATGAAGGAATTGGTCCAAACCCTTTCGAGAACAAGCTCAGTGATGCATTCGCTCCCTTTGATGGTCTCTCAGATCATGAACTAGTATCATCTCATATTGTAGTTGTCCACAAAGAACTTGCAGATTCTACGCTCATGCTCCAACTTTCTTCTCTTTCTGTGCCAGCTCACACTCTAGATATTCCAGAAGGTCCTAAATCCTCTCTTGCACCAGAGTCTGTTGGTTTGCATCATGATCACATGATTATTTCAGAGGTAAAATCAGCTATTGGAGGTAATGCATTCGCTCTCCTCAAGCAATCACCTCTTATTTACTACTATATGATCATTATTCCATGCTTTCAGAAGGTTATTGAAGAATATGGCCATTGCCATTCGCTTGGGATAATTTCTCATGCACATCATGGTTTTGATCTCACCCCTGTTGGTTCAAAGGAGATCTCAAGAAACCATGGCCATTCGCTTGGGATGATTTCTCATGCATCTACTGGTTTTGATATCACCTCTCATGGTTCAAAGGAGATCTCAAGAAACCATGATTCAAGTCTTTGATCTAATTTGGATTCTAAGCAATTACTACTTGGGATAATTTCTTATGCATATGATGGTTTTGATCTCATCCCTGCTAGTTCAAAGGAGATCTCAATAAACTATTCACCAAGTCTTAAATATGATTTGGATTTCCAACAATCATTATTATTTGATGGTTCCTTTTGGCATAATCTCACCCATGATGGTTCAAACAAGAAGACAAAAGACTATCTGCATATTCATGTTTTTGATCCTACCTCAACTGATTCGAATCACAGGTTCAAGGATCATCCTCATACTTTTGGATTTGTTCTCATCACATTCGATCTGAAGAGCAAGTACAAGCACATGCTTTTTTAGCATGATCCACTTCTTCCCAAGAAGAAGATACCTCCAGACATATGACCAAGCATCACACCTTCTTGAGTTTGGAGCATTTATTTTTTGTATGTACCTTACAGTCTGTTTTGAGGGGGGGTATTTTTCTCATGAAATTTCTCCACTCCCTTGGTTTATTCACTATGATTATTCATTGTATTGGGTGACCTTTGGCCTTAGTTACCAGGGCCCGGGATGGATTAAGGGTGGGTGTTAGGATATTCCTATACTCCATCCTAGTCCCACCAGTATTTTGATCATTTACATTTTCAGTCATGCATGCACTTTTAGGGTTTGCATGCATTTGCATGCATTATTTAGGGTTTGCATACATTTGCATGCATTCTAGTCATCAGTCCCAGCACCTATCCCTCAGTTAGCTAGCCCCCAGAGCTTCCTTCCACTCAGTTTCACCCCTCCTAGCCTGTCATGCACCCTCCTTTCACCTACTGCATGAGAAGGGCGCATTTCTCACCTACCAATCCAGTTTACTTCAGTTATCCACTAATCTTTCCTTGATTTGAGGCCAGACTGACTCCTCACTGCTATTATCACTCTGATTGACCTCTGATGAGACATGACTACCTGTTCTGACTCAAGTTAGCTCCTCATGCGCCCTCCACTAAGCCTCCTTCATTCAGTTAGTGACAATTACACTCAGTTACACCTACCACACTCAGTTAGACTCAATTTGACTGATCGTTGACAGTTACTTGAGCATTGATGACTCCACTAATGATGGGATAGAATTCTAGTTGTGCTCCAATGACACTCTAGTGATCCTTTGATCACTCCATGAAGACTAATTCGAATTTCCACCTTAGGCATTCGAATCCTCATGCATTGTACTATTTATTTGTCCATATTGTGATTAATTAACTAGTGTGTGTAAATTATTTTTGCTTCTATATGAGTTCTACTGTATTATTATTCTGTTGCTCATTACACTGCATTGACCACTCTTCTTCTATATTCTTGCTTAATCATAATTATTCTTGTGAGGTATACATCATCTCTTAGATCTGCTGTGAGGATTTTCACATAGATTAGGCATTACAGTTAGTGGGTAAGCATGTGATTGTGAATGCATAAAAGAATGAATGAGCTTCCTGTGCATTGGAATAAATGTGTACAGTATTATGTGGAGTATGATTGAAGCATGACCTTAGATCAATTTGCATCGGTAATGGTCTACGTAAGGGTATGTGTGAAAAGAACACATCGGTATACAATTTGTGCACCACTACATTTTTGGCCTTTGGGGGGGGTTGTCTTCCGCCCCCAAAAGTGACCTACAAGGGGTGTTTTGGCTTTGGGGGCAGTTTTGGCAAAACCGCCCCTAAAGGCACCGATGTTAAAAGTTTTTCCCTTTAAGGGCAGTTTTTGACGAGATTGGAACCACCCCCAAAAGTGACTTTTGGGGGCGGTTTGTGACCCCCCTCGTAGAGGTCTACGGAGGTGATTTTAAACCCCCCTCGTAGAACCCTTCATAGAGACCTATAGGGGAAGTTTTGAACCCCCTTCATAGAGACCTACAGGGGCAGTGTTGAACCCCCCTCATAATCCCCCTCATACAAACCTACAGGGGCGGTTTGGAACCCCCCTCGTAGAGGACTATAGGGGCAGTTTCAAACCCCCCTCGTAGAGGCCTATAGGGGCGGTTGTGAAACCCCCTCTTATAGTCCTATAGGGATGGTTTGGAACCCCCCTTGTAGAGGCCTATAACGGCAGTTTAGAACCCCCCTCATAGAGGCTTATAGGGGCAGTTTTGAACCCCCCTCGTAGAGTCCTATAGAGGCAGTTTGAAACCCCCCTCGTAGAGGCCTATAAGGGCGGTTTGGAACCCCCCTCGTAGATGCCTATAGGGGTGGTTTGGAACCCCCCTCGTAGAGACATATGAAGGTGGCTTAGAACCCCCCTCATAGTGACATATGAAGGTGGCTTAAAACCCCCCTTGTAGAAACATACAAATACAGTTTGAAACCCCCTCTATAGCCATAATAAATCACAATAAAATATATTTTATTAAAAATACTAATATTGCAATATCAATAGGGTACGGAGGAATCGAACCACCATCCTCCTGCTTGTAAGGCAGGCACTTTACCATTGAGCTATCACCCTTTAACAATATTAACAATATTAACACAATAAGAAAAGACAATAAGAAGATGAGCAATATTAACACCTACATTGCATTATTTTTAAGTCTAAGAAAAGACAATAAGAATGTTCATGAGATGATTGTAAGAGGATATCCACATGTACCCAAATATCTATAGATTATCATGCAAGAGCAACCTGCTCTTTGCAATCCTCACAAGGCATAAGAACTATAATTCCAAATTTTTCGATTACTTACTAAAACAACAAAAATTTTGAAAAAATTTGCATACAATATGCAGACACAAATTTCAATCATGTGATATGCATTTCATAACATAGTGCAGTGATTCTTATTGTATACATGACATATATTCCAGAAAAATGCTTGCCATTGGAAAAATTGGCTAAGTATTGAAAAACGGGCCTAAGTTCCTTGTCATGCTCTCAAATCCAAAATGGCATATATTGAAAAAGAATTCCTTCATAGAAAATCCAAACATCAAAAACTTTGAGGATACACGAAAATACCAATATTGCAATATCAATAGGGTATTTTCCAATACTTTCCTGATTACATCAAGGAATAGATAGAATTCTAACCCTAATGTATAGGTTTATCCCTTGTAGAAAGAGTTAAAATACGTCATGTATATCTAATCCAACTATGAAATAACTAGACATACTCGCGAAGCTGAGACAAAAATTCATAAATGGGACTAGGATGTTAAAAACTATAATTTACATAGAAAGCAAGCTTAGTAAGGTCCATGACCTTGACTACTTTCTGAATCCCACCGCAGGAATACACTAACTGCATGTATATACATGAGACGAATGTCACTCATCAACTTCAAAATAAAATCAACTTTTGCCAACCCTCCAGAGCTTTCAGAAACCTTGTCACTTTCTAATTTTGTTGATTCATCAAGCTTTGCTTTTCTTTTTTCCTTTGGCGCAGATTCATTAACCTCCATGGTTGTTGTTGAACCTGTGCATTCAACCTCCTATGTTGGTGGTGGATAGTGCAATATAACCTCTAAAAGTTGATCTATAACTTGTGTAAAGCTATGAGGAATTTTCTTATGACCCTTGGAAGATTTACCTAGCCCATCATGTGGCTTGCTTACATGAGGCACCCAACCAAAATCAATAGATGGAACTCCTGCTTCAGTCTGTCCAGAATCTTTTCCTTTATCTTTTTCTTTGTCCATATCCTTCAATTTCTCCTTCTCTTTACCTTTCTCCTTATCCTCCTTCTCCTTTGACAAAATGATATTTGGCCTTCTTCCCACTATCTGTAATTGACAAACCATAGCAACAACCTGCATAAAAATGGTTGGATCTTGAGAAATGACTAGAGCCATAGACGTCAAAAATGTTCGAGGAGAAACACGACCACCATGACGATTTAAAATGTTCATTAGAGTCTGCCGTATCTCTACCTCCACGGCAATATGAAGAGTTTGAGGATCCTCGAGAAGATGGCGTATAATAGCTGCTACCACACTATTGAAACATGGGAAAAAACAACTTCTAGGAAGACTCAAAAGGGAAGACAATCCACCTCTCTCTAGAAATTGCATTGCCATGGAATGCAACTTTGTTAGTCTAGCACACAACTGAAGAACTGCTTGTACTGTAGCTTCTGGACAGTGCAGCTACAAATAGTTGCAAGAAATATTCATTACTCTATGTTGTTCATCTGTTGTCATGTATCCCAAAGGTTTTCCTAAAATCTTCATGAATGGACTATTGCCTTTGATGTTGTCATCCAAGGAAGACTTTTTACTGTTATCCATAGCACCTACACTAGCTAAAGGTTGTCTCTTCAGACTCAGACAACTAAAGTTCCTCCCATAGCTATAGTGTTCTGAACATCTAGAGTAAGCTGGAGCTTGCATTGCAGCATATGGTCAAGTATAAGCAGTAAGGCAGTCACCCACTTAGGAAATGAAACTTTTTCCCCTATCACGTAAATTGGCATAAAACTCATCAATAAGTCCAATGTGACACCAACAAGTCCATTCTCTGCTCCTATTTCTCTTGTACTACTGTCTTCACTCAAAACTAATGCCAAAATATGAGAAATACTTGATAATAGACTAGTGTCTTTTTCAGATCCCTCCACCTTACAAAGCTTTAGTTGTTGAATGAGAAAGCCTGAAATAACTCTCAGACGGTACTGGCCTTTGTTTTGGCTACACAATGTCACAATCAAATCAGTCATGGAAAAAGCAATGGCATCTGTACTTTGCAACAGATTCATACACGTGGTTAAGATATCCTCAATGGGGGGATTTTCTAGAGGCTTCTCTTCATAAGAATCCTATGTTCCTTTTTCATTGGCATTGTCTTTGGGAGCCTCTAAATTACCCAGTGATAGGGCAAGAGCTTGGGCAAGTTCATCATCTTCTTGTGTTGGCTGCTCGGGATGACTGAAGAGCCACTCCATAGCCAGTTCAACACTATTTGTTTCAACAGGCCTCAATGCTTCCTCTGCCCTAGACATTGGAAGTCCCATGTCAACCATCATAGAAACGGTAGAATCATCAGGTGGATGACCTCTAAAACATTGACCTGTGCTTCCAGGAATACCTTTTGTCCTTCCTTTGGAATCACCTATGGCAGAGTATACATGGGTAATAATGGAAAGCACGGAGGTAATCAAAGATGGAATGCAGCGACAAAACATTGGATTGTTCCATATAGGTAGAACAACATAGATAACCTGAGCTTGTAGTGTGCAGACAAAAGCCTCTGGGTCCCTTGGAACAGTGAAAGACTCTCCAACAACTTGTTGCACTAACAGTTGTGATGCAGATGGCACAGTTAACAACAAAGAAGAATTTACAAGGTATTCCAAGAGCCTGCAGTAGCTTTGTAATGTTTCTAACAACCAAGGAGCATGCTTTAGCTTCTCTGAATATTGCTAAGAAAGGACACCCAAATTCATATAAGTTGGGTTGGGTGTACGATGCAGATAAGATGTATGTATCTCATTGGTGCTTGATCACTTTCAAATTTTGAATTTGGAGTAGTATCTAAATTAAATGTGGAGTGATATTCTCCCCATTATCTTTTGTCATATCTAATGGGAAGGCCATGGAAGTATGGTCAAAAGTATTATACATGACAGAAAAATTAATACCTATTCATTGCAGAAATATGGCAAGGGGAACAAGCCTCTTTCATACCCTTTAGCAGGCACTTTCACAGTGCTTATTAGAGAATCTAAATAATGCTATTTTCTTTTTGCAAAAAAAAAAACTAGTTGAATTTCTTTTATAGAATTGTTAGTGGCATCCCTACTGTAAGTAATAGTGATGAAGACAAGTAAAATTTAGAGAAGGGATTTCAAGATAAAAAGTACAAAGACCTTTGCCCAAAAGAATTTATGCTTTAATATCCTCCAGAGAAGGATTTCTCATCAAATTGATTTAATTCAAAACTTCACTACCAAACAAAGTTTCCAACTGCACATCTCCTATGGAAGATGAATAAATAATAAGACAAGTGAAAGACTTCTTGGAAAAAGTTCCCATTGGAGAGATTGTTACACCATGTGCCTTACTGGTGCTCCCAACTCCAAAGAAAGATAGGAAATGGCATGTGTGTTTCAATTCAAGAGCACTTAATAAAATCATTTTCAAAAAAATCACTTCCCTATACCTGGCATGGATGGTTTCATAAATGGACTTCAAGGATCACAGCTCTTCTCCGTAGTTACCACCAAATTTGAATAGAAAGAATGAATGGAAGATAGGGTTATGTACCAAGAACATCCTATATGAATGGTTAGTGATGCCATTTTATCTTTGTCAATACACATAGTACCTTCATATAGCTCAAGAATGAGATATTGCATCCATTTGTTGGAAAATTTATTATTGTTTATTTGGTTGATATTATTTTTTTACAGTAAGACTCAGAAGGAACATTTGATGCATTTATGAACTTTGCTTCAAAAGTGTGAGCAATAATATTTATAAATTAGAGAAAAGCATGTTTTTCGAACACAATTATGGAATGCAAACTCCAGACGGAGTAAGAGAGGTATGATATTTTCATGGACTTCTAAACTTTTATCAGAAGTGCATCCAAAATTTTAGGAAGATTGAAAGTGAAAAACCTATGACTTCTTTGATGAAGGAAAATGAGAATTTTGTCGACCAAGGTAGCAAAAGCTAATCTTCAAACTTGCAAGAGATGTCTAGTAGAGGCTCCAAGTTCAACCCAACTAATTTCTAACAGAGTTGTTGAGGTTCGATGGGATGCATTAAGTCTGATTCTTGGAGTTATACCTAGTTAGAAAGGTCATCCCATAGCATACCACAATGAAAAGTTTAATGAAGCTAGGAAACAGTCTTGCACTAATGACCAAGAATCATATGCACTCGTACGAACTCTGTCGTGGGAGACATCACTTGATGCCTAAGGAGTTCATACTTTATGTTGATGGACCATCAAGATTTCAAGTATTTACAAATGTAGGATAAGTTCAATGCTTGTCACACAAATGGCTAATTTTTTTGAAATCTTCACTTTCATGATCAAGCACAAGGAAAACATAACTAATGTACTAGTAGATGTATTTACCTGATGGAGGACATTGTTGATAACTACCATGAGGTGGTTGGATTTAAAATCCTAAAGGATGCTTATGAGGATAATCCATAATTTGGAGTAGCTAATGGGAGTTGCAAAGAACGATGGGGTACTTGCTTAGACTATAAGTTATACAGCACAATTTTACTTCATGGATGCAATTATGCTTTCTTAAAGCCACCATGAGGAGACACTTATAAATGAAGCACATGCAGAAGGTCTTGGTGGTGGATAGGTTAAAAACTTAAAACCCTTACATAGTTGGAACAACATTATTAATGACCAAGAATGGTTAAAGAGATACTGCAGTATGTAGACAGATGTCACATTTGTCAAGTTTTGAAGGGTGAGCAAAAAAGAGTAGCAAATAACAATGTTTGCCAGTTCCTGATAAACTGTGGCAACACATAAGCCTGAACTTTGTGTAGGGGTTATAGTGAAGTGAAAAAAAGGCTATATGTGTGCTTGTTGTTGATCACTTCTCTTAAGATAGTGTATTGTATACCTTGTAACAACATGAAGATGCCTCCTACATTCCTACACTTTTCTTCAAAAAGATGATTCAGTTATATGGATTGCCTCTATGATCTCCGGCATGGACATCTTCATATATAATTCATCCAAGTTAAAATCGCTTTCCGATAAAGCGACCATCTTTTTTGTCTAGTTCATAACTGCTCCCTAAGAGTATACTTAAAAGCTTTATAACTAGACTCTTAGTCAAGCTTTTGATGAGTTTCAAACTGGGCTAGCCAACTCAAATCATGTCCTCTATAGAGGAATACTTATTTGGATAACTATAAGTGGAACACAGCTACATTAGCCTGAAAAAACAGAAAAATTATAAGAGCACAGAATTAGAAGGTTGATATTTTGGAAACCAATACCAAGGAAAAATTAATGTTGTCTTGAGACTAAAAGGAGGGTGTAGTGGTAGGTATGGTCATTGTTGAACCTAGTCACTCTAAAATATTGGATTCCAAGTATGTAAAAATAGTGGACTTATGTTTACATGTGAAGGGGATGAATGATAACAACATTGACATGGAAGAGGTAAAAAATAGCCCAATACTAAAAAATATTAAACTATGTAGAAATATGTATGATGGCTTCATCAATACAATTATAAGCTTAGAATAATGGAGCAAGAGCTTAGTTTTTGTTAATATTAAGTTTCCCAAATGTTATACAACCATACTTTATGAGACAATGGAATGGATTCCTCTCCTTTTTAAATTTGATTCTCACTAAAAAAAATTTGGTTCTCACAAGGTAAAAAAAAGTTGGTTCTCATAAGGTCCCTTACTCATATTTACTTTACGTTTTCACTCTAATTTAATTATCATTAAAAAGGTTGGTTCTCACTCTAACCCACACAATCCCTTATCATGAAAAAAAAGTCTACAAAGCATCTTAGTATGAGGCAAGGAAAGCATTATAAATAAAGAATTAGCATGTAAAACAATGACCACATGCATTAGTCATACCCTCTTTCCTTGATTCAAACGGCCTTTTCTTTTCATAATAAATGAATGCAATATTAGTTGGAGTACTCAAATACCTATCCACATTGAACTATTCCCATTGCAGTGGCTTAGCACTAGGAAGTTCATAAAATGGATGTGAAGAGTGCATTTCTTCACATGGATCTTGAGGAAGAGATTTACATTTAACATCCATATGGGTTTTCTCAGGACTCTTTAAAGGTTTGTAGACTTTGAAATTCTTGTATGGTCTCAAATAGGCCCCTTGGGCTTGGTATGACAAGATAGATGATTTTCTTCTTTCCCATGGATTCTCTCGATGTCATTCATATCCAAATGTCTACAATCTATGGTAGGATTATTCTATCTTGTTCTTGGTGCTATTTGTATATTACCTCGGCTTCATGAACTTGTTCTTACCTACTTTTTATAGATCATTTGCTTCATGAACTTGTACACCAATACAAGCATCATACTAGTCTAAAATACATAGCAGAAAAAAGTAGAAGATAACCAAACCTGATAAATGGTATAACACTGCTATTAGCACTAAAATATACCTATCAAAAATTTTCATCTTTGAATCAATCTTAGGATTCCACAACACTTATGCCAATCCGTTGAAGGAATGATGTTGCAGAATCTGTAAAAAGACCACTGCTCACTGACAGCTAGATTGTTATTATTGCAAATTTTGTTGAAGCTTGTCGTCATTTTGAACATGCGTCAACTTAGACAAATTCTCTATTTCCTTAATCCTCAATCTAGTGAATGCCACAAAATGCTTGGGTATTTCATCGAGTCAATATGCATATACCCCTTTACTTTCATAGCTCATTTTCACCTTGTTCTCATAAAAGCTTAAATAAATAAAAATTATTATTATAGAATTATTTTATTAATTATAAAATAATTTTTATATTAAATAATAATTTTTGTTTTAAAAAAAAAAGACTATTAATACACCATTTTACCAAAACCAGAACTTTTGGCCCAATCCCATATTAAAACCAATCTCCAAGTTTCAAGTTGTGTTTCCCATTATCGAGTCATATATTCAACGTGTCCATGAGAAAATTTATAAGAAAAATATCCCATATTAAAACCAATCTTAAGTTTCAAGGTGTGTCTCCCCATATTGAATCATATATTCAACGTGTCATGAGAAAATTTATAAAAAAAAGATATATGACTTTTGACAAAAGGTTTTGGTTTATAATTCAAATGTCATATTTTTAACTCCAAGTCTTTTCACATGAGATCATTATTTATTTAAGCAAAAAGATTTGGTTCTATATCCAAATCGATCTCAAGCCTCAAACACAAAGTATTGTTCAGTCACCGACCCAACTCAAGTATCACCAAGTGAAACAATGTACATGTGCGTCAAGGTAGGATCCCACAAAGGAGCATAGTCATGCCCAACATGTTAATGATGTTTCCAAGAAATATGTTACATAAAGTATCATATTTTATTACTCTTTATGAATGTGGGATATTTTCCATTGCAAATGCCAAGTATAAGATCAACGCCCAGGTGTTACCAGCCCTCTACACCGAATTTCCATGTAGGTAGGCAAATGAGTAGAGCACCAAACGCCAAAGGGATATCCAAGCGACAGTTTGCTAAATCTTCACACAATGCATTGGTATAATATCGAAATGTTTTGTAAAATAAAAGCGCCTAGTAGCAAAATTTGGGTGGTCGAGTATATTTTGGGTTAAAATTTAACTCTACATTTGCCAAAGCATCTTGGTATAAAGTCATATGTTTTATTCCCAACATCATATATAGCTTATTCAGGTAGAATTCACTATTCGAAGATGATTTAATGTTAAGATGACAACTTGAATCATAGGTGGAAGAGTACCATTCAACACGGTTTGAGATCAGTACTGGTTGAGAATTTCAAGGCAGATAATTTGTAACATGTCATCAAAATCAGCAAAGATAAAGCGTATTTCAGATCATTGATTGAACATTTGGTAGCCATAACATTTTAGCATTTCAAGAGGTTAATCCTAAATTTAAAGGCAATAATTATGAACCAACAGTTTGAGGATTATTCTCAGTGATTCATGAGTATCTTAGGGCAGCATTTGAGGATTTAATGACACACGTGGAAGAGCACATTTCAACAGATATTTCGGGGTCAAATGTATCGAGCAGTTCCGGATTTGGTAGTATTTTGAGTTTAACTAGTTCCAGATTTCAAGAATAGTAGTCGAATTGTTTCCAGATTTGAAGATGAAAGAATGAAGACATGATATTAATAGTCAAAATTTTCAGAATACATCAACTATAGGAGGAAGACTTCATTTTCATCTATAAATATCTTACTGTTCTTGATTTCAGCACTACTATTTTAAAAAGAGCATTACAAACAATCAATGGGCCTAGCTGCACCGTGTTCAACAATTTTGTGTCCACCACTTTCAATTTAAAGTTTAAAAAATGGAGATAGCTTAAACAATCAGTAGGACCCCCCTACTTGCTCTATAATATATTCATCAGCATACCCAATAAAAGCAATCAAACATTTAAGAGAAGAAATAAAATTTCACTACAAAGGCGAAGATGTTCATGCCACATGCAATTAGAAATATATAAAGTCACCTACCTGTTGAAGTTTTCCAGTTTCTCCTTTACGAAAAATTGAAACAAGTCCATGAGAGAACTAATATATGCCTTTGGTCGATTCCAGTTGTCTGTCAAAAAAGCAAACACAGTCAGAATGTTGATGCCCCACTTGTACGATAGTTTAACAACTTCATTGAGTGCTCTCTCGCCTGCTTCATGCCCTATAGTTGATGGCATTCCTCTTTTCTCTGCCCACAACAAGTTGCTATCCATAATAATGGCTACATGCTTCGACATTGAGTGTGGATCCAGTTCATAGGGTAGATGCTCCTCAAGTGCATTATCCTTATAGTGGATTTCTATCAGAAACTCCTATGCGTGTGACTCTTTCACTGATGATTGGACTACAGAAGTACAAAAGCAAAAATGCCTCCTCCCTTCTATTGCACTCGTAAGGGTTGGATAACCTTGTGAAAAATTAATTAAATAAACCCTGTTTTGTTTTTCGACTTCCTCAAGGGATATATATGCCTTGGATGGCAAGATAGGCACTCTACTTGGACCTGCAAGAGTCTTTCCTAGAGTCCCACATAAGAGGACAGCACACCCCTGTTTTAGGGCACCAGGCCCCTGTTTTGCTAGAATATTAAGAAATGACACCATTCAACAAATAATCAACCACCTACACTATCCAGCACTTACTACTTTTATTTTTATCTAGCGATTACATATCTACTCATTATGCAAAGTTTAAAACTATGTTGCAGGAAACACATAGGGGAGGGCCATACCTTGTAGGTTTTTGTACAAAAACACATAAACACATGCGGTACAGCTCAGAAATGTATTTTAGCCTTCAGGCCATAGCCATCCACACCCATCCCACTTATGAAAAATGCATTTCTAGGCAGTACCACCATACATGCCGCTTGCTTCCAATATGGTTTAGCTCTTTTTTTACTCAATTTTTTATTGATTTTGACCAAAAATGTTGTCAATTAATTGTAAACTAAAACTTTACATTTTCTTTTTCTTTTTCCTTTCAATATTTCCTTTTTTATCCTTTTACTTAAATATTTAACATTACCATCAATTGTTTCAGAATGTATGAAAGTGGTTACAACCTAATCAAACTTCATATGGAAAAGTAGAATTTTATATCCCATTCAAAATTCAGCAGACTTGAGAGTTTTAAGGATTTCAAGATTCACAGGATTGTAGCATCTTCATTGGATTATATTAGGTATGAAGGTATGAAGGTATGGGATTGACATTTTGATTTAATCGAGAGAACCATTCCCTTTATGTACCCCAACGTTGGTGGCATTGATTGTTAAAATCCTCCTCCATGGCCTTAGAAAATGTGTATCCTTCACTAAAGCGAGAATCATTAATTAGGCATGCTAATATTTTTCTATCATATGTTAATGTGTGGATTAGGTAGTTTCATCAAAATTGGATGCTGTTGAATGATGCCCCTAGAGGATCTAGGTAGAGGAAAATACTAGAGGAGGAAGAAAGTGATACTAATGGTGAGTAACCCAATATAAGCAATGGTGGAACAATGCTTGTCAATTTTTTCATTTAAATTTTATTGCGTATTTATTCAAAATCATTTCTTTCAAAGTTTCAATATAATGTGCCATTATTATTATTATGTTTCCCATTGCCAAAAAATTAAGGGGTCACATTTCCAACATGTTTCAGTTTGGGAAACTTGTACCAGTTTCCCCATGTCATGCGGCTTGGATTTAAAACTTCTAACATGTATAAAGTAACTAAGGTATACAGTAAGGAAAGAGCTAATCACATATTTATATAATAAGATAGAAGTGCTAACACCTGAATGATTAATCCTATTGGCAAGTATAATGGTACTTGTAGTGAAGCTATGCTACAGCTTGTAGAAGAAGCTAGCATTTATAAGTGGACCAATTTCATGACTTCTAAAAGAAGTTCAGCTATGCTTGATCAAAAGTTAGGGCTAATAACATTATTTATTTTTCTTAAGTTTTCATGTGTGTTGAGGCTATAGATATACACCACACCTTTATCTGAAATTATTTTGAATATGAAATTCAAAATGTTTTGCACAAAATACCTTTGAACAAAACCCATAGTATATTTTATTATGTTATTCTGCACTTCCTTCTTTTTATAGATCATCTACTTCATGAACTTGTTCTTACCTCTTTTTATTATAAACCAATACAGGCATCATACCAGTCTGAAAATGTAGAAGACAAAAGAAGAAGACATGCTATGACATTGCATTATCTAAGATGAGAAATTTAAGAAGCATGCTACAAACTCCATAACTTTTCTATAGTTGGAAGCCAACCACAATTAGACTAATAATTGGAATTTCCATGGATAAATAGAATGTTAGAAAACAAAGATCAATATTAGAAATACGGTTATGTGAACTCCCATAACCATCTGGCTTGAATGGATATAACATATCTTTAGTCCACCATTTATGGAATTCAATGGATGTATTAATCTCCACCAACTAGCATTAAATGCCAAATCCAATAACACTTGCCTTTGAATGGACATAACATACTCTTCGTTGCCCCAAGACATTATGTAAACTTCAGTTAACATGATGGATGGAATAGAGTCTTAGTTTATATAAGAAAGGATGGAAAATTGTAAAATATAATTTATATAATAATGGAATGAAAATATTATATGAAAACTTTACTTGTAAATAGGTCCTATCTAATCAAGTGTATTATCTGAACAATGGCTTTCTATCATAAAAGTTCCCAACTTCAAAGAACTTTTATTTGGCTTCAATTTCAAGAACACATGTTCCCCAACTTTGAATTCCCTTTGTATCTATTGACAGGATGATTTGATCTTGTAGTCAAACAAAGGGAAAGTTACCTCATTTTTTTTTACTTAAACCTGATATGCCTAGGTAAAATTGTATCTATAACCTAGCTACAAGGTAAAACTTCCTACAGTTTTTTAATTTTTCCATGCTGTCACGACTTTTAATTCCTAAGCTTCCTAGCACTCCTATAAAATTGATCCGCCGCCTCTCTACCGTATTCCTTCCTTATTGATCTGTCAAACCAAAAATATTTCACCCTATTTTGTGCTAGTTGAGTAAGATTTAATCAGGTGCATTATCTGAACAATGGATTTCTATCATAAAATCCTCTGTGTTTGGCTCTTTCGCTAAAGATAGGACTACAAAAGTACAAAAGCAGAAATTCCTCCTTCCTTCTATTACCCACGTAACTGAATTAATTTGAATCAATTTTAAGGAATGTAACTGAATTATGATGTCTTTTCTAAACATTTGTTTGGAATTTATGGAAACATTTTATGCATTGTTCAAATACGTAGAAAACATTTAAATTCATTCTCAGACTGGATGACTGTCGTCTGAATTAGAGGTTAATTCTTAAATAAGCTAAATTGATATTTATATCAGTTGAATCTCATATGAATTAAACATCAATTCATCGAATTTGTGAAGAAATGCAGGAAACTTCATTTCTGGAAAATGCAGTCAGACTAACCGTGATCCAACAGTAGCTGTGAATCATGAGACCATTTGGACGGTTGTGATCAAAGTTTGGACAGTCGGGAGGAAATGCTAGTTAGGAAGATCTTGTGGGAAGAGGTCGACCGGGGTTTTGAATTATCATGAAGATCCGAGGTAAGGAATGGTATTGGAACCAAGGTGTCGACAGAGTCCGAAGGCTGTGGGGTTGCATTGTGAGCAACAAGCCGGAGGTTGCGAAGAATTGGCGACCGGAAGGTTGGAAGGAATGCAGACTGGAAGGTTTTGAAAGGAATTCTATGAATTTGACCCAAAGGTGAATGTGTGTTTGTATAATGCACAAAGATCGATCCTCATTTGTAGATTTGAGAGGTATATGTCTGCATCAAGAAACCTGCCTAAATGACCAAATAAAAGAAACAGCCTAAAAAAATCACAAAGATTGTTTCAATGAATACAAAATCCGAAAAAATTATGTAAAAGACGCCAAATATATATGAAATCTGGCTACACGGACATGAAATTCTCCTAAATGCAGTATAAGACAAGGAAAATAGCCACTGAAGGGGCATAATGGAAACCTAGATTGACGATAATTTTTCCTGGTAGAAACTAGTCGCAACCTCGTTTCTGCTATTGTCAGCGAGGCTTTTTCATACCTTGGCCTCTATAATGCAGCTCCTGATATTTTTCTAGTTGGCCATATTCTCAACATGCTTTTGCAGCCAGTGTGAATAGTCTCCCAGGAGGTATTCTTTGTATCCCTGGTTCGAAACAACTTCCCTCACGCCCTTGTTGGTCACCACAAACGCGAAGACCATAAAGCAGAAGAGCAGCAGTATGAACAAGAACATGGCCAATAGATACACCCAAAGTTGCTATAAGACCCTGCAGTAAGCCCCTATAAGGCCAACGACGGAGACCACCATAAGGAGAACCCTGATCTCTATCACCGGCTTTTCAAGAAAATTTTCGCAGTCTGTGCTTGCCCTGTTGGCCATCCATATTCCAGCTCCCAGAATCGGGATCGATTGCACGAATGTGACGAAGTTGAGGATTCCAATGATTTTGTTGCTAAAACAAACCATTTTTCAAGAACGGAGCCAAGGCAAAAGCATAAAACACAAAGCCAAATATACTCACTGCGATTCGATACTATTGAAAAGAAAACAGAGACGAGGGTTAAGTTACCCTTTGACACTACCGCGATTCGATCTTATGACCTTGATCTTATGATCTTATGCGATTCGACTGATTTTTTCATTGACCTTTACTCACAGGGAAAACCATGATACTCAAGGAGAAAAATGACACAAATGCATTTGATTTTCATTGGATGGAGTAAACAATGAACTTTCGTTTCACTATATGTGGTAATATCTCCTAATTGGATTTATTATCAAGATTTTTTTATGGTATAATGTTTATGTTAGGTAAAATTCATAATTATGTATTACAGGTATGTTAAAGGAAATTGGGAAAAAATGGCATATTACAGTGTCTATAGGTAGTGGGAGATATTTTAAAAATACCATAGATGCACAACTTAGCTCATCTAGTGGTATTCACTATCAATTAATAGTTTCATATCTCAAATTTGCAATGCATATTATAGCTAGACTATTAGACATAAAGTGTTTTTCCCTACCCTTTAGTGATCATTGTTTTAACCATTGTATGTATAATCCAAACATTGGTCTTATTGTTCCAATGTGATGATAATTGTCATTATGGGTGTCAAGTTGAATCCACTTCACCAATATTACAATGTGGAAATTGGGTGGTAATGGAAAACTTGTTGACGAAATAATCAATCATTCATATGAAGACAACTGCTTACCCAAAATTTGATGTTGAAAGATATGTGGTATCCATCCTTTTCATTAATTATAATTACAATACAATTTCGCAATTGTCTTTTTTTGTCTTTGGTTGCTTTTACAATACACCTCTTTGACATTGATTAGTTCATATTATAATAAATGCAAGGCAATCAAGAACCAATGGATATTGTGATGGCTAAGTAGATATTGTGATGGCTGACTAAATGGGATCTGTGTGCTACTGATGGGAACCGTGTGCCATTCATTGAGAGAGATGTCATAGGAAAAAAGCACGGGATCGCAGAGTGATCCCCATTATTTATCTATCATAATCCATCCCTACTTCTTGTTATGTTTGTCATAGACTCTGCAAAATTGTGGCGAGTTTATGATTTCATGAAATGCAAAGCAAGTTATGGATGCAGCAGGAAGAGATGTGAAGGGTAGAAAAAGGACGATTTTAGCTATTAGAGTGATTGGTAGATTGCTACGACTCGTGTAGGGATCCATCTTCTCTTGTGACCAATCATGCTCCATTGTAAATTGTTCAGCTATATTTTTAATCCAAAATGACTTAGATTTAATAAAAAAAATGATGGGGCACTGTAACACAACATATACCATGCATAAAATAAAGTGGGAACCTGCAGACAAGCAGCTTGATTCTCATAATCATAGAATACTGACAAAAAAATTTGCTATAAAATGTAGTATTTTGTTGGGTCAATCTACGTCTAATAGGCTGGAGATTTAATCCTCGAAATCAGTATCGAGTGTCATATTCAAATTGAAATACTCGAACATGGATAGAGTATTCTCATAACAAACCCACCATTTTCTCAAGCCAGAGCCTCTGAATGAGATCTCATACCATTTTTAGGCTTGCACTATCTAGGGTTTCAAAATGAGAAATCTTTGAAACCGTTTGAAAAGTATCAAGTGGAGATGATGAAGACGGAGGCAGAGGCAATGCCACCACGATCTCGAGATCTAGACAAAGTGATGGTGAAGCAGACATACCCTCCTTTAGATGGGTATTCTCATCCGATGGCTTCATCGTGTTTTCTGTAGGAGGATAAAGGCAACTTCTTGTGAGGGGTTTTGGGCCATTTGGGTGGATTCTCTTTGTCCATTTTATTTTACGAGGGTGAGAAAATATGCCTTCCTTTTGTATTTTCCATTGATGAGCCTTTGCAAGCGATTCGACAGCAATTTTTCGTAGACCAGCTTGTGAGACCTATTGCGGGTAAGCCTGGAAAGGTCCTCCCCCGATGAGAGTAGCAAGAAAATCAATGACTGAAGAGGGGGAAATGTGGACAATAGAGATATTGGAGGTGAAGGGAAAAATGTGGAAAAAATTTGGAGGGAAGGTGGCCCCAATTACATATTGGGCAGGCATTATATAGGATTAGCCTTGCTATTTATATATGAATCAAAGGTTCCTTTTGCATCTCAAAGTTCGGTCAAATGATCAAAAAGTATCTTCCCCAACTCGATTCTTACTATAAATTCCATCCTTAATGAGTCCCTTCTTATAAAATGCTCGATTCTCACTATTTATTCAAAATCCCACTCTTTATTTAAAATGAAATTGATTATATGTAGTAGCTAGATGGTAGTGGTATTTCCTATTATTTTTGGTTGCGGGCTAAGTATACTTCCTTGATCGACCTTCCTCTCTTCTATGGAATGTGGATGCAAGTGTGTTAAACAATAATAGGATATAGTTATCTTGTGGTGCCATGGAGTTGCTCCTACTACTGTAAAAAGTCACCCTCCTTCTTTCTCACTTTAGGATTAAAATCATAATTGTTTTGATGTTATGGTGTCTTTAACTAGTGGTTGCAATGGTGTTGTATTTGTTGTGGATGATCAAGGAATAGAATTCACATGAGAACGTATTGGGACTTGGCATCAATCCGATGGACAAGACATTTTCTGGGATTTCACTCTTCCTTTGGCCATATATGTTTTCTTCAATAAGAATTGGGAAGAAATTTTTTAGAGGATCCTAAAGGACAGTTTGACCAAGTAAAGAACTTAATTAGAGAAAACTTTGACATAAGCAAGTGGGTTAAGAGGAGGATGATAAGACTTGCTCTGAGAGACAAGTACTGAAGTCTGCAAATCCTATTTATGGATGCACAATTCCAGAGGGAGCTGAGACACAGAGGGAGCAAGAAGTCCCACAGGATGCAGGATCAGTTATCCTAGATGTTCATCGTCCCAAGTGTTAGCATAAAGTCAGGAAAATGGAATCTGCCAAGTATTTGTTATTGATGATTTGTTCCTTACTAGAGTGGAACAAATAGTAAGTTTAGAGATCAAAAGGGAGCGAACTGTGCTCTTTAATCCCTAGCAGAATGGGATTGCAAAGTAAAGATGTGATCTCCCATGAGAAAGTTGTTTTCAGAAAGTATCCCAGTGTTACAGACATGGAAGTACAAGTCCAAGAGTCATCTAGTTCAGATGACCATTATCTGATATCAAAAGCTTGTCCAACAAGATCCCAATATGTCACATACACTCCTATTGCAACATGTAGAAACTTCAAATCCTATTGTAGGAAGCTGGTCACCAAGGCTATGAGAATAAATAAGGAGTGCCCAAGCATTTAATCAAATAAAAAATCTATTACCCACTAAAGTCCTTCAACTCCAAGATGTCCTCCTATGGTAAGAACTTTGTTGTGGAGTATTTACGACATCATTGTTCATCTAGTCTAGCTTTTGGGTTACTCTGAAAGTGCTTACACCGTGATTGGGGTTGCTTCATGAGTTTTGCGGTATATAGTGTATGTTCATCCCCAAGATTTTTTGAGATGGATCGGTGCATGGAAGATGGTCTATGATGGATTTGCACAGTGGAGACAGCTTGCTCAGTGATTGTTTGACCTTGGATGGGTGTTTGCTTGGAATTCTTCCCTAGGCATTGGAGTTCTCTTGTTTCCTTGGTGAATGTTCTTTAGTGTAACCATGTGGAAGGTTCACTTGCTTGGAGAACCCCCAATGTAGGAGGTTTGAAATGCGCAAATATTTATAAATATATAACACATAGACATTTAAATTATTGGATACTAGGAACTAGGAACTATTTATTAGCAATTTTTAAGTAAATTTTAGTTATGTTATTTGTTATTTAATCCTAACAAATTTTAAACTCAAACCAAATTTTAAACAAATCCAAGAAGGATTTAGGTATGGAAACAATTCAACTATCTATGGAGAAGATCTTATTGGGATTGCAATCTGTAATGCTAGTTTTCCATTAATAAGGCAAGAACCTCTTGGCTTAGGGGCACCAAATTTAACTACGACATCTCCTAGAGACTCAATTGTACCTCCATTGAAAAAGATTCCAGAATCTGTATATTTCTCAAGAAGTTGCCAAAATTGATCCAAAACCTTTAAAACCCCAAGCATTTCCATTGTTGTGGGTATGATTGCTATTAAATGTGGAGGAATCCTGGAAAGTGTTTTCACATTCTCATGGTTTTGAAGACAAAAATAGAAGATTAGCAATGCTTATGAGACAATAGGCTAAGTATTGATAATTCAAAGGATTTTGGAGGAAATCTATCACTCCACTGATTAGTCTAGAGTACTCAAATGGTTGGAATCCTTTGACAGAGATGTTTGCTTTCATGTGTATGTTTTTGAATCCAACGACAATCTATTGCAGTTTTTGGATGCAAAAGATGGAAGGGTACTTGACTGGCCTTCCAGATTAAGGATTGCACATGGTGTTGCAAAAGGTAAGTATTGAACCCTTCTCCCCAGTGACAACAAGTGAAAAAAACTGAGTTTGAGGAAGAAAAAAGAAAATATGTGCCATCAATTTATGTCATAGAAATCAATGATCAATCACTAACAAGATAGACTAGGACACTAGAACGACATGACAAAGCCAAAAAACAAGAGAATGACACAATCTCAAGAAAAACTTTGCAAGTACTCAAGAAAAACTCTCGGGAAAAACACAGGTTAAGGAAAACTCAAATCCAACTCCGTAATCTTTTCAATAGTAACCATTACTCACTAGTTTCATAAGAACTTGCCAAGTATTAGAGTGTTTGCTCGGGTTTTTCACCGATGAGTCAACTGGGCAAGTTTTGTGCCTAAACCAAATCAACTCCATGAGATATATAGTTGCTACCTAAGTCATGTAACTATCTATTAAAGAACAAAATGCTAGATATGTTGTTGAAACAACTCCAATCAAATTAAATGAAATACATGTCATAAGAGTAGTACTAACCTCCTTAGCTTGAATGCGAACATCAATTGCTAGCATTTGTCCCGTTGGTGGTAGAAGCATAACTCAGAAAAAAATAAATATAATTAGATTCACCAAATGACATATATAATTTACTTCACAAGTTAGATATGCAATAGTACAAAATTACAAATACACCACAAACTCCCAACAACATATTGAACCAAAGCATCACATATGGCATCAATTGTTCAACCTTGGGCATGAGGCAACATTTATCGCTTCCCTTTCTTTCCTACATCCAACATCAAGGAATCCTAGTCAACGACTGCTCTAAATGCCACTATGTGGATCTATCCGTTGAATATAATGAATAGAGAAGTTTAAGTTTACAATACTTGGACCGAGCGAAGAAAGCCTGGGACGGGATACAATGGATTCTTTCTTACCACACCACCACTTTGTGCTTGATTGGAAATCATGATTCAGCACTTCAATAATAAACTTCATCACATGCTCTAATTTCTTGGAGAGAGGACTCACCCTACTTAATTTAGTTATTTTGACATCTAGCTCTTTTGCGAGATCTCAGAAATGCCTTAGGGAATAGAGAATACTCCCTGAAGAAATAGACAACCCCCTTAATGTTAAACATGTGCAAGTGGAGGATAATGAAAATAGGAACTATGATGGTTGAGTATTAGTTTAGAGGAAAGGGAAGGTAGTGCCACTAAGAAACCCAAACCAAGGTCCCTTAGTTCATTAAACTCACTCATGAGGTGAATAACCATGAGAATATGGAGAAGGAGGGATATAAATCTCAAGGAATAAATAAAGAATACAATCAAGATCATAATGAAACTAAAGAGAAATTAATAATGAAGGATACAATACACACTAATCAAACAACAGATCAAAATCATATCCAAGGAGGGGAGGCAGAAGAAAAAATAACTAGGAGACCAAATAAGAGGCTATATACATGAAACTAAATGAATTTAAGATAGAAACCACACCAAAGAAATGGAATCAACAAAGGATAAGGAATGAGATTGTGGCAATGGTAAAATAGTAATATTGCAAATGACCTTGATACTAAAAAGAGAAAAGAGAGCATAAAGAATATATATAAATTAGAATTGAATGCAAGAGGAGGAGGAGGATGTGGAAGAAGTGGACATGGAGTTATTATCCTTGCATTATAATAAAACATTTATAATTTCCCTTTCAAGTTAGAAACTGGTGAATCTACACTAGCACATGATAAATGGAAATGGGAGGATAGAAATACTGAAGGATTGTCAAGTTCCCATAAGAAATGATCATGAATAGACACAAATCCCACGGAGTTGACAAAATCTAAGTTGGGACGAGGCGAGAAACTTGTCAATGATAACTTGGAGGAGAAAAGGGAGCAATTAATTAACCCATAAGGACAAAAGACCTCACTTAAGGAGACATTTATTCAAACGCCTAGGCCTTCTAAATGAAAATTCTCCTGTGGAACATAAGGGGCAACAATGCACCTAAGAAAGAAATAATTTTGAAAAACAAAATAAGAGTAGAAAAACTAGACTTAGTGTTTATTCAATAAACAAAATGCAAAATGTATAACATCTATAAATTCAACAATACGATATGGGGAGGATGCGATTGCTCGACTAGAGGATTGAGAGGATTTTCAAGAGTTATGGCAATGATGTAGGATCCCGTAAACATGGATCTAGAAAACCAACTTACCACCTATTGATAGATGACTAGCGATTTATACTTTAGACTCAAGGGTAAAGGGAAATATAACTAATGTATATGGCTTCATTGATCCCTGACAAATTCTAGATTAATGTTTGGAAATCTTAAGTATGATTAAGGTCCTCCCCAATTAGGAACATTGAATCATTAAAGAATATGGCCTAACCACAACAAAGTCCCTCTTTGAAAAGAAAGGATGAGTGTAAAGGTTGGATGCGGCAAGCTAGATTCTCTGGGACCTTTTAGAGCATTGACAATTTGTGGATGTATTTCCAAAGAATTCTGGAACAATTGGTGTGGAGGGTTGATTATAATATGCTCATCACGTGGCTTATAGAATATCTCAATGAGACACCATTTTGTGGACTATAATGCTTATGAAATATGCCCATAATGGTAGGATGGACAAAGCTCAACAATGTTTAATAACATGCTTGAGAATAATGTTGTCTCGTGGAATGTTGTGATTTGGGATTGCATATAAAATGGGAAAATCAAGGAGGCTCACAAATTGTTTCAAAGAATGCTACAATGGAGATACGCATTGTTTCAAGCATGGAGAGATGTTCTTACATTGGTCTTGTTGTTTCTTTACATGGACCTAATAGATACTTGGAGTGGATTTGACATACCAGTTACAATTACCAACAAAAATTGCCAAACGGTGAGGGAATTCTATCATGGTACCTTTTAAGATTATCATCATAGTTTGGACATTCACCTTCATTTGTCAAAGACATGACTAGTGAGGAATTCGAGGGAGTAAAAGAATGTAATATGTGATTAATGTGTCAAGGAAAAGGGACAAATACAAGGCAAAACCTGGCCATTTACAAGGTGGGAGGACACATTAATTAAACTCAAAACGTCACACATCCAAATATGCCATGTAAGTAAGGATAATTCTTCTGCATCAACCTTACCTTAGGCCATTTTGTCTCTAGGGATCATGTGACATTAATAGGCCTATGTCCACCATACAAGCCCTATAAAGGGAATATTTATCATGTAAGTGGAATATAGTGTTCATTTCAAGTTTGGCACACTAAGGATGGCTCTCATGGCCTAGTCCATGTTCTAGGGTAAAAATATAAATTCCTAGGCCATAACATTTTCCTCAAGGGATCAGGGCCCACAAATGGGGCCCTAGTCCATAATGTCATCTCTACGTGGGAAATATTTGGCTTACAAGCAAGAAATGGCCATTTCAAGCTCTATGCGACCAAGAATGGTTATCATTGATTGGGCCATATTATCAAGTCAAAACATAATGTCTAAGGGTAAGGAGCTCAAGGGTCATGTGTGATGCCCTAGACCACCTCAAAGGCCCCATATACTACATAGGTAATATTTAGATAATGAGTAAGATATGTTGGTCATTTTGAGGTTTGGCACACCAAGTATGGATTCCAGCCCCTAGGCCATGGACCAAGATTTTAGAGTACAAGGCCATATGAATTACCTTGGGGATCATGGCCCATGAATGGAGGCCTAGATTATAACATAAGGCCTACATGGGGAATCTTAGCCTATAAGCGAGATATGTTCACCATTTTTATGAAGGGCACACTAGGGATGATTTTCAAGGCCCATGTTATGGTATAAGTTTAAATAACGGTCTTAGGTCATAACATTTTTCTCTAAGCTCATGGTCCATTTTCAAGCCCTCAAACCGCCACACATACCCACCATAGGGAATCATTAGCCTACGAATGAGATATGATAGAAATTTTTCTCTTTCTAATACTAGACATGGTTCTAAATGCATGTGTCATGGTTCAATGCTAAAATCCCTAGGCATACTCATGCGTTTAATGCCAAAAAACCACCTCCAAAAGTTCAATTCTCGTGAGTTTTAAGGGGGGTTCCAAAAAAACTGTCTCCAAAAGTTCAATTCTCATGACTTTTAGTGGGGGTTTTGACAAACCACCCCCACAAGTTATGAGAATTGGGCTTTTAGGGAGGCTTTTCAAACAACCACCTCCAAAAGTTCAATTCTCATGACTTTTAAGGGGGGTTCCAAACAAATAGCCTCCCAAAGTTCAATTCTCATGACTTTTAGGGGGGGTTTGAAAAACAGCCCCCAAAAGTTATGAGTATTGGGATTTTAGGGCGGGGGTTTCAAACAACCGCCTCCAAAAGTTTAATTCTCATGACTTTTAAGAGGGGTTCCAAACAAACCGCCTCCAAAAGTTCAATTCTCATGACTTTTAGGGGGCGTTTTGACAAACCGCCCCCAAAGGTTATGAAAATCGGGCTTTTAGGGGGGGTTCAAACAACCACCTCCAAAAGTTCAATTCTCATGACTTTTAGGGGGGGTTTTGACAAATCGCCCCCAAAAGTTATGAGAATTGGGCTTTTAGCGGGGGTTTTCCAAAAATCGCCCCCAAAAGTCAAATTTCAGGACTTTTGGGGGCGGATTTAAAAAAACTACCCCCAAAAGTCCAATTTCCATGAATTTTAGGGGCGGTTTTAAAAGACCGCCTCCAAAGGTCTGAAATTTTTTTTAGGGGGGGGTTTACCAAGACCCCCGCAAGCAGAAACTGCCCCTAAAGGGCTATTTTGTTGTAGTGGTGTCTGATGTAAAAGAGTTTAGCCATTACAACCTAGCCTAAGGTTATTATTACACTTTGCGATATAGTCCATGGTTGACTTAGAATTCATTTGATGTAAAAGAAAGAGTTGACATGTTCTCATATTATTATGCATGTGCTTAATTTCGTTGTCATTGACTTACGGTGAGATTTATAGCACATTTTCATCTAATGGTTAGTTAGATTTCTTGTTAATGAAACTATGACACCATGCTGTGGAATATTATTTTGTTGTATATTTATGTGTTCGAAAAGGTTTCCATTATGCATTAATGAAGTGTCGACAAGATTTCTAAAGGTCGATTAAGTATGTAGCTTATTGAATGAGTATCTTTGCATGAAATGGAATCTAACACATGGATGTTTATTTGTACATTGTTGCATTCAATTTTTTATTTACCAAGTAGGTACAAGTATCAAAATGATTCATTACTCTACAAGTAGGCGCACCGTGATGTATCTTTTGTTAATTAATATAATGCATTGCGCTTCATTATACGAAAAGATAGGTGCATATCTTAGTTTATGATTACGTGAGACTTATGGTACATAGGCATGCTTACGATGTTAAATGGACTCTAGTTGAGAGTGTTGCACCAGGTTCAAAAGTGTGTGGTATTTCTTACCCATTTTATACACTAAGTTCAAAGTGATTTCCTACTTAGCATATGCTTTATAATGTTATAAGAGAAACTTGGTTTGTATGCTTTTATGCTTGGCAAGACTTTTCCCATAGTATAGTAAGGTTGTGTATCTGATTGTCTTTATGTTATTCACCATGGTAGGTGAATTGATGATTGTGTGGATATTGATGGTATGTTGTTTTTTTTTTTAAATTCTCCTTCTGCAAAACTAGTTCCTTCACTAATTTCTAATCGCAAAATGAAGAAATGCTATAGTATCTTCTACAAGAGAACTAAAAAATAATGCTAAATTATCAATTTTCAATTATATTCTATTTAAGGAACTTCAAAACTCGTAAACAAATCTATCTATTGAGCATTTAAATAACAATACAAGACTACTTCTATTCCTATAGTGAATTATTTACCACACATGAATTAATACAATTGAAAGCATAAGCATATGAGCATCTATCTAAGACTGAAATTGAAAAAAACGAAATGCAAAAATAAACTACTTATCTGACAATATACACACAATGAAGCCACTACCATTGAGGGCCCCTCTCAAGAGACAGTGGTTGATCCTCACGTTATTCAATCACCAACCATGAGATGGAAAATGAAAAATGGTAGAACTGAACAAAGTCTTCATATTTAATCGGAAGCAAAATTACAAAGGGTATGCACGTCATTTTACACAACCCAATGTGTATTTATATAAATGTTTACAACAGAGAGAGGGTCCCCTCTAAAAATAGATCACTTAAATGTCTGGAACCGAATTCATCAAAGAGAAAACTGAAGAGATGTGTTTTGCATCAATTGGGGAAAAAACAAATTCCTACATTCAAGTAGTTGAGCCTCAAGATTCCTGTAGATGAATAAATGACCTAGGTAGAATCTTAAAGGTGGAGGAGCATGAGAGGACCACCACGAACAAAACCCATGTTTATGTTTTTGCCATGAATGCCTCTAAGTACCCAAACCAATGATTTTGGAGGTGCGAATGACAGACTGAATGACCATCCAAATGCGAATAAAGGTCTGAATGACCTGTAACTGCAATTTATTTCACAAATCTGATTTTTGGGCTGAATTCATGCCAGGTTGTTGCATTAAATGGTTGATGGGTGCTAGGTTTAGGTTATGGCTAAACTCTATTTGTTGAATCTCGGATTCTTGTTGCATGCCTCCTTCACGTGAGTTTGTAGTCTAAGTTTGAATGCACCTTCCCGTAATCCATCCTCCATGCATTCAACCTGCATGAAACAAAAAAGTATTAAATGACTTAAATCATGGTATTAAAAAGCTTAAATGAAAAAGCCATGTTGTATTATTTAAATGGATGGGAATTAGATATGTTAAAAGTGACATATCACGTCACTTTAACTTAATTCAAATGATATTTTAATTCAAATGACTTTTTTAAATATTTAATACTGAATGATTTTGTTTAATGTTTTGTTCTTGTTTTATACTTTAAACAAATTCTTTAATAACTTTTTAGCATTTGCTTACTCATTATTTGTTTAAATTTTAAAATAAAGATTTTATCATGAACTCATGCTTTTCATTTTCACTTGTAGGTATTTATAAGGTCAACAAGAATCAGAATATAAAGGTATTATGGAATCAACCAAAGTCGAAAGACAAAGGCAAGACAAACTTAGGGAACCAATAAGAAACATGCAAGCAAACTTAGTTCAGAACTCAGGATCGGATGAAAGGTCGGATGAAGGACCAGATAGAGTATCGAAATGAGGGTCATTTGCTCCTAATCCAAAGTGTGGGAATGCATCAACAAGTTTGAGAATCAATTTATCACCAATAAAATGATATATAATGCATTAAAATTTAGAAATCATGCCATTCAATTTCATTTCTTTTAATTAATAGATTAAAAATAAAAGATAAGCTTTTGCGAGTGAATGTAATGATTTAGGTTGAAGATAAGCTTCAAGAATGCTCTGCTAGGGTTTCCCATGCGCGCACTTAAGCTCCTCGTCTCACCCTTCTGCCCTCAGTTGTTAACACCCAAAAAGTGCTCACTAGCTCATTTCCTTATTCACATGACCCATTTGTCCACTTTTCCACCATTTGAGCCTCTAAAGCCACCAAAAGCTCACCAAAAGACCTTAATACACCCATTTTTCCACTCAAAATGAATATTTTTCCTCAAAAAGCATAAAAAACCCTCAAAAAGGGTCCAAAATTCCCAAAAATATTAAAAAGGGAATAAAAATATTCAAAAAAGGAAAAAGGAGGGAAAAGGTACTTAAACCATGTTGGTCAATACCATTGGTTTCCTCAAAACCATAATGGTATTCCCCACCACCAAAAACTATAAAAAGGTGGTAGGGGCTCCTCACTTTCCATCCATCCATCTTCCTATCCTCATGCTGCCAAAATCTCCCTTGAGCTTTTGGCCATTGTAGCAACCTTGGAGAAAGGACCCTTTGGAGTTTGGAGCTGCTCACCCTTGGAGCTTCTCAACTATCTTCATCACTTGGAGGTTTTATTATTGCAAGCACTTGCTTGCCCCCCATTTTCAATACAAAAAATATTTCTTATATTTCTTGTTCTTGTTTTTTAATTCAAAAATGCACATGCTAGTTTAGTTGAGATTTAGATTTAGTTTATTGTTTTTGCTTTAATATTTGAGACTGCTGCTACTAGTTAGCAGGTGCCCATAGCACTAAGCTTGGTTGCAAAACCAAGCCAACAGTTTTTGGCGACTCCGCTGGCTTCGAATTCTTAGATCTCAATTTTAAGCTTTAGATCTTAGTTTTTGTTCTTTTTAGTCAGTTTAATTCATAGATCTGCCATCCTAGACAACAGATCCATTGTTGTTCTAGATCTTGGTCCTTTTTATTTCCATTAACAGCCTGAAATTTCCATTTTCGGGTTCGTTTTTCGGCGTCCATTTTTTGGCTTTCACCTCGCGGTTTTTTGCCCGACAGTCGCGACCTCGCAGCCTTTTTCCGCGCTGCGCACAACGACTTCGTGGCCTTTTTCCACGCTGCACATCGCGGCTTTGCGGTATTTTTCCACGTTGCACATTGCGACTGTGCGCTCGAAACCTGCGATGCACATCGCGACTTTTAGCCCGAAACCCGCGATGTGATTTTTTGGCCGCGCGACTCAACTTTCAAATGACCATATCTCCCTCTCCTGAACTCCGTTTGAAACGATTTGTTTTTTCAAATTGGGTGTTTTCAATCAAGGAATCCAAATATCCTATTATATTTAAGAATTTTTTCATAGAAATTTATCTAATCTTTTATTTTAGTGTTATTTATCACTTCAGTTAACCCATTTTGGCTCATATTTTCCAGTATTAAAATTCCTACATTATTACAGCCATATAAATCTTTTTACTATTTAAAATGCACCTTTAAAAAAGTCTTTTTAAAAAATTTCAGAAATTGAAAGAAGTATTCATTTGCATTTTATCTAGATAAAAATTTTACTGTTTACTTCCTTGATATTTTTCCCATAGTAAATTTTAAAAGAAATCCATTTATTTCTTGAAGTATGCATATTATTTGCTTTCCTATCTCAAAGATCCTTTGTTTTTGAATAGTCTTTGCAAAGCATTTAAATTTCCAATTTCAGTTTAAAATACCACACGTGCACCCACTCAAACACATAATTTAAACTGAGCCTTAAAATTTACCCTAACTTCAACCAACTTTTAACCCCACTTGGGGAGCACTTAAAAGAACTTTGTAGCTAGGTAGAAATGAGGGGATAGGTGTTACAATAACACCCCTCAGTTATTACATTTGAGACATAGTTGTTGTCCATTAGGGAACCAAAATCTCCTAGTATTTTTTGGCACGGTCACAACCAGTTTATCAGAAGGCCTCTCCCCTAGGAGGGTTGAAGTCGCGAGGATGGTTCCGGAAGCCTGAGTGGAATACCGAAATCCATTTAGTAACCGAAGGCTACCATTCGCAGTTCTCGGGATATCCCTGTATGGGGATATTGCGGTAAAAGGACCAAACGGAAAATTTACCTTTTCTGAACGTGTCATGAATGGAGTATCCTAGTTGCCATTCTTTAGGATTGACTACCCGGTGTCCCTCCCAGTAGGGGGATATCTAGCCGTTGATTCAACACTCAATATTGTCTGACTTGGATTTCATCACCTTGTAGAGAATATCGTTTGTTGATTCACAATACTTTTAGTTAGGTGTTTGCATGATACAATCCACCTTTGGTCTAGTAGCACCTCTTTTTTCTAGAAGCTGTTTGACTGTTGATATTCTGACCATTTTTGTTGCATCCCTCCACTTATTATAGCACGAATGCTATAATAAGTGTTTTTTTGAGGTTGATTTTTTTGGCTTGAGAGCCTTTATTTTCATTCCCCTTCTTGCACCCTTGGTTGCATTAGGGTTTTGAGTTTTTTATACATTACCATCTTACACAGAATATTTTTACACAAAAACTTATTTCTCACCATTGAGAATTTTATATGCTCTCGTTGTCTTCAAGGTGAACCCCTAGAGTTCAGTCTACTTGGTTCTCCACGTCACCAACGTCGAGCCTTATCCCTTGACTCGACATATCGTCGGTCAAACATACAGTCATCCGATTCTGACACGCCTCACTTCACATTTGATTCTGAGGATGAATCCGAAAACCCTACCGAGTTATTACCAACCAACCTCATGGCTGGAACACAATTCGACCCACTTTTTACCAGTACCATAGGAGATACATCCACAGACCCTTCTACTGCGGTGCCATCCATGGCAACAACCACCCCCCTGGGTATGCCTAATATGGGGGACACTCCACCTTTAGGAATGCCCACCACAGGACTACCTCCTATTATGGGTATGCCAAACATAGGGGTCACACTCCCTCTCACTACCACAACCCATATCCAAGGAATCCCCACTACTATTCCTAACCCCGGTGTAACCCATGTTGCACTTGGAAGCATTGGCCCATACCAGACCACAATTGTTGGAGGACACATACCTTCAATACATAGCATACCCTTGGGAGCTACTGGACCCCTACATCATACCACCATAGCTAGTCATGTCCCAGTCACTACACCACATCCATCTGCTAGTTTACCATACATGGCGAGTCTGAACTTACCAGACTTAGCTAGGCTAACCAATGATCTTATCAGACACGACCCTACATGGCCTCACATGCCCACCAAACTCCCCTCCGACATCCCTAGGTTTGAGGTCAAGGCAGGTGAGGACCCCCAGAACCATATCATGTCCTTCCATCTATGGTGTTCCTCCAACTCCATAGTGGATGACTCTGTCCGCCTCCGTCTGTTACAGCGCACCTTCACTGGCTCTGCAGCTCAGTGGTATATCGAGCAACCCCATGGGACCCATGCCACCTTTACCTCCCTTGCCTTGACCTTCCTGCAGTTCTTTCAGTTACCTGTCCGCTATGATGCGGGAGTCAAGATCCTACTGTCTTACAGACAGAACACGGCCACCCACATCACTGACCACATCCATGAGTGGCATCGACGCCGAAGCCTCTGCAAAATCAAGTTAGACAACCGTATCTTCTTAGATTGGTTTCTAAAATCCCTCCTCCCTCTCATTGCCAAGGATGTGGCATCCGAACGACCCCAATCTAAAGAAGAGGCCATCCTCAAAGCCCAACAGTTTGATCTCATTTACGCCCAATCGGGTTATCTGTATACCATTATACCGGACGCCCCTCGAGGCGATTCATCCCAACACGATGCGCCGGGGGCATCCCATGCCGCAGATGGCATCATTGGTCATATGGCCTCGCATCCCCAACCCTTTTCTATTGCACATCCTAGCCATGGCCCCGACCTTTCGCGGGCTACATCTCAATCTGGAGAAACCAATTCATATGCTCCCATGGCACATCACCACCATACCCACGAACCCTCATGTCCACCTCAGTGCTTTGGTCATGCACCACCCGCATACACCCCCCCAGCCGCACCTCAACCAATGTATTACCCGCAGCAAGCTGCGACAGCTAACCCAACACCTCCAATAGCTCAGGGTTACCAACAACCCCAGCAGGTAACTGGACCACCTCCAGCCCCACCAGCTTATTATCCACCGCAACCTGCTCCCGCACCTGCGGCGAACCAAAATCCTCCCACTGCTCAAGGGCAAGTGTACACACAACACAATCAGCCCCAGTACCAAAACAATCAGCGCAACCAGGGTGGGCAACAAAACCGTGGAAGAGGGCGTAGCCGTGGAAACAACCAACAACAACATCAAGGTACTCCACCTCCCAATCCTCCGCATAATAACAATGCTTCTCCTCCCAACCAAAATCCGGATCGTCATCCCAAGCAGCCTAAAAACAATAACCTCAGAACAAACCACCCTTGTTCTATATGCGGGGTCTA
This sequence comes from Larix kaempferi, assembly GCA_027924585.1. NCBI lineage: Eukaryota > Viridiplantae > Streptophyta > Pinopsida > Pinales > Pinaceae > Larix > Larix kaempferi. Next base: position 1,996,374 of record BSBM01000640.1, read on the forward strand.
TGGCCATTACACACATGCTTGCCCACATTTGGAGCGAGATCGGCAACTCTGGACTGACGATGCCCATCGTCAAGGACAAGCGGCTCCTCAGGCGCCACCCAACCCTCCACCACCTCAACATCAACCTTTGGTGCTACAAAACCCCTTTCCAACCCAAGGCGTGGTGAACACTCGTCTGTTTTATCCTCCTCAAGGAACCACAGCACCACAACAGCAAATCACATATGTTGCACACACAAAACAACCAATGGATTCAAATACTCATCATCTCCTTATGATGTCATCGTCCGACATGAATCTCCAAATGCGTCGAAACCCATACGCTCCCATTGCACCTACAAATGTTCTCCCTATGATTGAACAACGAGTTTAGAATGCACCTACATCATTCGTCTCCACAGTCAGACCCAGATTATACTCGGAATCACCTATGAATTCCACATTCCAATCCATCCAACCCCCTTTGAAGATAACCAAGATATCTAATTTGTGCACCCTCTCGCATAACACATAGGTACCAAACCAATAAACCCCTTTACTCCCGCAACCATCCTCAGTGCCAACTCATGTAGGAGCCACACCAATTCATACTATCCCATTTTTATTTCCCCCTTCAGGCGCCATCAGCACACCAGTCATGGCTACACTTAATCTCCCAGGATTAACATTAGGACTACCTGTGTGGTACCTACCTACCCCAACCTCTCCTCCGACACCGAATGTCATTTTACAACCGGTGCAACCCATCAATACTTCTAGCCGTCCACCCCCTGGTGTAGCAAACATCCAGAATCGACCACCTCCAACAGCGGCCACCGCATCAACATCCAATTATACTCCCCCACCACTTCGAAACATTGGGGGAAGAGGTCCACAAACCTACACCACTGGACCCACAACTCACAACCCCCCAGCGACCCCAAGTTGGCAAAGAATCCCCCAATAAACAGCATACCCCCCAATTGCTCTTTGTGCGACGACATAGGCCATGCCACCCATCAATGTCCACAGTTACCAGCACTTCAAGAACACATGAATATGTTGGATGACGACACCAACGTTCCAGTAGTCAAACTAGAACTCCCCCCTCAACCTTGTGATAAATCATTGCACACAAACCATCCGTGTGCAATATGCGGCATTTATGGCCATTATTCACACCATTGCCCTGATCTCCCAAATTATAGAGCATCCTTATATGAATTGCATAATGCCGGCCTAGAGATATCCCCTCCTAAAATTGAGGAAATTCATCCCCCACCATATTCCTCCTTGGAAGAAATTAACACCATTTACACAGTTTCCACTGGATACCCCTCTATCCATTTGGTCCCTTCCATTGATCCCTTTGACACACATGTTCAACCCTTTCAAATCAACGAGGAAACCACATGTCCACAACATGGGGGCAGGCCCAAAACCTTGCCTACTCATGATCATCGCGATTCTCGTCGGAGATACTGGGGGCATCCACCCCACAAAGGGAATACCCCATCATCATATCATCACTTCAGTATGCCACCACAGCCCACAGCCTCATGGTATAACACCCCGCCAATAGTTGCTCAATGCCCTATTGATCTCTCTCTGAGACAACATCTGCACCACATTGACACCTTTGAGTTAGGGGGCATAATAGATTACCTCGACCCCGGGATAGGGGCCATGATCAATCATTTTGAACCTTCCCCATCATCTCTATCTTAGCACCTCAATGAGCCCATCGTTCAAACCAACACATATGTGATCCACAATCACAAACCCCATGCACATAGCATGGGGGCAGGTTATTAACCCTGCTGACTTCTTCACATGCGTGATCTCAACCATTTTTTGAGGTCACATATCACTTGTATATTCGATTTGATTTGATACACCTAGTATTCTCCCCCCGCAGGTCATCATTTCTCCCCACCACTGCATCCTTGGCTTGGTGGGCTCACCTTTATTTGTAGCCATTTTTTAACCTAGTTATTTGCTTTGACCATTCCAGAGTCCTTATGACCTCCGTTTTTCGCACCATTTGCACCGTCGGATTCATATTTCTGCGCTCGTGATGATGCTTGAGATCATTTCTTGCTCTCACCTCCATATTTTTTGGGCATTTTTTCCCATGCCCCCTCATCGCCTCGGTTTGCGTGCCACATCGGTCGTCATCCATTTTTGGTGAGTTTTTTATCACCGGATTCAGTTTTCCACGCTTTTGATGATGCTTGAGATCATTTCTCGCTCTCACCTCCATATTTTTTGGGCATTTTTCCCATGCCCCCTCACCGCCTCGGTTTGCGTGCCACATCGATCGTCATCCGTTTTCGGTGAGTTTCATATCACCGGATTCAGTTTTTCGTGCTTGTGATGACGCTTGAGATCATTTCTCGCTCTCATACCCAAATTTTTTGAGCATTTTTACCATGCCCACCCATCACCTCGGTTTGCGTGCCACATTGGCCGTTGCCCCTTTTTTGACAATCTTTATGTCACCGGATTCAGTATTCCGCACTCATGATGATGCTTGAGACCTTTTCTCGCTTCCACCAATCCCTTTTTGTTTGGTATAATTTTACCCCTTTTTCGGGCCGAGCAATCCCTTTTACGAAAAAGGCACTTAGGGAGTTTCTGTTAAGCTCTTTTCTGACTCCTAAAACAATGAAAAGATCGCCAAGCAACCTTGCTTCCTTTCATGCTCGCTAAATATATCTGAAAGGGCATCTTCCTGGTATAAGTTTACCCCTTTTTCGGACCTTGTAGACTAATTACAAAAAAGGAATACTCTAGTCACATCGGCTAGAAGAGTTCTCCATTTGCATCATTTTATGCTTTTTCGGCCCTTGGAGACTAACTTACAAAAAAGAACACCAATGGAGTCCCCTTACCACTTTCAGACTCTCTAAACATGAAAGCAACCACGAGCAATCACCATCCTGGGCTCGTAAAAACCAACAAGACGGTACTCATAACCATTATAGAGTCTTCCTATCGTTTTCAGACTCCTTAAAAATGAAAGCACTCATGAGCACGAACAGTCCTTGGCTCACAAAATCCACAGGACAGTACCATTTTCAAAGCACACTTTTATCCCTTCTTGGAGCTCATTAAAACTACAAAGAAGGACCCAATGGTGCTTCTCAGTGCCATAACATATCACGTCTACTCATATGGCAGCTTCCCCATTTTGGTCGCCTTTGTTCAGAGTACTCTGCAGCATGTCACCCTGAGAATCCCTCGACAGTACCCATCAGCTCATCCCCTCAGTTACTACATACCCTTCAGTCCTTAAAAGCTATGATCACTGCACCTAAAAGTCAGTTCCCTACGCTGCCAGGTCAACCATGTCATCATGCTCTGAACAAAGGAAGTTTGAGTCTACCCACTATATGACCCCAGTTACTTCCCATACCACAAGTATGTCAGTCCTACCATCAGTACTACCACACTTCAGTTCTACACCTCGCGCTCCTATCAAGGAAACATCATTGCCTTGTTAGTTGTTGGTCTCCCTCTGTCGACGACAACCAAGTTTATTCCATAGGATAGACCTAGAGGTCCCTGTGTCTTGGACTCATCACCATTTATGATGAGTGCCTATGAATCATTTCGAGAAGAGTCCTCAGTGCTTCTCCAAATGGTTGTTTCTCACATGCTCGACTTCAACACCTTGATCGCATCGTTGAGACTCGCATAGGGTATTGGTCCTTTCAGTTATCAGTCGAAGACCCCGGATACCACCTGACTCTTCCACATTCGAGAGTCTACTTATGGAAACAACCAATTACAATTTTTCTATAGATATCCGGGTTGCGCATGGCGACAGTATTCAGATGTACCCCAGTTTTTATACTCCCTCGAGTATACAATTACATATACTTCCCAGAGATGTCTCACAGTCATTGAGTCCCTACAGATGTTGGACACCTTCAGTTTCAGCAGTTCATCAACCCTTCTAAGACCTTATTCAGAATGATTGATGCTTTATTCCAGTGTATCAGTTATTGAGATCAGTCATGTTATGATCATGAGTACATCCCAAAATGATGTCCCCTCTGGACCATTATGATGTACCAGCAGATTTTTTATGTATTTTCTCAGGTCCCCCTTCTTGGGACTAATTGTTATGTATATATCTTGATACGAGCATGGGTATGCCCACCTCGTCCATTATCAGAGATTATTCCTCATTCATATTGAGGCCATGTAATATGTTTTGTTTTTTGCAGCTTCCAAGGGCCGTGGATCTAGTCTCCAATCGGTCTCTTCTCCTCCCCAAAACCCTAGAAAAAAGACAAAAAAACTATGATGTCTATCGGCCATACGATGAGCTCCTACCCTCACACATCAGGGGGCAATCTGTTAACACCCAAAAAGTGCTCACTAGCTCATTTCCTTATTCACATGACCCATTTGTCCACTTTTCCACCATTTGAGCCTCTAAAGCCACCGAAAGGTCACCAAAAGACCTTAATACACCCCTTTTTCCACTCAAAATGAATATTTTTCCTCAAAAAGGGTCCAAAATTCCCAAAAATATTAAAAAGGGAATAAAAATATTCAAAATATTCAAAAAAGGAAAAAGGAGGGAAAATGTACCTAAACCATGTTGGTCAATACCATTGGTTTCCTCAAAACCATAATGGTATTCCCCACCACCAAAAACTATAAAAAGGTGGTAGGGGCTCCTCACTTTCCATCCATCCATCTTCCTATCCTCATGCTGCCAAAATCTCCCTTGAGCTTTTGGCCATTGTAGCAACCTTGGAGAAAGGACCCTTTGGAGTTTGGAGCTACTCACCCTTGGAGCTTCTCAACTATCTTCATCACTTGGAGGTATTATTATTGCAAGCACTTGCTTGCCCCCCATTTTCAATACAAAAAATATTTCTTATATTTCTTGTTCTTGTTTTTTAATTCAAATGCACATGCTAGTTTAGTTTAGATTTAGATTTAGTTTATTGTTTTTGCTTTAATATTTGAGACTGTTGCTACTAGTTAGCAGGTGCCCATAGCACTAGCTTGGTTTCAAAACCAAGCCAACATCGGTACAGACTGCAGAGGACACCATACTGAAACCCTTGACCACCTCCATGGACGCTCCTCCGGGAGGGACCCCTAGCCCTTCCCATCAGGCACTCCAATCAACAAAGACTCCCATCGCTCCACCCGGTAAGGAATCCATTCAAATTGGATATGCGGAAGTACCTCTCGACAATGGTGGCAACAAACAGCAAGATCCGATGGCTACACCAACAATTGCAACAGCAAAAAGCAATACGACATGCATTGCCAAAACCTCAGAGAGGCCAATCCTCTGTCTTCCGGCGGAAAGAATAAATGCTCGAGCTCAATACATGAAAGATAATGCCCTCATAGGAAAGTTCATGGGATTCTGGCCCACTGAACAGGATCTTAGAGGATGGATCTTAGAAAAATGGAAACCCAAAGCGCATTTTGAAGTACAGCTCGGCTCCAAAGGTTTTTTCACAATCATCTTTGAAAGGTCAGACGATAAAGTAAAAGTGGAAGAAGGTGGCTCTTATTTCTTTAACTCAGCTGGCCTTTACTTGAAAAATTGGATAGAAAAATTTAGCCCTGAGAAGGAAGATTTCACATGGGCGCCGGTTTGGATCTGCATGTACTCGCTCCCTCAAGAGTATTGGGATGAAGACACCCTCCGGGACATAGGAAACTCATTGGGAAGCTTCATCAAAGTTGTAGAAAAAACCAAATACAATAGGTACACCTCCTATGCCAGAATCTGTGTTTACATGCATATAGCCAAAGCCCTACCAGACTCTATCAACCTCATCCATGATGACTTTGAATGGATACAGTCCCTTGATTATGAGCATATACCATTCCGCTGTAGAAGATGTCATGATCATGGACATATTTATAGAGAATTCCCTTTAGGTCAAGTGGCAACGAATCAAAACAAAGATGAAGATGGCTTTCAAAGAATTGGTCGCAGAAAAAAGCATCACCGCAAACCCCAGCAAGAAGGAAAAAAAATCCATACACCTAGCACCAACAATAGTTTCGAAACCCTCATCGATCAACCAGAATATCTTCCTACTGGACCTAAAAAGATGGAAATAGTTGTCGAAAACCCCAAAGATTCGGACATTTCAAATGAGAAACAGGCTCCTCCTGAAACCTTTCAGGAAAAAACCTCTATGATCCAGGAAAATCTTCCCAACTATTCAGAAGAAGAAGCAGTCAGAACTCAAGAAACTGAAAACATCACCAACACTGATGCACCCACAGATGACTCCATGCTGGAGCTGGAAATAGGAGATCTAGATATTTTAGGAATGGAAGATGCTTGTTCCAAAAAATCCTTTAACTCCATCTCGCCCAAGCAAATTCAGCTCCTATCAGAATTTATGAAAAGGCCAAGAACAACAAACTTGGAATACTAAATCTGCCTCAAAAAGACAAACAGAAACTTCAAAGGGACAACAAGAAAAGGGGCAGAAAATCAGACATGCAAAGAATCATTCAACTGGGTACAATATTAATCGAATCTAGGCAATATACCCAACTCACGAAATTCTTCCCTACTTTCAATTCCGGTTCTCAATGCAGCTAATCTCCTGGAATGTAAGAGGTCTGAACGGTGCCTCCAAACACCATATGTTGAAAAGGAAAATAATGCAAGACAAGCCCACCATTATTTTTCTTCAAGAAACCAAATGCACTGACGACACTCTCAAAGATCTCTTCCAAAAAACCATATGGAGAGGTTGTCAAACTACGACAATCAATGCTAAAGGTGCTTCTGGTGGCCTAGCAATAGCCTGGAACCCTGCTTAGATTCAGCTCAATTACTTTGTAGCCTCATCTCATTCTCTCTCTGCCTCCTTCCATTTAGAAGGCACTGACATCTCCGGCTTTCTCATGAATGTTTATGGACCTCAAACCCCTAATGCAAAGACCCAACTCCTCAAACATCTAACCTGGTTCTCTCAACTGCACTCATAAGATATGCTTATCATAGGAGGAGACTTTAATATGATCACCTCTCTGCAGGAGAAAAAGGGGGAAGACGCTTCCTCTCCAAGGAGGACCTCAGCTTCAAAGACTACATAGAAGAATGTGATCTCATTGATGTCCTTCAATCGAAAGGTTTCATGACCTAGAATAACAAAAGAGGAGGGAGCAACCAAATCTATTCAAGACTGGATCGTCTTCTTATCTCCTAGAAAATCATCGAATCTCCTGGAAACATGTCAACCGCCGTCCTACCATCTATAGGGTCTGATCATTGGCCCATCGCACTCTCCTGGCACAACTCAGGAAATCTCAAATTCCACCCCTTCAGGTTCAATAAATTTTGGCTTACATACCCCACCTTCTTGGATATGGTAAGAACCTGGTGGACTAACAACAAGGTGGGAGGGCGTTCCAAAATGGCAATAATACATAAAAACATAAACTTCTGAGGGCAAAGCTGGAATCGCACCACTTTTGGAAATATCTTTAAGGAAAAGGGTACTCTGGAGAAAGACCTTGAAAAAATTCAAAAAAAAATAATGGAGGAGGAATAATCTAACTCACTCAAATAAACAGAGCAAGATCTGCAAAAACAGCTGGACGAGTGCTGCATTCAGGAGGAAACTCTTTGGAAGCAAAAATCACGCAATAAATGGCTGAAGGAGGGAGACAAAAACACTGCCTTCTTCCATAGAACTGCGATTCAGCACAGAATGACCAACCGCATCTCAGCCATCAAAGATGAACAAGGAAGTCTGCTACGAACTCAAAATGGCATTGAACAGGAGCTCACCACTTATTTCCACAACCTTCTCACAGAAGAAATCCCCAACAGAGAAGCTGCTATCAACAAAGTCACGGGCCACATACCCAATCTGGTGATGGTTGAGCACAATGCCGCTCTCATGAAAGCCTTCACTTTTCAGGAAATCGAAACAGTGGTCATGCAAATGGCGGAAGGCACATACCCTGGACCAGATGGATTCACAGCCAACCTCTTCAAGCACTGCTCGAGCTTTCTTAAACAGGACATTCTATAGCTTGTGGACGAATCTAGAAGCAAAAGATGGGTTCTCCCAGCATTAAACGCCACCTTTCTTACTTTGATACCCAAAGAAGTGGGGACTACTTGCCTTGGTAAGTTCTGTCCCATATCTCTGTGCAATGTTATTTATAAAATCATAACGAAAGCGATTGCCAACAGACTTAAAGCCCTGCTGCCTATACTCATATCCCCTAAGCAAACTGGGTATGTCGAAGGTCGCCAAATCCTGGATGGCATTATCCTGGCACATGAGATGATCCACTCCCTAAAAAATACTAAAACTCCTGGTATGCTGGTCAAACTTGACCTATCAAAATCTTTTGACAAACTGAGCTGGGACTTCATAAGGAAAATGCTTCAAGCCTATGGCTTCTGCAATGATTGGATCCATTGGATTCTGACCCTCACCTCCTCTGCTTTTTTCTCTATCCTAGTCAATGGATATCCGGCCTCGACCTTCACTCCCTCCAGAGGAATACGTCAAGGAGACCCCCTCTCACCCTTTGTCTTCATTCTTATGATGGAAGGCCTAAGCCGCATGCTTAAATATCAAGTCGCTAACAACACACTCGAGGGACTCACTCCCCATGGTTTCCCTCCTACCACTCATCAACAATTTGTAGATGATAACCTCCTCTTTGTCCACTCTTCTGTGCAGGAAGCCTGCTCACTAAAAAAAGCCCTAAACACCTTCTCGGCAGCTTTAGGCACCACTATTAACCTTGAAAAATCTCAGATCTTCTTCTTCAACACCAATGCAGTAACCCAGAGAAACATTGCTCACATCCTCGGCTACCAGATCTCCACCCTACCTTCTAAATACCTGGGGGCGCCTCTCTTTGAAACTGCCATCAAACACTCATCTTGGAGAGAACTCCTCAACAAACGTGAAGCCAAAATATCCTCATGAACCTTCAGAACCTTAAATCTTCCCAACTGTCTCATCATGTTTAAATCAGTCTTACAATCTATGCCCCTTTACCTCTTTTCAGTACTTGCTGCCCCCAAATGGGTCATTAAATCCATAAAAAAGATGCAGCGTTCCTTCCTATGGGGGTGAAATCATGACAATTGCAAATGGGCCCTTGTTAGCTGGAAAATGCTCTGCAGACCTAAAAATGCCGGAGGTCTAGGTCTCAGAGACCCAGAAATCAACAATCATGTTCTCTTTGCCAAGATATGGTGGACTTGGGTTACGACGAATAATGCTCCTTGGATCCAACTCTGGAACATTAAATATGCAAGAGACTGGGACCCTCAGAAAAGAATCCGTTACAATCTAGACCCACTAGGCTCACTCATTTGGTGGGTAGCCAATAATCAAAGAGCTCTAGTACAGCAGCACCGTTTCTAGGAAGTTCGAGCAGGGGACCAGGCTCTCTTTTGGCATGATTCCTGGAAACAAAGGCCCAGTATCCACTCAATCACTGCCCACTTGGACCTGACACATCATATCCAAGAAAACGCCAATCTCACCATCAGTAATTACTGGCATCAGTATGGTCATCATGGAAACAGAATCTGGAAAGATCCCCACTCCTGGGACCCACAGATACCCCTCAACAACGAAGAGACACTCAGAGAAGAACTGCAAACCCGTCATCAGCAGGTCAATGAAAATCATGATATTCTAATATGGGGATATTCCACCAAAGGTACCTTCACAGTCAAGGAAGCATACCAGGGGACAACCAATCCTAACAATGATCCAGAAGACCCAAGATGGAAAAGAATATGGACTTCAAACTTCTGACCCAAAGTTGCCACCTTCCTATGGCTCCTTACCCATCGCAAAATCCTCACGTGGGAGAACCTTCTCAAAAGAGGACTTCAAGGACCTTCATGGTGCATCATGTGCAACTCTCAAGATGAAGACACTGATCACCTTCTAGATTCTTGTGACATGGCAGATAAGTTCTTGACTCTTATAGATAACATATTCCATCACACTAACAGAACACAAGGAGATGTCATCAGCACCATTTCCAGCTGGGAACGTCACCCCTTTCAAAGCAATCTACTCAACCGCATCTGGGAACTCACGCCAGGTTTGACCATCTGGAACATATGGAAGGAAAGAAATTGAAGAATATTTGAAGGAAAAATCAAAAACTTCACAGCGATTTGGCTCAACTTCAAGAACAATCTTCAGGAAATGCTAGGCATCTCTAGATGGGATACTACAGACCTTCCTACTACTCCCGAGGAAAAACTAATCCTAATCAAATGGGAACTCATAATTCCTCCTATTCATCCACATCCTCAGACGGCGCCCAAAATCTCCAACCCTGAATTTTGGAGCAGACCTCCCCCGGACTTCTATAAACTCAATTTTGATGGAGCTTCAAAAGGAAACCCAGGTACAACAGGATTTGGAGGAGTGTTCAGGGACTGTTCAGGATCCATCATTTGTATTTTTCATGGTTCAATTGGTCACAACACAAATAATGATGTTGAACTCTCAGGGTTGGTAGAAGGAATAAATATTGCTACTCTTTATAACTACACTCCCCTGATCATTGAGGGAGACTCCCAAATCATCATGAACTTAGCAAGAAAAATCTTCCACGGCGTGGCTGTTAAGAAAATCTCACCTAGTTGGAGACTTGAATAACGTCTCCAAGACCTCTCTGAGATCTTGATGAACATTAGAACCATCTCCTTCCAGCACGTCAAACGTAAGGCCAACTCAGTGGCTAACACTTTGGCAAACAAAGGAGCAGAAGATAGTTCCCTGCTCACCATCAACACGACAACTACAATGGATGATAGAGATCTTCATAAAAAATGCCATGAACTTGCAAAAAAAATCTATATACCCTGGATGCGGGTGACATCACCGTGCAACCCTCGGCCGTTGTGCGCAGGGAAATACTGCCACCCGCACCCCCCCGTACAAGAGGACACATCCGGCATACAGGAGCATAACCCTTTGGCGAATGATGGCAAACACCTGGCCAACATCAACGGTGGCCAGGTGACAGGAATGTGATTGGAATTCATGAATTAAAGAAGGGGAAAACGTAAATGCAACAAAACATAAACGTGACAAGAAAGATGGATGGGAAGAGCTTTGCGTTCTAAAGGAATTCTTTACCACACATAAATTAATATGATTGAAAGCATAAGCATATGAGCATCTAAGACTGAAATTGAAAAAAATGAAATGCAGAAATAAACTACTTATCTGACAATATACACACAATGAGGCCATTGTCGTTGAGGGGCCCTCTCAAGAGACAGTGGTTGATCCTCACGCTATTCAATCACCAACCATGAGATGGAAATGAAAAATGGTAGAACTAAATAGAGTCTTCATATTTAATCGGAAGAAAAATTACAAAGTGTATGCATGTCATTTTACACAAACCAATGTGTCTTTATATAAAGTTTTACAACATAGAGAGGGTCCCCTCTAAAAATAGATCACTTAAATGTCTGGAACCGAATTCATCAAAGAGAAAACTGAAGAGATGCATTTTGCATCAATTGGGGCAAAAACGAATTCCTACATTCGAGTAGTTGATCCTCAAGATTCCTGTAGATGAATAAACGACCTAGGTGGAATCTTAAAGGTGGAGAAGCATGAGAGGACCACCACGAACAAATCCGATTTTTGGGCTAAATTCATGCCAGGTTGTTACATTAATTGGTCGATGGGTGCTAGGTTTAGGTTATGGCTAAACTCTATTTGTTGAATGTCGGATTCTTGTTGCATGCCTCCTTCACGTGAGTTTGTAGTCTAAGTTTGAACGCACCTTCCTTTAATCCATCCTCCATGCATTCAACCTGCATGAAACAAAAAAGTATTAAATGACTTAAATCATGGTATTAAAAAGCTTAAATGAAAAAGCCATGTTGTATTATTTAAATGGATGGGAATTAGATATGTTAAAAGTGATATATCACGTCACTTTAACTTAATTCAAATGACATTTTTAAATATTTAATACTAAATGATTTCGTTTAATGTTTTTTTTTGTTTTATACTTTAAACAAATTCTTTAATAACTTTTTAGCATTTGTTTACTTATTATTTGTTTAAATTTTAAAATAAAGATTTTATCATTAACTCATGCTTTTCATTTTCACTTGTAGGTATTTATAGGGTCAACAAGAATCAGAATATAAAGGTATTAGGGAATCAACCAAATTCGAAAGACAAAGGCAAGACAAACTTAGGGAACCAATAAGAAACATGCAAGCAAACTTAGTTCAGAACTCAGGATCAGATGAAAGGTCGGATGAAGGACCATATGGAGTATCGAAATGAGGGTCATTTGATCCTAATCCAAAGTGTGGGAATGCATCAACAAGTGTGAGAATCAATTTATCACCAATACAATGATATATAATGCATTAAAATTTAGAAATCATGCCATTCAATTTCATTTCTTTTAATTAATAGATTAAAAATAAAAGATAAGCTTTTGAGAGTGAATGTAATGATTTGGGTTTAAATGTGATGACATAATAGTGAAATATAGTGAACGAAAGAGACAATTTAGGGGTCCAACATCCTCCTAGACCAAAGGTATGGCGCGTCCTCGTGCCATGAATGAATTGGAAGTGGTCTTTCATTTTTTTCAAAAACTTTGTTTGATTATCAATATTTTATAGCAAAACTAAGCCAAATTTATTACTTCATGCAAAACTAGAACTTAGAAAAAGAATTATTAATGTTATGTTATGAGATGACCAAAACAACTTCATATTAATTAATATTTCTTAATACCGACAATTCCATCCAATACTAACAATTCATGCTTATGAAGACCATATAATTTTGTGATGGAGGATTTTCCTCGTGTCCTGAAATCGGAAACATGAGTGTATAGATGACCTATAATTTATGTAAAGCCTATAGGAAACTAGTCATCCTTGTCTCATTTTCAAAGGATTACTGTCATCTAGTTTATATGAGTTCTTTAAACTTATATGGGTAAAGTTCACATTGGAGTTCGTTAATATTCTACAGTTATGGGTCCATCTGGTAAGATAAGAAATATTTAATCCACCTCCTCCCAGACCGAAGGTATGGCACATCCTCCTACCATGAATGAATTAATACTGGGTTGTATACTCTTATGTCAACACTCTAGATCAACAACACTTAGCAGGTAATTCTAAAAATCCATCATTATTCTAAAAACTAGAAAATTTTCGAGAAAAATAAATATTCTTGATATGATAAAAAACAATATCATACTAAGTTAGTTTTGTCAATACATGCAAGTTCATTAGTTTATGCTCACGAAGACCACATATAAGATCTGATAGGGTATTTTCCTCATGTCTCCCAAAATAGAAAACATGAGGGTACAGATGGTCTATAAATCCTATAGGAAACCAGTCATCCCTGCTACTTCTCAAAGGTTTATCATTATTCAAGTAATTATGGACAAAGTTTGCATTTGAGTTCATTAGGCTCCTAAGTTTATGGGTCCCACTTCTAGGATAGTGACATCCTAGGTATAGTATGAATTAGACGATAGGGTCTTAAGTGCAACTTATAGAGATTCTCAAATGGAAATTAGATGAAGTTCATTTAACCTGTTGTTCAACCATGCATGTTTTTTCTTAATATTTTACACAAGTATATTGTTCATACACACAAATATAGATTAGGCATAGTAAAAGACATCAAAGTCAGAACCCATTGCCAGCAATCCTGTTCAGTACCCCAATGGGGTAACTTTGATATCTAAGAATTATCCTCCCCAGGAAGAATGCCCCATTTCCAGTGAGCATGTTGCGTAACCCGATGGGTTTTCCTAGTCATACCATAGGCTGGTACTCACTGCCAGCAGACCTGTTCTGTATCCCGACGGGTTAGCCTCTTACACCCCTTTTATAGTAGAAACTAGCCTTTACCACCACCCTTAAGAGATTTAAACATGTATTTCTCTTCGCAATAGGATGGGGAGGTATCTCTGAAAACCTTTTACAGATTGGGATGGCATATGGGTTAGAGGACATTCTATAAATTGCCCTTTAAAGGTTGTGTGCATGAAAAATAGACTACACATTTAGTTTATTCCAAAGACATGACAAGGACAAACTTAATTAATGTATAGTGGATGAGGCCATAAGAGAATGATTGAAAGTTGTCTCTAGTCCCAAAACTCTCCCTTCCATATAGAGTTATGGTAGTGTTCCCTCACAAACTAGGAATTTCATTCACCCTTATGCTACTGTGTAATAAAGATGCTTAAATAACAGACTCTGATAATGAAGCTAGGATGTACGAGTGACTTCTAGGTTTTAGATAGACCTTAAAATTATGGTAAATCCCCATGGTATTTAAAATTGGTCTTGAGTGGTTGTTATAGTCAGAAATATGCATGTATGAAAATAAATAATGATGGAAAATTGTTTTGGTTTAGTCATTGACATTATCTTCTTCATAGCTCTTTTATTTGAAAAATAAAACAAGAAAAATGAAGTTGCATTATTCCCTAAACTAAGAATGCAACATTTTATTTATATACATATTTCCCTACCCTAAGAAGAAAGAAAACATTTTCATTCAAGTATATGAACTCTTCCAATGAAACCAAGTGTGAAGCAAGATCAAAATTATACTTTTATCCACATATGAAAAAGTTAAAGCCATGATTACCTGAATGTGGAGAACCAACCGACTTACTTTCTTTTGCAATAGAAGGTGCTGAAGGAGGGAGTGGTGTTGTGATCTAGTTACCTCTTGGAACCATCTTTCAATGTAGTCCTGGTACTCATCTTTCTTCATCATATCATATATATCCCCTTCTCCCGATTGATTGATTTCAAAAGTATATAGATGATCTATTGATAATTCCTCAATTTCAAGTTTCTCTCCTTCGGATGTAGTTCCCAAGTTGTCAATTTCCTCTGCAATTTGGCAAGGAATATATTTTTGTGGCTCCTAGGAATTTGGTACGTTTTTTGTGTCAAGAGAGGTAGAAAAATTCTTAACTGCTATCAGGATTTGTTCTACCTTTTAAGAAGAATTCCCAACCGCTACTAGGATTTGAGAGAGTTCTGTCATACTAATGAACACCTTTGAGTCCATTTTGTTGGTTGGTAGGTCCTGCTTCACATAAGGATTAGCCTCTGGGGTTCTTACAACACTAAAAAAAATGGTATGTATTTTTAAAGATTCTAGTTAAGGCTATATACTATTGGAACATTTAAAAAACCCACTATGTCATTCTAGACTTAGGATAGAATTAATTAATCATTTATGATTAATTTCGTGAGTTTTGAATGGGTAGAGTAGGCCAGTTTTGTCTTTTAGTGGACCACATTCTATCCTCATTAACAAAAACGAATTTGGATAGATTATGGATAAGATTTCCTTGGATTCTGTCTGATTTTATTCTATTCCTGAATTAGAAAGACACTATCCAGTTTTAGTTAGCTTTGTCCTGCTTTTTCTACTTTCTAGTGGAAAAGATAAAGCTAGTTAACTTGGAATCTTTTTCCAATTGACCAATTCGACTTCCACATCATATCTAACCTTCTAAAGCCATCAATACATCCTATTTACCTCACTCATGAGATGCCATACCATACTTGCCAAATTCGTGAGCCTCTAGCACAGTTTTGGAAACTACTTTTGCCACCTAGGGAGTTTTTTGTCTTTTTCTAAGCCTTTCTTTTTGCTCTTTCCATATTGCCTCAAATCAATTCAATTTTGTCCATGGAGTATGTGTTATATATTTTTACAATATCATTGAATACGATACAGAGTGTTTTCCATAATTTATTATCTCTATTCTTCTTCTCTCATTGTCTAAAATATTCCATTGTGAAATTGTCTTATGAATCTAGTTCCTAGTAATTGAAAATTTCACATCTACCACTAAAACAAATTTGCAAACTAAATACACCACACTTTTATGAAATACAACACCTACATGAAATTAACTTGTGGAAACACTAGTGGGTTTGGACCCAAAATCCGATGACAAAATCTGACGACCTCCGACGAAAAAGGACTCTGTCATCGGATTTCACCTTAAAATTTTCAAACTTTGATGATTTTTTAAAAATTGATAGAAGGAGATGTTGGATATCCAACGGATATGCAAATATCCGACGAGGCGCCTGGGATATCCGACGGCTCTGTGGATATCCGACATCATATTAAGCCTTAGGATGTCGGATATCTGCAGTCTTTGAGGTGACCAATGTTTCTTCTAGAAGTGACAGCCATCTAAAACTCTCTGAAAATCGATACTATGGGTATCTGGAAGACATTATTCAGTGTGACTTTAACTCCTTCAAGGTATTTATGTTCGTTGTCAAATGGTACAGGTGTCGATTGGATCAATGTGATCCCGATAAAACAATAACTGAACATGATAATGGATTTACCATGGTAAATACAAGGTTGTTTGAGCCAGAACAGATCCCTATGTTCTTCCAACCCAATGTGAACAGGTATTTTACTCTAAGGTTCCAGGTAGAGTGGGGTGGTCATTTTTTGTGAGACACGATCCAAGGGGAAGGTCGTTAAAGTATAACGTAGATGAAGGTAATGAAGACATTCTCGAAGAAGAAGACACCGTAGAAGATGATCATGATCAACATGAGTTAGATGATCATGGTCCAGAAGAAGATGTTGAAGAACTTATTGAATCAGATGATGTATCAGACAATGTCCATGAAGATGATATCGACGATGACATGATGATCATAACTGACATCGACATCGAGGATGATATGGCCAATCCTTACAATGTTGAATCTAGATCATCAGATGATAGTATAGACAATGACTCAGATGAAGAAGATGATGAAGACCATTGAAGTTTACGAGGTATGTAATAATAATAAATTAATTGTTTCTTAGTGAGTTTCCATTTTCATGTATAATATAATTAGAAACATTGCTTGTTTTAGAGTATGTCAAAAAACACATTTAAATTTTTTGTACATAGATATTTTTGTCGGGTTATGGGGAATTGAGAGTGATGTGAGGGGGGGGGGAGGGGCCATAAGAGCTTCCACCTTCACGTGGTTGGACCTGTTTAGTAGAGAATATTAAATTATTCTCGAAACAGAGAGAAGCTTAGTAAGGAAATGCACAATTATTAAGACTCAAACATCATCATCATAATCATCATATTAATCATAATCATCATCTTAATCATAATCATCATCATCATCATAATCATCTTAATCACAATTATCATCATCATCATCTTAATCATCATCATCATCGCCATCATTATCATCATCACCATGATCATCATCATCATCGTAATCATCATCGTAATCATCATCATCATCATCATCATCATCATCATCATCAATATCATCATCATCATCATCGTCATCGTCATCGTCAATATCATCATCATCATCATCGTCATCATCAACAACATCGTTAATATCATCATCGTCGTCATCGTCATCATCATCATCATCATCATCATCATCATCGTCATCGTCATCTTTATCATCATCATACTCATCATCTTCATCATGATCATCTTCATCATCACCATCATCATCATCGTCTTCTTCATCATCTTCATCATCATCATCATCTTCATCATCGCCATCATCATCATCATCATCATCATCATAATCATCATCATAATCATCATCATCATCAACATCAACATCATCAATATCATCGTCATCGTCATCGTCATCGTCATCACCATGATGATCATCATCATCTTAATCATCATCATCATCATCATCAACAACATCGTCATCATCATCGTCATCATCATCATCATCATCATCATCATCGTCATCATCAACTTTATCATCATCATCCTCATCACCTTCATCATGATCATCATCTTCATCATCACCATCATCATCATCGTCTTCTTCATCATATTCATCATCATCATCATCCTCATCATCGCCATGATCATCACCATGATCATAATCATCATCTTAATCATGATCAACATCGTCAATATCATCAACATCGTCATCGTCATCACCATGATCATCATCATCATCAACATCGTCATCATCATCATCATCAACATCGTCATCATCATCATCATCATCATCATTGTCATCTTTATCATCATCATCCTCATTATCTTCATCATGATCATCATCTTCATCATCACCATCATCATCTTCATCATCATCATCATCTTCATCATCCTCATCATCGCCATCATCATCATCATCACCATGATCATAATCATAATCTTAATCATCATCATCATCATCATCATCAACATCGTGAATATCATCATCATCGTTATCGTCATCATCATCACCATGATGATCATCATCATCTTAATCATCATCATCATCATAATCATCATCATCATCATCATCATCATCATCAACATCATCATCATCATCATCATCATCATCATCGTCATCTTTATCATCATCATCCTCATCCTCATCATCTTCATCATCATCATCATCTTCATCATCACCATCATCATCGTCGTCTTCTTCATCATCTTCATCATCATCATCATCTTCATCATCCTCATCATCGCCATCATCATCATCATCACCATGATCATAATCATCATCTTAATCATCATCATCATCATCATCATCAACATCGTCAATATCATCATCGTCGTCATCGCCATCGTCTTCGTCATCACCATGATCATCATCATCATCTTAATCATCATCATCATCATCATCATCAACATTGTCAATATCATCATCATCGCCATCGTCATCATCATCGTCATCGTCATCGTCATCATCATCATCATCATCATCAACATCGTCATCTTTATCATCATCTTCATCATGATCATAGCGGTCTTCATCGTCACAATCATCATCATTGTCATCTTCATCATCCTCATCATCGCCATCATCATCATCATCACCATGATCATCATCATCATCTTAATCATCATCATCATCATCATCATTATCAACATCGTCAATATCATCATCATCGTCATCGTCATCGTCATTGTCATCATCATCACCATCACCAACATCGTCATCTTTATGAACATGACTATGGATCAAATATGGATTAGCAATACAAATATGGATCATAATTACTGCAGCTTAATTACTATTATTCAAGGGCGAATTAATATTACTATTAAAATATTGGGTTTAGAAGTAATATTTTAAATAAATCCATAAAAAAAAATATTTTATTTAAATCCACTTTATCGTATGTTTGATTTTATTTTGTGTTTAGAAGTTTATTGTATTATTGTTTACTAGAATTTTATAATCAATTTGATAACATTACTTTAGAATATAATTTCAATAAACAATTATATAATAAACCTTTGATAATTGCAAAAATATTAATTTGTAATTTTAAATATTATGAGTATTTCAGACATGTTTGATTTTCCTCATCGCCTCTTTATTATATATGTGTCAAGAATAAGCACAATGCATCACTTTACATTGTTTTTTTCTTTTCAAGAAAGCTACCTCATAGGTGATCCCTTTTTATTATTATTTTTTTTAATTTTTTCTTCATGTCATATTGATTGCAACATATTTGAATTTACTATTTCAAAAGGTTTTCTCATCATCAATCTTAATCCCTTTTGAATTACAATTTGTCTAAATGAGACCAACCCTCCCTTTTTTGAGCTTGTGTTTACCATGGCTTATAAATTTTGATCTATTACAATTTGTCTAAATGGGACCAACCCTCCCTTTTTTGAGCTTGTGTTTAACATTCCTTATAAATTTTGATCTAATGTTGTATTATGTTGTTAGTTTGATGAATTCTTGTAGTTGATGCTTGAATAACTAGTAGATGATGCATGTATAACAGGAAGTTCATGGCAGACAACGGGTAACATATAACTTGTTCGTGGCACTTAACTTGTGACCTATCGGTGTTCACCAACCACAAGTTAACTGGTTGTGGTAGTTTTATCTCTATGATGTCTTGCAAACTTGTACACTCACAATATATCACTAACATAATATAATTGCTTAAGATCCCTCATTGCACCTTAAAATAGATACGCATTATAACTGTAAAATTTTTACCCTATGACTCACCACACATATCATCTTCTTTAAAGCTTTAAAACCACACGATACTTCCACATTGCACAATTGTTGATGAATACAAGATTTTGAACCTTGGTGCCCCCAACTGACAAATTTGTCACTACCATCTATCATCGTATGAGAAAAGGAGAAGGATATTGGCCAATTTTGATTGGAATCCATTGCATGTTCACTAAGCCTACCTCACCTCGTTATCAAGTAAGCATGTTTTACCATCTTCTTTTAATTACTTCTCAACATTGTAATGACTTGTATTCGTATTCGTATGGCTTGTAATGACTTGTATTTGTATTTGTATTTGTTTTCATCATCATCCATGGAATTGTCATCATCATCCTCATCATCCATGGAATTGTCATCATCATCATCATTAATACTCTAAACAGTGTATTGTAATGGAATATCATTGACATGATGGAATCCCTATGGTTGGTGGAATTTTATCCCTTACTATTATTACAAACCTTGTAGGTCTTTTAAAGAACACACATAATCGTCCCCTCCTAAAAGTCCCATTTTGGAAAATATGCATTGTAAGGCTCTAACAATCCAAAAATTCCTTAGAACTTAGATATTCCTTATCATCATAATATTTTGAAAGTATAAAAAGGGGTTAGGTCACTAGCAAGGGAAAACCTCTAAGAATAGAAAAAATATGTAAACCTTTCACTAATCAACAAATGCCTTTCGAGTGAATTGGTGATGTACAACTCCAAATTAGCACACTATATATTGGAGACCTATATATTCATGTGAGATTACCATCGATAATAGACAAAGACGACAAGGGAGATCACTTTCCGAAATCGAGACAAAGACCAGACCGACACCAGTATATCAAATATTTCATATTGTGAAAAAGATATAGACTGCATTCATATGACTATCTATAGGACCAATATGGCCAAGACTGAGATTGAATAGCAATTTTTTAATTTGGTCGCGAGTAGAGAGCGAGTAGGCCAGAATTTCTCATTTATTCCAATAGTGAGACCATGTTAATGTGAGCAGCTACAAGACCAATACCAAGGCTGAGATTGAGTAGCTCATTTTTTATTTGGGCGCAAGTAGAGAGCGAGTAGGGAATTTCTCATTCAGCTGCGAGTAGGGGAAGAGCACAATGACCAAGGTTAGTTTCTTCTAAACTAGCAAACCCTTGTTATTCATTCATCTTCATTTGAAGTTTTAATCAATTCAATTAGCTATGGATTGAGTAGCACATTTTTCATTTGGGCATGAAACAATGTCTTGCGGATCACAAACATGCCCTGCAGGGCCAAACCCCTTTCCTTTTATCCAATGTGTGGGCCTATCGGAACAACTGTAGGGTTGCACACTACCCATGACCTACAGAGCTCTCACCAAGTAGGACATTTCTCATTTAGGTGCTAGAAGGGTAGTAGTTATTGGTTTGATAGTAAGGAAAACAAAAAAATCATTGGAAACACAATAAACAAATTTAGTGAGAGCTATATGCTAGCATTCAGACCAAAACAACAAAGAATAATCGCATAACTAAAAAGATGCACATTGATATCAACCATGTGAGACTACGATTTATGGACTTATAACCCAATTTGGGGAAAGCAAGTTTGAATGGCGATGCTCAGTCTATTATTACCAACGTTTACAGAGAATTACAGCGTATCATGGCCCTCTAGGTTTTTTGCAGTCTAATCTATAGGAAATTTTTAGGTTTTTTACAGCGTATCCAAGTTGGGTGTGTGACCAAGATGTTAACAATCACCGTCACCTCTTTGTCATTTCCCATGCAAGCTATTATGCTTCTCATCCCCGTTGATTATTTTTTAGTTTGACTTTATTTCTATGCCATTCAAATTTGTCTCGAATCCCTTTTGGGTGCAACCTTCCCATTGGGAAGCTTTTGGCCTCTAAAATATGATCTATGGAGGAGATTGAAGTACACAGTATCCACTTTTTTTTTCCAAGTTCAACATTCCATTAGTCCTATAGTTTAGCTACTTCTTATTTTCCCCTTTGAGTTACTAGTTTTCTCTTGTTCCATTTCTACCAAATGTGTTCTTCCTCTCCATGTATGTGCTTTGATGAGGTAGGCCTTATCACATTTAAGCAAGAAATTTTTTTTGTTTTTATTGTAGAAGGTTGCAACCCTTTTCCCCATAAGTATGGGTGTCCAAACATCACCTCAAATGCATCAATTCATGCAACTTCATATTCTACTTCATTTGTGTATTGAATTTAACTACAAACAATATCTTCCATGTGTTGGCTTCAATGCCATGTCCTCCTTGCCATATCTTGTCATCCAATACTCATATTATTGAATTAGGGCATACTTGTAGGTTAGGTTTGTTATTTGTTATTTTTGTTTTTATTTTGTGTTTAACCCATGACTCCTTCAAAGATCAACCTCGTGTCCTCAAGAATAGGGGTGTCCTCCACATCGTCATCCAAGGATGTAGCAAGAGTCCAAGTGCCATCATCTTCAATGGTCATCACATATTAGGGTTTGCAGGTCATTAAGTGTCATGGGTACCAGTACATAAGGAAGAAATGAAAACGTGCATACCATTGTAAGATTGCGGTCCATGAATAATTGATTCCTTTCATGACTAATTGATTCCTTTCAGTGCCCAACTTCAATCCATTCATTCTCATTGATAGCATTGTACTCGAACCTTGGGGCTCATTATTATTAATGCTGGGTTGATTGATGTTTATAGCAGGGAATGAAATTAGTGGTTCCTAACTAGATGGTTTCTTGCATGGTCAAGAATGAGACATTACCCATCATGGATAGTTGTATATGTGGCAATTTTGGTTGTAAATGATTTGAGCATGTATAGCTTCCATTCAACATCTCTTTGAAGCTTGTAGCATGGATTTCTTATGGTCCTATTTTACAACTTTTCTTCATTTAGAGTTCTAAGATTCACAACATCATGCCAGGGGATACTATCCCCTAGATGGAGACAATGTTAACACCAAATTTTACTTCATAAATCCGAGTGTTACTTTCCAACATATATTCGTGGAAAGGTGAGCTCAATGTTACATTACAGAGTTCACTATTCGACATTGATGGTTTGTAAACATTATACAAGATGAAATTTGCATTGGAGTCCATAACTCAGCATCAATGATTCATGAGTACCTTGGTCATATGGGTACTTAATTTTTTCCATAGCTTTTTTCCAACCTTCCATTATGGGTACTTGCCATTTCTGTAGGTTTATCGTTGGAGTGATATTTGTACTCTATTTTACTGCTATTTTAACCAGGAGATAGAGATATACAGTTGAGAATATTTCATGACTTAATAGGAGTTGTGCACGACTATTTTTGACACTTTAGAAGTGTTTGAACACCCCCTATTTTTTGTTCTTTAGAAGTGTTTGAACATTTCTGCATGCATAACTGTGGTTTTAGGGGTAGGTTTTTGTGGTCTAACAACAAATTTACATGTTTCCCAAGGCAACAATATGTCCTTAGGTGTAAATCTGTGTTTTTATTCTATGGGTCATTAGATTTCTAACAGTGGTTGGTTTTCACAAACCAGAGTTCATATAAAACATTTATGGCACCAACAAGGTAATGGAAACCATGTCAACTCACCATAATTCTAATACAGACTTCTACTTCTAGAAGCATCATAGAGTTTCCAAGAGGATTTCAAAACACTCAATCTAACCCCAATTCTTGCTAATAAAAAACCTAGCAAAAAAGGGAAAACAATTCACTTTGACCATAATTTCGACATTAATGTTTTTACATTTCCTTAGGTGTAAATCTATGTTTTGGCTGCTTGCTTAGTGTGTTTTAATGCATCTTATAGGTCTGATATTTCAAATTACAATACGCATTTATTGCATTTTGGAAATGTTTTTTTTTTATCTTTAGGGTTCAAAATTTGCTTATAGGTTATCTAAGGATTCCCACATGTGGTTAGAAAGCAGGAATAACCCAAAATAGAACGAGATAATATGAGGTGAGAGTGTACATTCTCCAACTGCCAGGAAGCCCTTCTAGTTTGACCAATTTGGGTTAACTACATTGACAGACTAAAATGGTAATTCCTTTGTTTATGTGACAAAGATGTAGAATTTCGACGGACCTAGTATCGAGGAGCTAGGTTGTATGCCTATTTTTGCATTCTATGTGTCAATAGCTTTCCAATAGTGGAATATTTTCACAAAACAAGGTTCATAAACAAAATTTATGGCCCCAACAAGGTAATGGTCAAAATATTCAGTAGGTACAAGTGGAAACCATGTCAGCTCACCATAATTCTTATATGGACTTCTACTTCTAAAAGTATCATAGAGTTTCCAAGAGAATTTCAAAAATCTAAATCTAACCCTAACTCTAGCTATAAAAAACCTAGCAAAATAAGGAAAAAAAATTCACTTTTCCATTAGGTGTTGGTCATCCATAGTATGAGTAGAAGTGTGGAGGTGATACTAATATAGAAGAGAGACAAAAGCATATTGTAGAGAACTATAAAAGGCCATAGTGTCTCATCATGTCAACTCACCATAATTAGAATATGACCTTCTACTTCTATAAGAATAATACAGGTTCTAAGAGGATTTCAAAACTCTAAACCTAACCCTATTTTTAGCTATCAAAAACCTAGAAGAAGGGAAAAAGGATTCACTTATTTATCAGGTTTTGATTGTTCCATAGTTCCATAGATCTGCTTCCAATAACTTGTTGCAAGGGATAACTGAGGTTTGTGGCCTAACATTCATAATTATGACTGCCAGTACTTATTCAATGGCTGAAATATGCCCAACATTTGAAAAGATGACCCCATAAAATATGCCCAACATTGTTTTAGGGTTTCCTATGCAGCTACAAGGTGCCCAGAACTCACCAAAACCCTATAAATTTTGATTTCCATTTGAAATTGGTACAAAATTATCTAAAACCATCTAATAGTTCATTTGGATATCAAATAAAGTTGGCCTTCAGTTGTGTTTCCATCGGTCTAGAGTTTCAGTTAGGAAATGGTGACGGACGCCAGTCATCACCGTTGCCATGCTGAAACACAAGACCACTAGAAACACTCCTCGGATCGAGTCACATTGTAATTAGTACTAGTAAATGATTGTTCATTAAGTTCACAATTTTGTCCTTCATAATGAATGATGTAATTAGATGTATTTTATGGTTTCCTAGAGGAAGAGGAGTTGTAGGGCTTCAGGTCTTACTTAGCTCTTAGGTGTGGGGTATTATTTCATACTTAACATCCCTCTAGTTTGGGAAAAATTTCAACATTTGTTTCCACATGTGAAGAATTTTATTGGTTATTATGTGGACATGGATGGTTGCTTCATTTTCCAAAGTGGACAATCTTGATGGGTGCAAACCCCCTTTGAGGACCTTGCTTGTTGAACAAGTAATCTTGATGGAAGCCTTTGGAGGAGGCTAAAGTGGGAATCTTTTGGTTTCTTTGAGCACTTGGTGGGTTGAAATTCCATGAGTAAGGTATGGATTCACTCCTAAGGTACTAGCTCATAATTGAGAATATCAATGGTTGGGATCAAAAGGACTACAAATCCATCCTTAATGTAAAGTCAAATAACCTTGTAGGTTGGAGCCTCCATAATGCTTTTCTTTCATGGTGCCACCATATGAGTTTTGAAAGTAAGATTAATTGGACCCATCCCATTATGAAGTAGAACCATGTGAGATAGATCATATAACACTATTAGCATCATGATATTCCTCAGTTGTGGTTACAATTTTTTTATTAAGCTCATGAACATTTATATGCAGTTTATTGTTTCTACTATCACTATGTTTTTGTGATGAATGATTGAAGAATGTTATAAGTGTGCCTAAAGAATTATGAACATGGACATATACAATTCCTTATATTTATTATCACTTTGTTTTATGTGATGAATTCATTTGCATGAATTGAGTATATCTGAAGCTCTCATTGAGGTCCCATGAATGAACTTGAACACTTGTTGCATTCATTTAATTTGAAAGAGTAGTTATAGTTTGAAAGAACTCTCTCCTTACCTTAGCTAGCATTCATTGAAAGGAAAGGCTTATTTTATTCATATGCATTTGCATGGTTTGAGTCATTCATCACACCACAAGTTGCACTTCCATCACCCGACTATGTAATACAACCATTAAAATTTAACTCATTAACTCAGCACACTTTAACCTCGCTTGAGGATAAAAAGAATTTGGTAGTTAGGTAGGACACCGGGGATAGGCATCCAAATAATTTCCCCTTGTCATTTTCATCTGAGACATAGTTTTTGTCCTCTAAAGTACTAAAATCCTCTAGTATTTATTGACACAGTCATTGACCAGTTTGTGGAGAGGCCCTCCAATCGTTTTGGGGGGTACGCCGCGAGGATTGGTTCCAGACGGACTTTGTGGAATACCGCACTCCACTTAGCTCCTAAGGCATATCGCTCCATTGTCTTCCTTGTATTTTCCGGCCACCATACTGGTGATACAAGGGTGATAAGGAAGAAGTGCCAGTATCCTTCTCTGACGTGCCATGAACAAGGTATCTTAGTAACTTTTCTTCTAGGGCTCTTTACCCCAGATCCCTTTCGGTAGAGGGATATCCTTCCATTATTGGTCTCTCATTTTGTATTGTTTGACTTGGATTTCATCACCTTGCAAATGATACAACTTGTTGAGTTCTCCAGCTCTTAGTTAGGAGATTTTTCTTGCTATTTCACCTTTTTAGAGGGTCTTTTTCTTTTTAGTGCTTCTTGTTGGCATTCTGGCCACTTTTGTTTCAACTCGCTTACTGTGACACCAGTCCCAGTACAGTTTTTTGAGCTTGTTTTTTTGGCCTGCGAGCCTTGTCTTTTCCTCGCTCCCCTTTTGCACACTCGTTTGCTTTAGGGTTTTTGAGTTCTTACATGGTCAGTTACCAATAATTTGATGATGTGTGATGTCCTCTTCTCCTAGGTCTTCGAGATGGTTGAGTTAGATGATCTTCTCATGGGACTGAACACCCCTTGATGGAGCCACTAACGCTTGACCGTAGGAGTAGTCTAGAGGACCACGTGATCACATCATCCGTGTGGAATTTTCCATTTACTGTGATGATGGTCTTTTAGGTTATATGGAACAATGGTACATTTGAGAGAGAGATGATTGGTTGTACCCCACCTTGGTTGATTGTCTTATGGTCCTTCCATTTTGTCAATGATATTTGTGTGGTACCTTGCCTTTTACCTTTTGGGTCTTTTACTAATCTTGGTATATCTTTTGATTTGTACCACCTTTTATGTTTTTGGTCCTGTGGGTAATATGGTAGTTTGTCGACATTTGAGGTACACCCCCTTTGTCCAAGTTGTTATGAGTCTTTATACCCACTTCGTACCACCCACAGACCTTAGTTAGGAAGGTTGCTTGCTATCATACCTTTTGGTGGTCCTATTTGAGTTACAAGAGGTAGTTACAAGGAGCTATTGCATATAAAAGGTAGTTACAAGGAGCTATTGCATATATTTGACATTATTTGACCTTCCATCGCTTTGGCATGTCAAATAACAGGTAGTTACAAGGAGCTATTGCAATATTTATTTGACCTTATTTGTACCTTCCCCACAATGGTTGATTTACTTTTGGTCGTTACACCCTATTGTTTATTGGTCTTGTGGTAGCTTGTCCTTTAATTTTGGTCCTTTAATTTTTTTGTGGTACCTTTCCTCTCAGCTTTTGGGTCTTTTACTGATCTTGAGATATCTTTTGATTTGTACCTTTCCTTTTACCTTTTGGGTCTTTTACTCATCTTGGTATATCTTTTGATTTGTACCACCTTTTATGTTTTTGGTCTTGTGGGTACTACGTTAGTTTGTCCACATTTGAGGTACACCCCCTTTGTCCAAGTTGTTATGAGTCTTTATACCCACTTCGTACCACCCTCCAGACCTTAGTTAGGAAGGTTTCTTGCTATCATACCTTTTGGTGGTCCTATTTGAGTTACAAGGAGATATTGCATATAAGAGGTAGTTACAAGGAGCTATTGCATATAAGAGGTAGTTACAAGGAGCTATTGCATATATTTGACATTATTTGACCTTCCATCTCTTTGGCATGTCAAATAAAAGGTAGTTACAAGGATCTATTGCAATATAAATTTGACCTTATTTGTACATTCCCCACAATGGTTGATTTACTTTTGGTCCTTACACCCTGTTGTTTATTGGTCTTGTGGTAGATTGTCCTTTAATTTTGGTCCTTTCATTTTTTTGTGGTACCTTGCCTCTCACCTTTTGGGTCTTTTACTGATAGCGAGTTATCTTTTGATTTGTACCAACTTTTATGTTTTTGTTCTTGTGGATATAACTATGGACGTAGTTTGTCCACATTTGAGGTAGTACACCCCCTTAGTCCCAAGGGTTATGAGTCTAATTTATACCCACTATTTTCTTTTTTACTTGTACCTTACTGGTTGGTTTTTTTACCCTTTGGTTGGTCCTTGTACCTTACTGGAGGCCGTGAGTCTCTTTGGCCTCAATCTGCTGGCTGTCAGCTCATCTTTATTGTGATTTTACTGATCCTTTCGACTGTCATTGACTTTATTTGATTGACCGTACCATAGCCCAGTCATCTCTCTCTCTCTCTCTAGTTTGTACAAACCCTATAATAGGGTCACTTGGTTCCTAGAGTTGACTGGCCTCTAAGAGGCATAGTCATTTCTGAAAGTAACTCTTCTGAGTATATTACAGGAAACGTCTACACCCAGGTAATCAAATATGCGTTGGTTATAATACTTAAGTAATCAAATTGTTGGAAATCAAATATTGGTAAATAATTTGAACTAAGTAGTTAAGACTTGTCGTGTCATACAAAATTGTTGGTAATCAAATTATATTTGTTGGTAAAGAATTTTAAGAGTGGTGGAACTCCTCGATTGAACTTGTGAGGAAAATTATCTTGGAGAATAAGTGTCTTGACATAAAACTGAGTAGAACTATGACTTTATTTGTTGAACCATGGCTTTATCATAAGAACAGATTGCTCCAGTCTTCCATTTGTGCTAAACAACATAATAAAATTTGCAATGGAAAAAGGAAAGTTTGCAAGATGGAAAGCATTGTTTTGATGTTATAACTATACTGTTCATGAGCACATTTCTAAGAAAGCAAAAAACATTCCTACCTTTTTAACAAGAGAATATTTGACACAGAAGTGTGCTGTTAAATTTTAAGAAGCGAGCCTGAAACAAGTGATCTTGTTGCAAGCAAGCACGAGGCAAGCGAGCGTAGAAGGTCAAAGCAGAATCCAGTGGGCCCATAACCCACAAGTAAACATGAAAATCGTTGCTTGGACTGGAGGAAAAAACCATATCTATACTATCAATGATAATATGAGTTGGTTGGCTTATATGCAAGACTGGAAACCTAGGTGGGAGTTGACACATGCTGAAGTGTTAGATGCTAACTTACAGGGATCTTATGCTTTTATTAGACTAGTGCCAAAACTCAGAAGAATGCCTATGGGATCCAGTATTGTACTAGAGATGATTTACAACAACTCTCTGAGAAAAGCAGCTGATGCAAGCAATTGGTTAGCACACCTCTATCGAGATATTAACTTAATCTCGACGGAGGGATCTACACCTCACCCCGGGATACAACTAGACCAACAATACTACTGTATTAACCAGATACGTTCTTTGGAAGCATATCCACATCAAGATGCTAGTCTTCGGTTTCCAAATACTACACACACTTATGAAAAATATAAAAAATTATGGTGGAAATTCTTGAGAAAAGAAAATATAGATAGAACATATTATACCATGCTAAAGTTTGGACTTCAAATTGCAAAAATCTATGAGGATCATGCATTCTATGTCCCTGATTGGATTAGAGACTGGTGGCAGTCATTCGGCATCAACCTGACAGCATTAAAACTAGCTGCTATTTATAATCTAAAACGGGAAGTTGGAGAATCTCTCTAACAGGTCAAATATATTTTGTAGACAAAGCTTATTGAGGCTCAAATCCTTGGGTACTACATTAAAAACCAACAACAGTGGCTTGTCAAAACCCACATAGATGTCCACATGCATCAGAATAGACGCGTGGTCCTGAGGTCTGTTTATTCAAAGGCATGGGATACTGAATCCAATGTCTTTCAAGAATTATATGGTCCCCCATACTCCGATGAGTTGTAAATATCTCAAAAGTATTTGGCTATGAGTGGGTCTTGTCCATTCAAATTGTCATAAAGGTTGAAAAGAAAGTATTTGTAACAATGTCATGATAATATAAATAAAGATATACTTTTCTCTGTGTCAATATGATTGAAAATCTATGTTATGAATTAAATACCCTAAGTCAATATTACAAGTAATTGTCCAAAGGCGGCATTAGTTGGGAGTATGACTAAAAGCTACCATTTTTCAAAACAGCTTACATGTTTATGGTTCCATTTTTTATTGATTCAATTACTTTCAGTCATCTAAGAAGACCATGCTTGAATAAGATTATACAAGTTCCACAACATTATATAAAATATTGTTTTTGAAGATTTTTGAACACTTATTAACCACCTAAAAGATCTTACTTTTGAAAGTCATAAAAACTTTTAGACGGTTTCCATAATGGTTAGTGACTTTTATTTTATATTATTATTGTTGAATATAAATATCTTACTAAATGTGACTGGAATTCAATTACTGAGTTGATGAACCCAAACTGATGGGATGAGAGAGACTTTAGGGCCATGATGACAAAGATGATAGTTGGATGGTTTGATATGGGAGTCAAGACCCAAAGGAGCAATAAAAGAAAGCTCATAATTGTGTGAATTTGTACTCAAAAGACAGATAAAGTGATCGCCTTCCTCATCGCTTGAATGCCTACATGTTGAGAAAGGGAATGAGGATCAAGTAACATTATAAAAGGCGCTACATGTCACCTTTTAAGAGGCGCTATTCCTTGCAGTCGTATCTAAAAAATTTTCCCATGGTGCAGGAAGAACCAAACAGTTATTTGTCAGATCTATCTTCCTCGAGCAAGGGGATTTTAGGAAGGCTAGAGGAAAGTGAGACATCTAGTAGGTCTAGAAGAGTTGTATCAACTAGATGTCAAAATACTATAAGAAAATTCGATAAATGCAATGAATTTTTTCATGGTCGAGGGGGGTCATGTTCTTATGGTGATGAGACAAAAGACAACCTCGAGGTGCCCTTGAGGTAGATCCATTTAGTGGAATAATGGGTACCTAAGGATCTTCCTCAATCAAACACAGATTTTTGTGTGAATGATAGGATATATCGAATAGCACTGTTGTCAATACATGGTTTTAGGTTGTTCAACATGGATGGCATAAGGGTTCCTTACAACACATGTACAGAATTGATGGAGTATGTTGGACCCTGTTACAGCTACATAGATTGGATGCGCCTGGTCCAATTTACAAAAAGTATGCATAGCTATGGATTGTCAACAAACTATTTACAGTTGAAAGAAAAAAATCAAAATAAAGGAGCAACGTTGTACATGGACCGAAGGTCAAAGGCCACAGGGAATATTGCAGGGTTTATAAACAATACACAACCAAGCTCTACAATTAAGCAACCAAACTGCGAATTTGAGAGGCGTGAAGGAAACCATGTTTTTGTAGTTGTTGTTAAATCAATATCTGCAAGGGAAGAGTTGCTTATCAATTACAATTTGAACCGAGTAGATAAAAAAAAGGTTACTATGGGAGTGGTACATATAACAATTTACCCAACCTTTTATTAATGAATTTAACATATTAAGGATTTTTTCGTTAGTTTATTTCATTTAAATTTTCCATATTTACTTCGCAGGCTAATGATCAGGATAAAACCCCACAAGCAGATGGTTGGAGGAGTACATCTTCCTCGAGGGATCAGGTATACATCTTTGTAATAGTGCAAATATAATAAGAAAAAATAGTTTTTTTTTTCCTTTGTTTTTTCATTATTAGTTTATTGGTTTCATTCATATAATGTTATCTAATTATTTTGTTTACATAATTTTCTCTATGTTTTTTATGCAGTTTGGTTCTGCAAGGGTCACAGTACCCTCGTCGCAACACGTATACATATTCTTTGTAATAGTAAAAATATAATACTTAATAATAGTTTTTAATCGATGTGTTTTTTCATGATTAGTTTTGGATTCGTTTAGGTGATCACTTTCACTATGTTTTTTATTTAGGTATCTGTAAGGGGCAGCTCCCAGATATTAGCAGATTAGGGAAAGTCACCTATGAGCATCAATCCAAGGAGTGGATCATGATCCTCTAGGTTGCAGGTATAATTTATTGGAATTGTACCAATATAATACGTAGCATAATGTTTATTTTGTTATGTATTTTTCGTGTGTATACTGGTTTGTTGTGATAATGTTTTATACTTCTTTTTTGCAGGGGCCCAATGATCAGGGAAAGACCACAACTATGGATCAGACGACACCATCGTTCCAGGCACCAAGTAAGCCTACTTGTTATTTTAGGAATCTATCATGATCATAGATATGTTTTGTTAATAGAATTTTAGGAATCTATCATGATAGAACTTAGTAGTCTTTTATATACTTTTGTTCCAGCCCAGTGAATTGTTGTTTGAAACAAAATCACAAGAATGTTCAGTAGATCCTGGAGTGGCTGAGATGCTTAAAGATTCCTACATAATTGGTGAAGCCACATACCCATTTAAGATTATAGACACATTGTTGGAAAAATATAGTGTGGAAATCGTTTCTCTGCTAATCAAGGTTCCACAAACAAGCAAGACTATGGCAAGGATTAAATTGTTGGAGTGTAAATCTGAATCCTTGCGAGTAAGTTGAGGAATCTTGATTCATAAAATAATTCATTTATAACTTTATAATTTTCTCTTTTATATCATAGTACTGAACGTATAAGACATAGTTTGTATTTACAGAATTATCAGAGACCACACAATAGTGGTTAAGGCGGTGCTGGGCCCAACAAGGATCTTGGAGACACATGGCATCATGAGCAGATGACTCCACGTGCATCGACTCCTTCGCCATTGTTGTCAACTGAACAGTCGAAAACACATTTTGACACACCACGGACCCCAAATGTGAGCACACCGGACGCTAATGACCGACCCACATTGGATCCTCCAGAAGAAGGGGTCAACACCGAGAATCCTGGTATTATTGATATCGACCTAGCTACATTTCCAAGATCTTCCTGTGTCACTAGCACAGGAACAATGGAGGCAACATTTTTGGTCGACGTAGATATCGTCCCAATAAAGATCGATAAGGTCCCAGGTAATTAATATACGTTGATCAAGTTAGTGTTTATAACTTAATTGTAATATACCAATAAAAAGTTTTCTTTCAACTAATTATGATCATGGCATGATCGTTTTGCAGGAAATTATGTTTTCTATAAACAAATGAATGACACGTTCTTGGAGATATTCGGGCCCACCATCCGAGAAAGGTGGGATAAACAACCGAGATGTTTAAAAGATGAACTCACTAATCTGTTGGTTGGCATGTTCGGCGACAATGCCTTCAATAAAGCCGAGGTCATGAAAAAGGCTAGACAAAATATCATGGTTTTCCAAGACCAATATAGGACCCACCTAGAAAAGCACCCTAGGTATGAGTGCCCTCCAATGATTCCACCAATGGATTGGAGAGCTCTAGTGGAGGATGGAAGGGAGAGGGATCATAGAAGAGAAGGAAGGATAACACCAGGCACAGGGAAGTATGCAATACTTTCCGCAATGTAATTCTAAAAATTATTATTATTGATTTCTATATCGAACATGGAACATCTAACGTATTTAAACACTTGCATAGGATGCAGACACATCAAAGGCCACAAAGGCAAGACTGGAAAAAATAGTTTACCCCAAGCTTGGGCCTGGTGGTTATTCGAATTTGGCGACACGAATTGTAAGTTTCGAAAAACCAATAATGCATACAAATAATAAATTTCAATTTTTTTTTTATTGCACCGGAAAATGTTAATTAACGACGATACGCAAATATGCAGGCCGAACGATTCAATGAACAGGCGACTGAGGAAGACATGAAGCTTTCCTTCAAGCAAGGTTTTGGAGTTGTTGTTGAACATTGAAAAAGCTTGTCTGGACAAACACAGTCTTCTGGTACCAATCCATTCGGTGCACATGTAAATAGAATCTATATACGTTATTGAAGATTAACCGCTTGTGCAATCTATTCGTTATAAATACTTGACAAAAAATATTGACTCTGTTTTGAGCAGGAAAGCAATGATCCCCTTAATGTCGAGGAGGGACAACAACAAATCAAAGATCATACTTTGAATCCTGGTAATGAATTTATTCATATGCTACAATTTTATGTATAGCATTGCAAATGGTGAACATTAATTGTAGTTCACCATATTTCAACTGCAGAGCATGCAGAGGGTGAAACTGTACAGGTTGAGCCTAGACAAGAACATGAACTACATGATGTGGCCACACCAGGTAAAAAAACACGTTTTTAATGATTTTTGTAAGTGAAATACTTGTCACTACAATAGAAAAATACAACAATGTAACATTTTCACATTGGTGCAACAAATCCGAACCCCTTGCCACAAAATCCATGTCTAGATCAGCACTCTAGGATGCAGACATCACCACAAGCGCCTGATGAAGAAGCAAGAACTGGAAGAGAAATTCCAGATGTAGATGCTCCTCTTATAGATTATTTAGCACTAAAGAGAAGAAAAACTAAAAATAAGTGACTGGAAAAATGTCATCTAAGTATTTTGGAGAACAATATATCGTCCATGATTTTTGGCCTAATGAATGAATGAATGGTTTAATGGTTTAATGATTCAGTGTAGTAAACTGTTACCTTTATTGAATGTTAGTTTTGATTGAATGAATGTGTTGACTAAATGAATGAATGGTTTATTGAATGTTATCTTTTATTGTATGAATGTCTTGATTGAATGAAACAATGGTTTAATGAATGTTCGACTTTATTGAATGAATGGTATATGAAAGTTCATGATGAAATATGGATGAATTTGCATGTATTTGTTTTTTTCAAGTACATGCATTGGGTATAGGGAATTGAGAGTGATGTGAGGGGGGGGGGAGGGGCCATAAGAGCTTCCACCTTCACGTGGTTGGCCCTATTTAGTAGAGAATATTAAATTATTCTCGAAACAGAGAGGAGCTCAATGAATGGCTACGATGCTAGATTTCTACAACCCACTCGCGTGTCATCTAAATTTTGACAATTTCTTAGAGCTTGTTGTGATGTTTGGTTTCTCATCATAACCAATTTCAAGTTTCCACAACTTCAAAGGCTAAGTAAATGATGCACTGGAATCAATATCCTTAACCTTCTCTTTAATTTCCTTGGAATCAATATCCTTAACCTCACATTAACCCTTCTAAAATGGTTTATTTACCATTGAAGCCTGGCTTCTGAAGCATGATATTTGCAACTAATCTAGCATACACCAACAACACTTAGAAACATGCTGCTTGTTGTCAATGTTCATATTTTATAGGGATGCAACTTGCCCATAATGGATCCTCTTATGATAGGGAATTACAGAAGACGGGAAATTAAAGAAAACACATAATTTGCATCAGAAAAATAACAGGGTACGAACTGAACTGAGGAGATTAGAACCTGCGACCTATGTCTAGTCCCAAGGCTACCACCTTAAAGCTTGAAGTGCAGCTAACAATGAGAGACCACTTTTAAGAAGCTTGATTCATTCTGCATGCATTTCATAGTGGGAGATGACGGGCTACAACCTTCAAGCTTGATTCATTATGCATGCATTTCACTATGCAACAGTCTCAAATTCCCACTGTGCTTTCCCTCAATTAGTTTCTCGATTCAGCATGACCCACGCCTACCGTCTGAGGATTGTTTCCAGCAGTCTAGAATTTCATATTGGAAACGGTGACGATTCATGGTATTATGTTTCCCTTCGGTTGGAATATGACAAACTCAAAGCTCTCATAAGAAGGTTTGTTTGACAAATGTGATAGTTTCAGTTTCTCGATTCAGCATGACCCAAACTGTCACATTTGTCAGACAAACCTTTGCAGTGAACTATGAGTTTTCCATATTGCAGCTGAAGGGAAACATAATACCATGAATCATCACCGTTTCCGGGATGAAACTCAAGACCGCTGGAAACACTCCTTGGATAGTGGGCATGGGTCATATTGAATTGAGAAACTAATTGAGGGAAAATGCAATGAGAATCTAAGACCGTTGCATAGTGAAATGCATGCAGAATGAATGAAGAGTACTAGGTGTCGAGAGAAATGGTTGTGGGACTTCGTATGAGAGGAAATGACGATGGAAACTGATTGATAAGGTCAGGATTGAAGGTGGTATCCTTGGGACTAGCCATAGGTCGCAGGTTCGAATCTCCTTAGTTCATTCTAGAGTTTTGAGAAAACCAGAGATATATGAAATGATGCATTATGACAGTTCGACTTCACAACTGCCTCTTGAAATCAAGGTAAGACTTGGATACGGTGGACTTGGATATGGCAGGAGAAGTTCATATGATAAGGGGATTAGTTGGATCACATGAAGTAAACGTTCATTTTCTTCAACTACTCCCCCTATTGATTGATCTTGATATTGTGTCTTGTAAATTATCCTTGTACCTTGCCATCTTCATCAACATTTTGATGTTGGTTTTTTCAAACTTCAACAAGGCTTTGTCTAGTAAATTCATAAACGATAAGCGTGCATCATCATTCCAAACTCCTCCTTATATCAATCATATCATTTATCAGTCATACTTCTTTTCAAATCAAGTTGAAAGGATATTATCTTCAACAATATCCAGTGCATTGCTTCACTGAAGCATCCCTTTGCCAAGATTATCAAGCCCGAGCTTTTCCACTTTATCCTTACCGAAAATTGATTTGACCTTCTCCAATTATGTTATAGCATGCTAAGCACTTAGAGATGTGTAATATTCAATTTGACCATGTCTTCCTTGCATCGATAACTTCTAGCAATCCCAAGTTTGTCCACTATCTCCTTCAACATTCTTCATTGTGCCATATTTCTTGAACTCATACTTGTCAATTATATCTAGTAAATTCATAAAAGAAAATCCTACAAACATCAAGTTGCTTTTATTTCATTTGATTCAACTATTCCCCCTATCATATGAACTTCCTTGAGGGCATCACCTTCCAAATAATAATGTTTTTTTTTTAATTTCATAACGTAGTCAAATAACCGACGACAACACTAAAGACAACCGACGTATTTTCCATAGCTCCGATAGCATCTGACATCGGATTCAGCCAGTTCCATTTTAAGAGGCATCGGATATCCGACCACAACATTGAAGAAATCTGACGTCTTTTCCATAGCTCCGACGACATCTGACGTCGAATCCATCCAGTTCCATTTGTAAGAGGCGTCAAATATCCAACCACCACATCGAATAAATCTGATGTCTTTGTCATAGCTCCGACGACATCTGACGTCAAATTGCAACTAGTTCCATTTGAAAGGGGCGTCGAATAGCTGACCACCACATCGAAGAAATACGACGTCTTTTCCATAGCTCCGATGGCATCTAATGTCGAATTGCATCTAGTTCCTTTTGAAAGGGGCATCAGATAGCCAATCCACACAATGAATATATTCGATGTCTTTGCCATATCTCCGACAGCATTTGACATCGCATTTGTAAGAAGTGTCAGATATCCAACATCATGTGAAATGACACAAGTTGGAGATCCGACTTCCATGCAGTCCGATATTTGACGGTCTGTGGGCGTCAAATATACAACGAAATCCAAGCCATCGGATTGTAGCCGAATTTGGACCGACGTTAAAAAAACATGGAGGTTGTCGGATAGTCGACCACAGGATGTAGAAAATCTGACCTTTTGGCCATTGGATTTTGGGTCCAAAAAACCTAGTGAAAGTAAACACACCTAAGCTTGCTAAAAAAATAACACATTTGCATAAGAGTAAATTGTAGGAAAGTAAACTACCTAAATTTGAAAGGCACACGTACATGAAATTAAACTATGGAAAAATAAACTATCTACGTTTGCAGAAAGAAAATTACACCTAACTATGAGAAAGTAAACTATCTACGTTTGCGGAAAGAAAAGTACACCTAACTATGAGAAAGTAAACTATCTACGTTTGCGGAAAGAAAAGTACACCTAACTATGAGAAAGTAAACTATCTACATTTGCGGTAAGAAAAGTGCACCTAACTATGAGAAAGTAAACTAGCTATGTTTGCGGAAAGAAAAGTACACTTAAGGGAAATAAATCAAACTTTGCATAAAGTAAACACACTTGTGTGAAAAAGGAACAACAAGGCTTTGGGGAACCCCACTATAGTGGATGCGCAGGTTCTTACCTCTTGCCTTACTATTCTCCCCTCCCCCTTGTTGTGTAATGTAAAAACAACATATCTACCTAGACTCCAAACCCTTTAGCACCTCCTCGGCAACGACGCCAAAATGTCGAGTAAAATATGCACTATCTAATTCAACACTTAATTGTCAACATGGGTCTTGTAATCTTAGAGATGTCGACACAGTATGTGCAGGATTGAAGGCTTAAACTACCCTAGCCTAACCTAAACTGTTAATTTACCTAAAATTGAGTAAGGGTTCTGAACTATCAAACGACTTGTCAAACAAACCTTTAAATGGAATTGCATTTAGACTCTACCTAATCCATATTCTGAGGCAAGCTAAAGACTTATATCTAAGGAAAAGTAAATCTTATTCTATTCTATTTATTCTAAGGAAATTTTCTATCTAATCAAAGACTTTAAATAGTACTCAAAGGAAAGCTGAAATGTATGTGCAGAAAGAACTAATTCAAGTAAAACAACTACGGCAAATGCAATTTCCTATCTATGTAAATACTACCATGACCTTGTTTGTTATTCATAGCATTGCTTTAAATATGAAATATAATCACTAATTAAATAAGCAGATGAAAGTCTATCCTAGAACTCTAATTCTAACTTTATTCTTGACAGGAAAGCAAAGCCTTCTGCAAAACTAATTCCTTCACTGATTTCTAATATCAAAAAGAAGAAATGCTATAGTATCTTCTATGAGAGAACTAACAAATAATGCTAAATTATCAATTGTTAATTCTATTCTATTTAAGGAACTTCAAAACTCGTAAACAAATCTATCTATTCAACATTTAAATAACAAGACAAGACTACTTCTATTCTTACAGTGAATTGAATTGCAAACTAGTCTATTTAGTAAGCATCTAATTATAACACAAGAAACACTCTATTTCTAAAGAAAATCAAACCTATAACATATATGAATTTTCTATTAATCAAAGCATGAAAAGACCTATTGTAAACTACTGTATTTCTAAGCAAAGGGAAACCAAATTGCTTGTAATAAAAATAGACTTAATGCTAGCTTCTGCGCACAGTACTTCAAAGGTATGGAACGTAATTGGTTCTACAAAACATAGATTATAACTACAATCATTCATAAATCTAGCATGCATTCAAATCAAAACTAATACAAATGCTTGGGAAAGGCTGAAACATGAAACCCTATCTAGTTAAGAGCAAGCATAACGCAATTCTATTTTCCATATAAGGGAAAATGAAATGAAGCAGAAAAGGTTTTAATTACTAAGACTCTAAGTCTAAACTCTATTTCTGTTTAATAATGGAATTCTGAAAATGAAATGAAACCCTACAGCAATGGAAACAAACGCAATGGGAGGAGAAAAGGAAAAATGCAACTCCAAGTTTTAACTACAGAAAATGCAATTCTAAAAAAATCAAGTCTGTTCGATCACAGTTTTCTCCATGCCTATTATGCAATTCTGAAAGTTGTCCGCCAATAAGGGTAAATGAGGCCATTTGGGAAGTGGGTTTTGAACTATTTCTCCAGATTCTTTACAGTTTGCTCAAAATATGCTCCCGCAATATGCCTCCTGAAATGATGACGGGAATGTGATTGGAATTCATGAATTAAAGAAGGGGAAAACGTAAATGCAACAAAACATAAACGTGGAAAGAAAGATGGACGGGCAGAGCTATGAGTTCTAAAGGAATTATCTACCACACATGAATTAATACGATTGAAAGCATAAGCATATGAGCATCTATCTAAGACTGAAATTGACAAAAACAAAATGTAGAAATAAACTACTTATCTGACAATACACACACAATGAAGCCACTGTTGTTGAGGGGGCCTCTCAAGAGAAAATGGTTGATCCTCACGCTATTCAATCACCAACCATGAGATGGAAAACGAAAATGGTAAAACTGAACAGAGTCTTGATATTAACTAGAAGCAAAATTACAAAGTGTATGCATGTCATTTTACACAACCCAATGTGTCTTTATATAGAGTTTTATAACAAAAAGAGGGTCCCCTCTAAAAATAGATCACTTAAATATCTGGAACCGAATTCATCAAAGAGAAAACTGAAGAGATGTGTTTTGCATCAATTGGGGCAAAAATGAATTCCTACATTCAAGCAATTGGGCCTCGAGATTGTTGTAGATGAATAAACCACCTGGGTGGAATATTGAGGGTGGATAAGCATGAGAGGACCACCACGAACAAAACTCACGTTTCTGTTTTTGCTATGAATGCCTCTAAGTACCCGAACCAATGATTTCAAACGTGCGAATGATAGTCTGAATGACCGTCCAAATGCGAATGAAGGTCTGAATGACCTGTAACTGCAATTTAATTCACAAATCCGATTTCTGGGATGAATCGATGCCAGGTTGTTACATGAATTGATCATTGGATGCTAGGTTCAGGTTGTGGGTAAACACTATTTGCTGAATGCCATATTATTGTTTCTTGCCTCCTTCACATGAGCTTGAAGTCTAAGTTTGAATGCACCTTCCTTTAATCCATCCTCCACGCATTCAACCTGCATCAAACAAAAAAGTATTAAAAAGATTAAATGAAAAAGCCATGCTATATTATTTAAATGGATGGGAATTAGATATGTTAAAAGTGACATATCACGTCACTTTAACTTAATTCAAATGATATTTTAATTCAAATGACTTTTTAAAATAATTAATACTAAATTATTTTGTTTAATGTTTTATTTTTGTTTTATACTTTAAACAAATTCCTTAATAACTTTTTAGCATTTGTTTATTTATTATTTGTTCAAATTTTAAAATAAATATTTTATTATTAACTCATGCTTTTCATTTTCACTTCCAGGTATTAGAGGGTCAACAAGAATCGGAAGATAAAGGTATTACGGAATCAACCAGAGCCGAAAGACAAAGGCAAGACAAACTTAGGGAACCAATAAGAAACATGCAAGAAAACCTAGTTTAGAACACAGGATCAGATGAAAGGTCAGATGAAGGACCAGATGGAGTACCAAAATGAGGGTCATTTGTTCCTAATCCAAAGTGTGGGAATGAATCACCAAGTGTGAGAATCAATTTATCACCAATAAAATGATATATGATGCATTAAAGGTAATAAATCATGCCATTCAATTCCATTGCTTTTAATTAATAGATTAAAAATAAAAGATAAGCTTTTGCGAGTGAATGTAATATTTAGGTTTAAATGTGATGACATAATAATGAAATATAGTGAAAGAAAGAGACAATTTAGGGGCCCAACAACATCCTTCTTTTGCTCTACTACTTTGTAATTGAAGAATTGTAACTATGTATGTGGCCCTAATGAGGAGCTCAAGGCAAATGCCCCACCAGTGGACCTTGAAAGTATTGTTATTTTATTTCCTATGTTGTAATTGTTATTATAGACTTAGGATACTAAGGACACGACGCAACTTAACGATGGGGCAATGAATCAACTTGGGTAGAAGGATTAGCTGACTAGGAAGTCATAGGATCAAGGACATGGATGGCTAAGGCCATCTTGGTGCCAGGAGGCACATGAAGAAGATCAATGGGTTAAATTAAGTTCCCTAAGGGTCCTAAGTGTCATCGTAGTAAAGTAACTACTGGTTACGAGAGCTTATAGAAAACTCCTACGACTTACTCTTGAACGTAAAAAGAATTTTACTAATTAAGCATAAATAAGGGATTACCCTTGGAGGTATTTAGTTGAAAGGTCCAAATGTGTTAATAACCTTAAAAAAATAAAGAAATTAGGGCCTCTCCAATATTAATTGGGGATAAAAGTAGCTAAATACATATATGTATACCAACACCAGATAATACATATTATGGAAACATATAGGTATAGGGTGAAAAAATGAAGATGGGTGTCTATTTTGGGGGGTCTCGTGAGAAAAAAATTCTGTTTTTTTCATGTCTTCCAACTTCGGGCGAACAAAAGTGATATTTTTGTTTAAAATTTCACTTTGCCGTAAAAAGAAAATGTTTGTAGAATTATGTTAGCTTTCTACTCATAATTTTTTCAATTTTTTTTATTAAGATTTGATATGTCGATTTCGCAAATGTTTGACAGTGTGTTCTTATAAAATGAAAAGACTAC
The DNA here is from genome assembly GCA_027924585.1 of Larix kaempferi. Lineage (NCBI taxonomy): Eukaryota > Viridiplantae > Streptophyta > Pinopsida > Pinales > Pinaceae > Larix > Larix kaempferi. The sequence goes on from BSBM01000640.1 coordinate 2,038,861, forward strand.
AAAAGAGTTATGATTTGTTGCACCACTAAAATCGTTGTTAGAATTGTGTTTTGCAAAAACTGAAAATGCTACGACAATCTACACACAATGTACTAGTGCCTGACTATAAGTTTGCATCCAATGGACCTCTATACTAATTATTATATTTTTTTAAAGTCGATCAATGGGGAAACTCAGTCGATTTTCAACAACCTTTTTGTTGCACCACGTTTCTCTCAATCCGCTATAAAATCAAAAAATCTACGACCACCCTTTTGAAGTAGACACGTCAATGAAGAGTCCCACATTTTCTTCGATTTTTTTGGTGTTGTATTTTCAAAGTTATGGATTTTTCTTTTCGCTGTTTTTCTAAAGAGCTGAATCATAACTCGACACATGTTACAAATATAAAACTTAAAAAATATCAGTTCTTATCTATATACAACAAAATTTATACCCTCGTAAAGTAGATTCAATGATGAATCTACTGGTATGAAGTCCGACATTCGTTTTGTTGTGTAAGAGGTGGTTTTCTCCTTCCGAAAATGGAGAAACCTGAAAATTTTGCAGAGATCTGAATCGTTCATGTTTCAGAGATTATTCGGCCGAAATAATTATTCGGCCGAATAACTGTTTTCCGTAACGGCGCCGTAACTTATGGCGAAGGTTATTCGGCCGAATAACTAAACGGAAAAAAAAATACGGCAGCCGAAAAAAAAATAAAAAATAAAATAAAATAAAATAAAATTTATACTCATATAAATAAACGTAAAGTTAATTCATTATTTTCGCATGTTTGAACTTCGCATTTTTTTGTCAAACTAATTTCGGAAGGAGGAGATAATTTTTGCAAAAGAATGTTTTTACAAGGTATGTTTCTTCTTCTTCTTTACAAAAAGCACATTGAAGGAGTTTTTTTTTCTAAGGCATATTTGCAAGGAGTTTTTCCAAACTATCTCTTTTCTTATTGCATTTTTACAAAGAAGACATTTTTTGCAAAAGGAGGTTTTTACAAGCTATGTTTCTTCTTCTTTTTTACAAAAGGCACATTGAAGGAGTTTTTCCAAAATATCTCTTTTTTATTGCATTTTTACAAAGAAGACATTTTTTGCGAAAGGAGGTTTTTACAAGGTATGTTTCTTCTTTTTTCCAAAGGCACATTGAAGAAAAAAAATTTCTAAGGCATATTTGCAAGAAGTTTTTTCCAAATATTTATTTTCTTATTGTATATTTGCAAAGAAAACATTTTTTTGAAAAAGAGATTTTTACAAAGTATGTTTCTTCTTCTTTTTTCCAAAAGACACATTGAAAGTGTTTTTTTTAAGGGATATTTGCAAGGAGTTTTTTCAAAATATTTCTTTTCTTAGACATGTTTGCAAGGAGGTTCTTTGCAAGGATGTTTTTTTTTTCAAAGTAGCTTTGCACTTTTTATTTAATTGAAAGAGGTTTTTTCAAATAGTTGTTTTGCTAAGGTATTTTGCAAATGATTTTTTTCCAAAGTAGTTTTGCACTTCTTATTTATTTGAAAGGAGTTTTTCAAATAGTTATCTTATTTTGCAAAGGATTTTTTACAAGATAATTTTGTACTTCTTATTTCTTTGAAATGGGTTTTTTTTCAAAGAGTTGTTTCTTTACAATGATTTTTTCCCAGATATATTTATAAATAAGTTTTTATTCAAAGTATTTTTTTCTAGTGGTTTTTTTCGTAGATATTTTTTCAAAAAAGTATTTTTGGAATGAATTTTACAACAAAGATTTATTTACAAGGTGTTTTATTTTCTTCCTTGGCACAAGGTGTTTTTATTATTTTCCAAAGAAGATTTTTGTTCAGAGAATTTTTTCAAAGGAAAGTTAATTCCAAAGAAATCTTCTTCAAAAGACTCTTACAAAATTTTTAAAAGGTAAAGTAAATTTCAGTTCATATTTTTATAAATTCCGTAAATGTTTTTAAATCTTAATTTATTTGTTTTTACTATAAAGTAACATGATTCTTTAATTTATCGTCTATAGATTAAACAACCATGGGCAATAAGAGAAAACGTCAAAGAAAAGCTGATCGTAAACGTAATGATGATGATAATAGAGAGAAACAAAAACTCAGATATATTGCCAAAAAACAAAGGGTTGCTGAAACGGAAGAGAGAACTATTGAAGATATAAATACAGATTTACATGACAATGTTGAAGAAATGGAAATTGAAAATAGAGTACAAGAAGAACAAATTGAAGTTGAAAAGAACATTGTAGAAGATGTAAATAGTGATTTACATGCTAATGTCGATGAAATCAATATTGAAGATCAAGTTCAAAATCCAGAAATTGAACCTGGTATGTATATCTCATATATTTTCCAAATTCATTTTTTTATAATGAATTTTATTTTTTGATATATGTTAAATTAAATTTAACTTGATGTATAGGTACTTTTACTATTGATGATGAAATGTTAGAAGACATTGATTGCGACAAATATGGAGAAAAACTACCAATACATGTTGCACGATATCGTGCTACAAAATTTTATGATGAAGTTCTCAAGGATTACTCAATAGCAGGACAAGCACAAATTTTGAGATGTTTATTAGTGTCCAAGAAATTAGAAGGTGCTACATCATTATTGGGTATTCACAAAGTAACAAAAGAGTCGAAATTGAAACAAAATGTGATGGAAAATATAGGCGATGCAATAAAAAAATTTGGAAAATCCAGGAAGAAAGATATCAGTGCTGCACGTAAAGCAATTCATACAGCAATTCTTTCAGCTAGTACTAAACAAAAGCGTTTGACAACAGAACTAGCAAAAGCAGTTGGAACATCAAGAAAAACATTATACAAACATAGCAAATTCAGAATGCAAATAGATGAAAATAATGAACTTGCTTGTTGGGCAATTATTTGTAGACAACCTTACAAAGATAGATTAGGAGCAGGTGTTAAAGATATTGTACGAGAATATTGGTTGGAACATGCTCGAGTTTCACCAAATGCAAGAGATGTGATACGCAAAAGAATATCACGAAATGTATATGAAAGCCAACCAAAACATATAATGGACATGACACAAGTACAATTGTTCAATAAATTCAAGGAAGATCATCGTGGAATTAATATATCAATCACTACATTTGTGCAACAAAAACCATGGTATGTTCGACCTATAACTATACGTGATACATGTTGTTGCTGTTATCATGTGCAATTTCAGTTATATTATGACACGTTTCTTGAATTTGGTAAAATGTTTTGGACAAATTCACCACCTCCGCCGACGATACGTGAATTCATATCTCAAATTTTATGTGAGAGAAATCACGATGAAGTATTTTATTCAAAGAAATGTGTCAATGGAAAACATTGTCATCATTGTGGAAATTTGGTGTTATTCCACAATAAATACCCTATCGATAATGATCAATCGTTGTCAAATGTAAATGTTGATTGGAAGAGATACGAATACATCAACTATAATACAAGTTCTAGTGATTCACATTCCAAAAGAATTGATTTGCTGGAAGACAAGATATGCGTCACAGATTTTCTCAAAAAATTTGAAAGCGAAATTTATAAATACACCCAGCATTCACATAGAGCACGATGGCAAGATCTTCAATTCAAACAGTCTCGTGAAATTTTTCCACCCGGAACAATTTTGTCGGTGGTTGATTTTGCTGAAAACTATACATTTGCTGCACAAAAAGAAATACAGAGTGAATACTATCATTCTGACCAAGTTTCGATATTTGTCCATGTTGTATATAGACATTCTCAACAGGATGTCGATGGCATTGAAAGCACATGTGACAATCGAGATGTGATTAAAGAATATCACTTCTATATCAGCGATGATCGTACACACGACACACATTTTGTCCAACATTGTATATAAAATATTTTCTATGACTCACTAAAAAAACGCGAAGTCAAATTCAATGAGCATTGGATATGGTCTGATGGATGTGCGGGTCAATTTAAATCTTCACGATCATTTTTTTGGTTATGTCGACTTCATAAAGCGCTGAACATTAAACATCGCTGGAATTTCTTTGAAACTGGGCATGGAAAAGGTGAGCATGATGGTGCAGGAGCATGCGTGAAAAGAGCACTTCGAAGATGGCAAATGAACTATCCTTCAGCACGGTTTCATTTAGCTGCAGAGGTTGTCCAATGGTGTCAATTAAATCTAAGCCATGATTATAATCAACAATCAAAAGACGTGCGCAGGTATGTCCACTATTTTTTTAATTTATATTATTTCTTAAAATTTTTAAAAATGTATATACTAACATTTAAGTACACATGTACACTATTTATTGTGTAGGTTTTTTTGGCTTGTTGGAGTCCAAGATATAAATAGATCAATACCATATGACGCTAGCACCATACATGAAACTAGAGATCTTCACTCTATTCAAACAAAATCATTTCACAACGTGTTTGCATTTGACAGTAGAAAGCAATCATGCTTTTGTCATATTTGCATTGAAAATGTCGAGTCTACAGAAGTTTGTGAAAACATAACAAACAACTACGTAAAAGCTTGGAGACACACAGAGATTAATCCAAAAGGAAAAATGCCTCTGGCAAGTGTTGAAGAATTAGAATCAGAAGAAATAGCAATATCGTCTGATGGCGATAGAATTTCAGATCTCGTAAGAGAAGGTAATAAACTTGTTTTTGACTTTTTAATCAATTGTTCATTCTAATCCATCGCCATAAGTAGTCAATTTAATTCATTTAAATACGCTAACAGCAATCATAACTTGCACAGGAGATGTTTTCGCTGTGATTGCACCTGTAGACAACAACGAAAATGTCAAATATTATTTGATGCGATGCACTGAAGGAAAAATGAAGTTATTGGAGGACTACAACGACAACGGATTTACATACGAAAGAGGATCCATCATTTTAAAAGGCTACTTTTTTCAGCAGACGCATATGACTAAAAATTATGTCTACTTTCAAGATTATGAGCCCGATGTTATATGTTGTCAATATAGTCATTTAGTATGTGCATCTCGAATAAAATTGATACAAGTTCCATCAAAAAAACAGTTAAAAACCAAAAAATGGAAACTATCCATATGTGACCATGAACGGATAGTTGAAGATGGTATTCCATTGCGATGTTTTTAACTACATATCAAAAATAAATTGATCTATATTTTTGTCCATGTCAATTGTTGTGTGCAATATATTTTTTGTCCAATTATCAAAACTGTTGTGCACAGTATATTTTTTCATTGAGATTTTATGAATATTTTCTTGAATGACAACTAACATAAAAGCTTAAATGGTTGTACTTTAACATGCTTAAAAATGAATTCAAATATAATTTGAAAATTCAAAAGTACTTTATTCGGGTCCCCATATGTCTATTAGACCACTAAGGGATGAGATAACGGATGTGGCTATCCCCACTCCGCCCCGAATTTTTACTTTTGGTTGATTGATACTAACGAAAAATCACAAAAAGACCTATTAAATTTTGTATTATTTTAATCCATCGAACATGTTTCTTTAATACATACTTCACCATAAATATGATCTTAAATAGATGTCTTAAAATTGTCACCAAATTCTCCGTCCCAAATCTTTAATTTAAAATATCGCTTGTGTAAATTCACATAACTGAAATCATGGCAAATGGAGATAACGATCATTTGATTTTTAATCACAAGCAAGGATTCCATGATTGTGAAGCTTATGCTAAATTAGAGAAATGATTATTTACAACAAATCAATGAAAATTCATCAAATTGTTGTATAAAATCATTGCTCTAATTTAGCACAAACTTCACAATCCTGGAATCTTCGCTTATGATTAAAAAACAAAAAAAACCGTTACCCCCATTTGCCATGATTTCAGCCGCATCAAATGTACCTGAACATTGAAAATAAAAATTAAATTAATTAAAAATCCATTATATCAGAATTTGAACTTAACATATATTTGCTTTTAAACTGCCTAATTCATCCATATTTCTATCAAAAATTTTAACATTCATAAACTTCTGCCCAACATTAATTCTTACCATAACATTCATTTTCAACATTGAATATTTTCTAACTTAGATTATCATTTTAAACATTTCCAACACCTCCCATTCATTCAACATTTCCTACCCTTGGGTTGCACCTATCAAGACATTTTAAACATTCATGCAAAACAACATATTATAATAACACTTATTCTCAACATAACAAATTGAAAACATTCCTTCTTCCATAACACCTCCCATTCATTCTTTCCCAACATTCCTTTTTCTCTAACACCTCCCATTCATTTTTTCCCAACATTGATTCTTACCATAACATTCATTCTCAACATTGAACATTTCCCAACTTGGAATAACATTTTAAACATTCCTAACACTTCCCATTCATTCTTTTCCAATATTCATTCTTCCATAACATTCGAAACATTCAACATTCATTATCATCATTCAACATTTTCTAACTTCATAACATTCATTCTCATCATTCAACATTTTCTAACTTCATAACATTCATTCTCATCATTCAACATTTTATAACTTCATAACATTCATTCTCATCATTCAACATTTCCTAACCTTGGATTGCACCTATAAAAACATTTTAAACATTCATGCGAAACATATTATAAATATTATCAAAACACTTTAAACATTCGTGCAAAACATATTCTAAACATTTACCAAATGAGAAATAATGGACATGTACTCATGTATATAATCCAAAAAAAAGTTGATGAACTTGTGAATTCAATGTACATATAATATATATAATCAAAAAATAAATACCCTCCATGTTCAAAACAACTACAATATGTATATATCAACAAAAACAATAAAGTCTGAACCACTATCCATCTAGAACCAATATCTTTCCACTATTTTCCACTAGGACCTTCCCTGGGACTCAACTCAACCTACAATACACAAAAAAACAAATTATAAATTTAGATCATAAATTATTTAAACAATTTTAAACTAAATTCAATATATTAAGATATTAAACTCATCTACAAAACAATTCAATTATTAAAAAAATCGTACATCAAATTCTTTGAATGCATGTCCAGCACTTTTTTCTCCTAGAGCCTTTCCTTTGGCTCCAAAGGATCTCAAAGAACCAAGCTGCAACATGTACAAAAACAATTTTCAAATAAATCAAAAAAATATAAAACATTAAACTTATATCAGAGATCATTTCTAGTTCAACAAAATTACCTCGTTGCCAATATCTGCATTCATTAAAGACCCCACATCTTCGCCCCCAATTTCCAAATGGTCTCTTCCCTAAAATTTAAATTTTGTTAATAAATAAAACATAGTAGATACAAATAATAAATTAAGCAATTAACTTAAAACCAAAACAAAAAAAATTAAAATCATTAGCTCACAAGAGATGGTAAACCATCTAAAAAGTTGGAATCTAAAGAAACCTGAATAAATAAGTCAAATTAACAATAAGATACATTGATATTTATTAAAATTCAAATAAACAAAAAAAATATCTAGTTCAATCATAAATATTATAATTCAAATACCTCTCCTAAGCGCTCTTCATTTTGACTAAGATGCTCTTGGTTTTGACTACTGGAGACTCGAAAATTATGTGCATTTAACATTCTCGAAAACTGCAAACAAAATACATTTGCTTAATATATTTATTCCCATGTACCAAAAAATTCAATTCAAAATGATTAATAAAAAATCAAATAGATTGTCATAGCATAATCAACAAACCTCTCCCATGCTCGATGTGTCATTGGATAACACATCTGAAGCAATATCTCGACAAGACTTAGCATAAGCCCTGAGATCATCCATGCTCAATGCATCTACCTCGTCATTAGTCTTGTAAACAAAACTTTGACGAACAATAGCACGAGCCCTCTCTCGCCCCAAACCAACTTCTACTCCAGCAAGAGCTGAAGCTAAACCATCACCTACCGATTCCCTTCCAATTGTCCCTAGTTGAGATGTTGTCTCCATCTCTGATCTTAAAGCCACAACCCTTGGTGGACGAGGTATCTCAGGTGGAGGTTGTATAGTTGTAGGGTCTCTGAGAGCGCCTTTTCGATTATATATTCTACCCTTTCCAACTCCATAAAAGTCAGAAGGAACATCAGTATAGTTAGGCTTCATACCTAAAAAAAACTCCGCATAAAAAAATCTTGCAAAATAATTAGGAACCTCATCGTTCCAAGGCAATCGACCATAAGCTGCAAGAAATCGATCATATATTAAATGTGCAATTTGAGGATGCTTGAAATATTGCACTTTCAACATTTTTCGCTTAAGGCCTTCCTTGAAATTGAACATTGAATTGGCTTGTTCTCTAGTGACTCTCTCCTTCACAACCTCCCAGTTGTCTGGACCCATAACTTGGTCCCTTCGCATCCGCATCAAATGAACAAAACCATTTGTAGTTGGTCCAAGTTCCTCATATGCATCAATGAACTTTTGCAAAGACGCCAAAACAATCTCTAGACTTTGTCGGCTCTCTGGAGGGAGATCCAAAGAACAAAGATCATTGTTCAATCTATCACAGTGGGATCTACAACTTTCAAGAATAGTTTGTTGCACAACACCTTGCCATGGAAGCTCATCAGGTAAATCAGATGGATAAGTTGATATGGGTGTACACCCCTCAGCTAGTGGAACATATGTCGTCCTAGCTCTAGGAGGATCTTCAGGACCTTGCTCTCCACCCACACCTATTCCATCATCTACAATCCTCTCTTGATCTTCCCCTCACTCCATCGAATTACGCACATCTTCTGAACGTCGCTCTGCTTCAAATATAGCCATAGTCAAGAATCAACCTTGTCCATAAATTCAAAACACAAAAAAATACAATTTATACGTTATTTAACATTAATGTTCATACCAACAGAAGGTTGAGATCGACGCTCTCCCACAGAAGATGAAGGAGAATCATTTGTACCCCTTCGAACTCGTTGATGATCAAATGACTGGGACCCATGTAATAAACTTGAACCTCTCGGTGAATTCGACAACCTTCGACTACCAACTGGAACACCAATTCCTGAGGATTGTGATGACCTCCTACGCTTTCCCTTCGAAGACTCTCTTTCCATTTGATATAACTTCTAAATTTACACAAACGTTAACATATTGAAATTGTACATGACTATTCTACAAACATCAAGCCAATATTTGATAAAAAACTACAACAAAATGTAAGTCCCCCTCCTAACTCTAATTAATTAACTAAAATTCCTTACCATCACTAATATTGCAACATAAAGATATATCTAATAATCATTTCATTATCAAATATAAGTCTTAACATGATTAATTGAAGTAGTATAGTAACCTTAAAAACTTTTAATCCAACAAATATGGTTGAATTATATATGTCAATGAACAAACATCTCACCAAACATATATATATATTCTTATTAAAAGAATTCTAGCTCATATTTATAATAATACAATTTACACACATCAAAGTTGTACATGTGAACTCTACAAACTTAAAAACATCTATTAAAGATCTGCATACAAAATGTGGAGCTGGCTAAAATAGTATAACATATATATACACCTATTAAGAGATTTCTAATTTATATTTATGATAAAACAACTTACACACATTGAAATTGTACATGTTCATTCTACAAACTTAAAAACATATCTCTTAAAGATCTGCATACAAAATGTAGAGCCACCTAAAATATTATAACTTATTTTCTTTCATAAGTTCCTCTTCTAGCTCTAAGAACACTATTGCAGCATAAACATAACATCAATAATCATCTTATAATCATTTAATTGTAATAGTACAATAACCTTCCAAATTTTTCAATGATCACTTATGTTTTCATTCTATATCTCAATAAACAAACATTCCTTCTTTTTTATAAAAAAAATACCTAATAACATCAAATTTTTAAGTAACTTTCTACATTAACTCTGTTCATGAAAAGGTTCAGTTCATAAACATGTTCTGTTCATGAACAGAGTTCATGAACTCATATAACATTCTTGTACCTCACTTAACATAGTAAAACCACCGGTTAATCATTTATAAAGTTGTGTAGTATACCCTTTATTATCCTTTCATTAAAAATTATGGAAACTTAATATGAAACTCACTCAGGTTTGGGGTTTAGATATCCATTTATATAAAGAAGCCATGGGGTTACATTTCATAAAAATAAGACAAATACACAATATGTTGTTTACTTTTCATTTTAAATATTTCAAAGCCTTACTTGCTTTATACTTGCTTTTACCATTTTTATATATAAAAAAAAGCATAACATGAACAGAGTTCTGTTCATGAGCAGAGTTCATGAACTCTGATCTACCCCATTACATTATCTCTCGGCAAATCAAACATGTTTCTATCTATACACCAAATTAAACGTTGAAGACATAAAACATTTAAGCAAAACAACTCTATTAATAATTCGTAAAATAGTGGACCTAGCTATGCTTAGGGTAAATATATCTATTATAGAGCTCCTTGAATTCTGTTCATGAGCAGAGTTCATGAACTCTGCTCTACCCCATTACATTATCTCTCGGCGAATAAAACATGTTTCTATCTATACACCAAATTGAACGTTGAAGACATAAAACATTTAAGCAAAACAACTCTACTAATAATTCGTAAAATAGTGTACCTATCTATACTTAGGGAAAATATATCTATTATAGAGCTCCTTGAATTCTGTTCATGAGCAGAGTTCATGAACTCTGCTCTACCCCATTACATTATCTCTCGGCGAATAAAACATGTTTCTATCTATACACCATATTGAACGTTGAAGACATAAAACATGAGCAGAGTTCATGAGCAGAGCTCATGCACTCTGCTCATGAGCAGAGTTCATGAGCAGAGCTCATGGACTCTGCTCATGCACATACAAACATCACTAAAATCAAACTTTAATATAAAAAAATTAAAACTTTTGATTTTAACACCATAGCAGATTTTTTTTAATTTTCTCCTAATGCAACCTACTAAAGAGCAGAATATGCGTATCGATACATACCTGTATCCAAACGAGCGGTTACGAAATCTCCGATCCACGACGCCGCGACTGTTCGATCCTCCAACGCTCCAGAAAGGACTGATTCCTTCACCAAACAACAGATAAAGTCATCAACTAAGAATTATTACACAGCCAGAATCAAAACATCACAAGCGAAGGAAAAACTCACCTTTCAATGACGAGCCTTCAAGCCTCCACACAAAACTGCAAAAGCATCCACGCAGCAACAACAACGAACGCACCTGCCACCCAAAACGTAACGGCCGACAAGCAACATCCAACAAGAAACAGCAAGAAACAGAAGAGAAGCCAACGAACTATCCAACGTAAAGCCGAAGATCAGCAGCAGGTCGCGGGGCAGCAGCGGGTCGTGGAGAACCAACAGGGTGGCGGACGTAACAGAAGCAGTTCGTGGAGCGTCAACAGGTGGGTCGTCGAACAGCGGCAGGGTGGCAACAAAGCTACTGCGGGCCCGTTGCGGGGTCCAGAAAATTCCAGCAAAGAATGCCAAATGGCAGCCGCTGCTGTGTTTTTATGCAGAAAAATAGTTCGGCCGAACAATCATTCGGCCGAACAATTATTCGGCCGAACAATTATTCGGCCGAAACATTATTCGGCCGAATAATTGTTCGGCCGAATAATTGTTCGGCCGAATAAACTAATGCCCGAATTTTTTTTTCCGTCCGGCAACTGTTTGCACACATTCCAAGGACGGCCGTTAGGCTGGACAGAGAACTGTTTGTGGTTATTTGGCCAAATAACCTTTGCATTATTCGGCCGAATAATGTTTATTATTCGGCCGAATAATATTTATTATTCAGCCGAATAACTTCCGATAAGACGATTTTGCACTCGTTTCTCACGAAAGTGTTACCCACCTTCACGTTTTCACCCTATACCAAATAAAAAATTTCATATATATAAGTATACCATGTATATATATTATGTATGATGGAAACATATATATATATATACCAAGATATGATGGAAACATATAGGTATATCAAATAAAATATTATATATATATATATATATATATACCAAAGTAAAGATTTATATATATATATATATATGAAGGAAATTCTATTTTTACCTTATTAACAGGCCAAAGCTAGCATAAGAGCTTATTTATTTAGAAGGGAAAGCTTTGTGTTCCAACACCTCGCTTTAAGTAATCACCAAATCTTAGAAATGAATATCATGGGAAAATCATTTTGTTAACTTGACTTAATGCGAAGGATTCGTAATTCCTTCGGTGGGTGTGAAGACGCACTTGGAGTTTTGTTTTTAGGCTGCCACTTGGATTTGGGATATCCATGATAGGATCTGGGCAGATCCATGATAGGATCTGGGCAGATTCTCCAAAGTGTGAGAGGAGACGCATTTAATAGAGAGACCTTCTTTTAAACCGGTCACTACCACCATAAGCTCCCACTTTTTTTCTGATAGATGATGGCGGCCTCGAAAGGGGGAATTTCCCTCTCTTGGACAGACTCTCCAAAGAGGAAGCCCGCCTATTTAAGAGAGAGATAGCTCTTGTAGAGGGGGGGCTTGGGGAGAATGGGATTACTTTCTGCGATGGAAGGGTAAGAGAGGTGGTGCAGGATGGGATCTTTTCAACAATGATGACTCCTGCGAAGAGAGCAAGTGATCCTTGCGAATCGAACATGGTAGGAATCTCTGCATATTTCTCTTTTGACTGTATGTATTTCCTGATTTGGTAAATGGATAGCCAGATCCTTGTACTGAGTTATATTTATATCCATCTCTGTACACAACGCATTTGGAATCCCAAACCTCTGCATATTTTTTTTGACTGTATGTATTTTCATGATTTGATATATGGATAGCCAGATCCTTGTACTGAGTTATATTTATATTCATCTTTGTACATAACGCATATGGAAGCCGTAACCTCTGCATATTTTTATTTGGTTGTATGTTTTCCTGACTTGAGTGATAATACCCAGATCTCTGTGGTTTCATAAAGATAGTGTCTACATTAATCAAATCTCTGTATGAACAGAGTTAATGCTAGTCGGTCTCTGCACCTTATCAATTGACAGTGTTTGATTGCACCTTCTTGATTGATAGTGTTTGACTGCACCTTTATACTATTATATTATTGTCGGATAGATTTTCATGGGTAGGATGAAACCCTTGTTAATATAATTACTTATTGGAAATTCTTGCATAGTCTGTCGACCGATTTATCATTCATGATAGGGATCTGTTATATTCTTGACAGTGAATGATCTTAAAGTCCTTGCATATCTCTGTAAATTTTCTTATTTGGCAGTGAGTACTTGGTACGACGTATCCACTTTGTGTCAGCATTAACCAGTGAATTGGGGAATTTTTATTTTGGGGGAATTAGGGTCCTCTTATCATATGGGGTTGTTATCTAGGTACGTGGTGAGGGGAGAATGAAATCACTCTCTCCGAATATACTATAATCTCTGTATTTTATATTAATATCTCTGTCAAGGAAAGAGGCGACCTCCATGAGTAGGTAATGACAACATTATCTATTATTTCTTGCTCTCATATAAGTAGATCATAGACTCTCTCTTGATGGGATCTTCCTCTCAACATTTTATTTTTATTATTTCTATTGATTTGATGAAGATTGTGGTCCTCAATAGAAGTATGTTTCATAATTATTGTTTATACGCAGTTCTCCTTTGAGAACATAGTTCTCTATGTATATATTTACATTATGAATATAGAGGACTCTTAGTTATACTTAACGAGATGAGGACCCGAAGTATGACCTCCCTAAAGATCAAATATATGTATTTGATCTCTGTTTTGGTTTTAAGTTATACCCGCGTGAATGTTTCTCTTTAGTGGTTTCCAACTAGAAATAGACCTGCGTAATCATTTTGATGTAGTGTTGAATGTCGGAAAGAATTATGTGAAGATATTACTTGCCAAAGAATAGGTTGAAAAGTGGAAATTAAATAACTGCAACAAATTGAGTTGCAAAGTGTAACCCTCTATTTGGATAATTAATATATGATGCAGGATTCTTTTGTGGACGTATCCCATAGATTGGGTGAACCATGTATACATGGTCTCTATCTTGTGCAACTTATGTGTTTAAATATCCTTGATATTATGATGACTTGATGTCTATGCCAATATATGAGTATATGTGTTAGTAAAATATAATTCATTATTGTTTTATTATTGAACATGTGATAGCCATCGAAGTTTATTTCTGGTTTTAAGTACATTTACGTTACCATGATTGGGTAATATTTTCATGGTGATTTTGATAATTAGTTTCATTTGCATTACATATGTATGTTCAATAGGGTTATGAGTTGTGCATAATCATAAGTAGGGAAATCACCTAACCTACTTCCATCCACCAAAGCTCCACCATCACTACATATACAAAGGTCATTGGGCAATCACAATCTCCTCATCAGACTTCGCTGTCTCCTGATGATGATCCTACAGTAAGGATTGAAACGTCGAGAACTTTCATTTCACAAACGAAGATCCTCTCTTTTTCTCAAATCCATCTCTACGTATGGAACTCTATAAATAAGTAGGGCATTTTACTTTATTAATTATGTACATTCAAGCTGATGATGTCGAATATAAAATATCAATGGATCTCCATTATAAATGCCCCATTCATTCAATTCCATGTGTAGACAATTAAATATGGTGAAAGTAACTAATAATGTATGATAGTGTTTATATTTGACTTACGATGATTGCATAAAGGTAGGGTGTTATAACTTATGGAGGATGTGTATCTTATTATCACAATGTTTGTGTGGATATATTGCGTCATTGTATTTTATACAAAGGGGTTATGTATACGATTGTGTCAATATGATGTATTCCCCTGACTAGATGGATTAGGCATAAAGTATAAAGACTCGAGATAAGTTTTTCCTTTATATTTTATGTCAACATTTTAAATTGTCATTAATTACCTTGGATTGTACTCACATGCGTTAGTGGCATACTAAATTGTATATAAATTGTATCTAGTGATTCATGAGATTTATATTAATAATAATGTGGTTTATGTGGCAAACGATATATGTATACATTGGGTTGATTTGAGGAATAAAAGTGTATGTATTGAAAGCAATTTCTCACTATGAACTTTTATAGAACATTAGTGGAAAATGAATAGTAGGAATGTTATAACTTCAAGCGGAATAATTATGTTGAAATAGAAATATTAGTAATGTATCTGTTTATTAATGTAATTTGTTTATTGATAAATGAATATAAGAGAAAAATAAATCTACACACATATATATATAATTTAGATCTTTATTTCCTTAAAACGCTAACCAGGAAATAAAGGGTATGTTACAGAAGTTAACCTTTGATTGAAGTCAACCTTGGATTGAAGTCAATAGTTGATTGAATTCAACCTTGGATAGAATCCAACTATGCATTGAAGTCAACCATGTATTGAATTTAACTTTACTTAAAACTAAACTATAGATTGAAGTCTAATATGGATTGAAGTCAACCTTGCTTAAGAGTAAACTATGGAGTGAATTCAATGATGGATTGAAGTCGACCATGGATTGAATTCAATATTGGATTGTGATCCAGGAGAATCTTCGAGGTTCGATCAGTTTTAAAGTCTTCAAACAACAGTACAAAGGTTAATGTTAAGAGGAGACTGCGTTGGTGAAGAAGAAGGTCTCGATGTTTCAAACCATAAATGTGGGTCCATGTTCAGGAGAGCAAGGCTCACGATTTTTACATTAGCATTTATGGAAGATATATATATAGTTGATACTGCTAATGTAACTTCATAAAGATAAGTCGGCCCCCAATTTTAATTAATAAATTAAAGAATTGGGTTTTGACTTTCGTTGATGGTGTCAGAGTAATGGTTTTTTCTTTATAGTGCAAACAATCGGTTTCCATGCTTCCTTTATTTTCATGTCGTCGTCCCTGTTTAAGTTATCCATAAATTTCTCAATCTCCAGAGCTTCCCTTACTCTCCTTTTGTAGTAATGAGGGATGGAAGCGAGGACCTATGCCTTCTCAAAACACATATAATGTTTTGTGTTATAACAATGTTCGGCAATCGCAGATTTCTTGATTCATTCGTGGTGGATGTCAGCAGCATGTTCTTTTAACCTTTTCATTATGGAACGTCCTGTTTCCCCGATGTATTTCTTTCCACATGAGCAGGGTATTGCATATACCCCTTTTTGTAGTTTTTGATCAATGGGATCTTTAGCCAAGTCTAGCATGCTTCTTAGGGAGTTTGGAGGGGAGAAAGAAACTTTGATGTTCCTCCTTCTTAGAATCTTGGTCGTGGTAATTTTTTGGGGTGAAATTTCACCAATTGGCTATTTTTGAGGCTTTTTTTAAAAAAATAAATTCACTATTTCGTCATTTTTAGTCTCTAATATCGCCTATATTTACATAAAATATGTTTTTTTATCATAATATTTGCCAAAATTTACACATTTCAGTAGTAAATTGTATGTTTCATATTTAATATTCGCCTACCTATCTATATACATGTTTTTTTCAATCCAAAATAATCGCCTATGATACTATACTTTAGTATAATATTAGAATCCTTAAAAAATACCCTGAGATTTGTTGAAATATTGTAACTTCTAAGAATATTATATTTGTACTTTATTATTCTGGAGATGTTTCATTGCTCCGAAGAGATCCTATTGTATATCCGGAGATGTTTATTCCTCCGAGAAAGTGTGGTAACTAGGGTTATTATATCCCATGTGAGTTCGGTCTTGAGTTAGTTGTTTAGGGGTTATTAGACTATCTTAGGAGAGGTCGGCGCCATTAGGGTGAAAATTCAGTTAGAACATGAGCATAAATAGAGGAGGTGTGTTCCTCATTTATCTCATTCATTCACTCACTTGTGATTGGCGCATAGGAGAGAGAGGGGTCTGCTTTGGAGGAGAAGGAGCTCTTGTTTGGGTACTACATCTTGTATTTGTTGATTATCTATATTGAGGAAAGCTTTGCTAGGTTTTATACCCCATGATGGTTTCCCAAGGTAAATCTTTGTCTATCTTGTGATTGTGTTTCTTTCGGTGATCTTGCTTGTAAAATTAGGCTAAACTTAACATGGTATCAGAGCTAGCCTGAATAGGACATCTTTCACAAGGTGAAAATACCTCTCTCTCCTCCTTCGGTGAAAATTAGGGTTTCTACAAAAGTTGGAACTTTTGGAATCTGATTGCATGGCTGGATAGCCCTCCTCAAAATCAAACTTTTGAACCCTAGATCGAACTTTTTGAGTGGGTAGATCTCTGGGAAATTCAAACCCTAGTTTAGGTTTTGGACCAGAAAAAGTGCGCACATGTGCACTAGTGAACCAGAAAAGATGCAAACCTATGCACTAGTAAACCAGAAAAGTGAAGACCAGAAAACCAAAAATTCTATTGCAGATCCAGAAGGTGAAAAGTTGAAGTTTCCAGAAGCAAAGCACACCAGTAATCTCATTTCAATCAAGCCCATCTCCTGGTAAGTATTATTCTATCTTTTGAAACTTCAATCTCTGTGACCTCCTGGATAAGATGGCTCCAAGCACTAATCTTGAAGACAAGCTAGAGGGTATAGAAAATTTTTGAGCATGGAAATAGAGAATTGGTCTCATCCTTGAAGAGAATGATCTTGTCCAATATATCAAGGATGAGGTTGCAAAACCTAAAGAAGATGAATCCAAGAGAAGCATAGGAAAGACTTGATTAGGGCAAAGAGAATCATTGCTGATTCTATCAAGGACCACTTAATTCCCCAAGTGGAATCCAAGAAGACCCCAAAGGAAATGTATGATGCCCTTTCCAGAATGTATGAGGGAAAGAACATCAATAGGAAGATGAACCTGAGAGCTCAATTGAAGAGCACCAAGATGAATAAAGGAGAATTTGTTCAAGACTATTTCTCAAGGGTTTCCTAGTTCAAGGAACAACTAGATGCCATTGGAGATACCCTTGATGAAGATGAACTAGTCATGACTGCCTTAAATGGTATCACTAGACCTTGGGAGTCATTCATCCAAACTATGTGTGCCAGAAAAGAAAGTATGAAGTTTGATGTGGTATGGGAGGATTGTATTCAAGAAGAGGCTAGGGTAGCCAATAGAGAAGCCCTTCTCAAGGAGGATGACCAAGCTTTGGCTACTCACACCAGAAGAAGAAGGAGTCACTTCAACTCCAAGAAGAATGGCCACAAGGAGTCTCAACCTCCTCATAAATTTAAAGGGAGAAGAGGTGTGAGCTCAGAAAGAGACCTCTCCATAGTTCAATATTATAATTGTCTCAACTAGGACACTTTGCTAGAAATTGTACTTCACAGAAGAAGAAGAAGAAGAATATTCACAAAATACATCATGCACATCTTGCAGAGGATGATAGTGAAGAAGAAGAGGAGGAAAAGCCTCGAAAGAAAAGAGCTAAAGTAGAAGAAGAAGATGCAGAAGAGTATGTTCTATTCTCTTCTCTCTCTGGGTCAGTAACACCTGGAGAAGATACATGGCTCATTGATAGTGGTGCTTCAAAGTACATGATAGGAAAAAAGAAGACTCTTTCAAAACTTGAAGAGAAGTCATCCCCACAAAAGGTATCTCTAGGAGATGACTATTAATATCCCATCAAAGGAATCGGTGAAGCAAACTACAAGCTTGATTCTGGAACTCCATTAAAGATGAATGAAATATTATATGTACCAGGTTTGGAGAAGAACTTACTTTCTATCTCATCTTTAGATAAGAAAGGTTATAGGGTTTCATTCATAGATGGACAATTACTTATGTGGCCCAAAGGAAAATCAATTGAGAATGCAATTGTTATTGGTGAAGAGGAAGGAGGTCTATACAAACTCAAGGAACATCTTGAAGTTGGCCTTGTTCATGAAACCACTAGCCCAAGTGAGCTATGGCATAGAAGGCTTGCTCACATTAACTACAAAGCACTACCTCATGTGAGCAAGGTAGTCATAGGATTACCAGACTTAAAGATTGATCATGATGGCACATGCAAGGGATGTGCAAAAGGGAAGAATATCAAGAACCCATTTCCAAAGAGTGAAACAAAAACTAAGAGTACATTAGAGTTGATTCATTCAGATGTATGTGGACCAATTCCATCCACATCCTTGAGTGGATCTGAATACTACCTTACATTCATTGATGACTACTCAAGAAAGACTTGGATATATTTCCTGAAGGGAAAGGATGAAGTCTTTGGAAAATTCAAGGAATTCAAAGCCTTGTTAGAAAATCATTCAAAAAAGAAGATCAAGATACTCATGATAGATAACGGTGACGAATATACTTCAAAAGACTTTGAAGTATTTTATAAAGAAGCTGGAATCAAGAGGGAGCTAACCATTCCCTACAATCCTCAACAAAATGGTGTTGCAGAGAGAAAGGATAGGACCATCATGGAAGAAGTAAAGACAGTAATACATGATCAAGACCTACCTATGTATTTATGGGTTGAAGCAGCCAGGACAACAGTCTATGTGAAGAATAGACTATCTCATAGTGCTCTTGATTTCAAAACCCCAGAAGAAGTGCTCACAAGGAAGAGGCCTGAGGTAAGTCAATTCAAGATATTTGGATGCCCAGTATACATTCACATTCCAAAAGAAAAGAGGACCAAGTTGGATCCTTCTGGTAAGAAGGGAATATTTGTTGGATATTGTGAAGCATCCAAAGCATTCAAAATTTACATCCCAGGATTCCATCATATGGAAATAAGTAGGGATGTGACATTTGATGAAGAGGTAGCTCTCAAAAGATCAAGGAAGTGCTAGTATGAAGAATTATATGAGGAAGATGCGCCTTCTAGAATTACAGAAGTCATGCCCACCCCTAAAGATGTAACACCTGAAGACCATGACATAATAGAACCACAAGAACCCCCTATCTTAAACATATCAAGAAAGATAAAGCCAGCATGGGCAAGAGACATTATACTAGGAGCAGAAAAGTATGCAGCTTCTTAAGGCTCCACTAGAGTGAGCAAGAAACCAAAGACATTCTCCAACTATATGGCCTTGATGTGTGATCTTGTAGATCAAGAACCCACTAGTTATGAAGAAGCATCTCATAAGAAAGAATGGGTGGAGGAAATGATGGAGGAGAATCAGTCAATAATGAAGAATGATGTTTGGGATATACTGCCCAAACCAAAGGACAAGAGTGTGGTATCCTCCAAATGGATATACAAAGTAAAACATGCTGCAGATGGTAGCATTGAAAAATATAAGGCAAGGTTTGTAGCCAAAGGATTCTCTCAGAAAGAGGGAATTGACTATGAAGAGACATTTGCACCAGTTGCAAGGTACACTTCCATTAGAACCATCATGGCACTTGCATCCATGATGAAGTGGAAACTACATCAGATGGATGTAAAGACAACCTTCCTGAATGGTGTAATTGAGGAAGAAGCTGTGTACATAGAACAACCTCAAGAATTTGAAGTTGAGGATAGAAGAACTCATGTATGCAAACTGAAGAAGGCTTTGTATGGGTTAAAGAAAGCTCCCAGAGCTTGGTATGGATGAATTGACAGTTTCTTAACAAGCTTGGGCTTTACCAAGACTAAAGTTGATCCTAATCTTTATCTCAAAGTTATGGATGATGAAACTATCATATTGTTGCTATATGTGGATGATCTATTTCTGACTGGGAACGAGTAATAGATTATCGAGTGCAAGAAGAAACTCTCTGCAGAATTTGAGATGAAAGATCTCGGTTTGATGCATTACTTCCTAGGACTAGAAGTATGGCAAGGCTCAAAAGGAATCTTTCTCAATGAGGGAAAGTATGTTGTGGAAATATTGAAGAGATTTGATATGTTGGAATGTAAAGCCATGGGCACTCCCGTGGATTCCAACTTAAAGTTGTTAGCATATGACTCATCGGAGTTAGTGGATGTAACTCTGTACAGACATATTATTGGGTCAATAATGTATCTGAAAAACACTAGGCTTGATATATGTTTTGTTGTGAACACCTTGAGTCAGTATCTAGTGGAACCTAGACGTGTTCACTTAATAGCTGCAAAGCATGTGATGAGGTACCTGAAGGGTACGATAGAGTTTGGTCTGTATTATCTTGGAGATCATGACTTCAGATTCTATGGCTACACAGATGTTGATTGGGTTGGAAGTGTATCATACAGGAAGAGCACATCAGGTGGATGTTATTGTCTAGGATCTTCCATGATCTCGTGGTTTAGCAGGAAGTAGTCTAGTGTGGCTCTTAGTACAGTTGAAGTAGAATATATAGCTACTTTCTCTGCTAGTTTTGAAGCAATATGGCTTCGAAAATTGTTATCAGGATTGTTTGACTTAGAGATGGATCCCACTATGATCCTGTGTGACAACCAAATTTGTATCAAGATGACAGAAAATCCAGTGTTCCATGATAAGTCAAAGCACATATAGATCCCATATTTCTATATACGGGATATGGTGCAGAAAGGAGCTATCAAGCTCGAGTATGTAAGCACTGACGAACAAGTTGTTGATATATTGACCAAACCTCTGTCTCAAGTAAAGTTTGAGTATTTCCGAGACAAGCTTGGTGTGATGTAGAAGGACCCTCCTTGAAAGGGGGAGTGATATGATCATTGATGATGAGATTTCCTGCATCGATAGTAAGGTCGATGATGTGGATACCTGTATTGATGATGCTGACGATGAGGTCGATGAGTGGTACTTAGACTTGGTCTAAGTTGATGAGTGGATTGTATCATCCCTGGAAACATGTCCTAAAAGAGATCCGTAGACATATGTCTTTGAGAAAGCGGTCCCTAGTGGATGTGATAGGACTGCACTGTCCCTGAATAGCTAGTTCAAAATGTACGTGATAGGACTGCATCGTCCCTGAACAGTTAGTTCAAAATGTACGTGATAGGACTGCATATTCCTTGAACAGCTAGTTCAAAATGTACGTGATAGGACTGCATCGTCCCTCAACAGTTGGTTCAAAATGTATGTGATAGGAATGCATCATCCTTGAACAACTGGTTCAAAATGTACGTGATAGGACTGCATCGTCCCTGAACATTTGGTTCAAAATGTATGTGATGGGATTGTATCATCCCTAGACATGAGACTTGTCTTAAAAGGATCACGGATTGTATCGTCCCTAGACATGAGACTTGTCTTAAAAGGATCACGGATTGTATCATCCCTAGACATGAGACTTGTCTTAAAAAGATCATGGATTACATCATCCATAGACATGAGACTTGTCTTAAATTGATAAGGATTGATCATCCTGGAAGTAGATCTAGATTTCATCATCCATAGACATGAGACTTGTCTTAAATTGATAAGGATTGATCATCCTGGAAGTAGATCTGGATTGCATCGTCCATAAACATGAGACTTATCTTAAATTGATAAGGATTGATCATCCTGGAAGTAGATCTGGATTGCATCATCCATAGACATGATACTTGTCTTAAATTGATAACGATTGATCATCTTGGAATTGGATTGTGTGCATTGTAGATTATGCTGCTATGATGATATTGTTGATCGAGATGATATAAATGATGTTGATCGATATGATGATGTCACTATAGTTGTTCGAGTGTTGCAGAAGATGAAGAATCAGTACTGAAGATGTTGATGTTCCAGTATTGAAGACCTTGAAGATATTCTAGTAACTATTTGAGCTACTGATGTTGTATGAAGAAAGCTTCCAATGATTTATAGATGTATCATGTATCATGTAGTTGATGACTCCTTGCTCCTGCAGACAGTGTTATAATATCCTTTTCGTTAAGGGGGGGTGTTGAAATATTGTAACTTCTAAGAATATTATATTTGTACTTTATTATTCTAAAGATGTTTCATTCCTCTGAAGAGATCGTATTGTATATATGGAGATGTTTATTCCTCCGAGAAAGTGTGGTAACTAGGTTTATTAGATCTCCCATGTGAGGTCGGCCCTGAGTTAGCTATTTAGGGGTTATTAGACTCTCTTGGGAGAGGTCGGCCCCATTAGCGTGAAAAGTTATTTAGAACATGAGTATAAATAGAGGAGGTGCGTTCCTCATTTATCTCATTCATTCACTCACTTGTGATTGGTGCATAGGAGAGAGAGAGGTATGCTTAGGAGGAGAAAGAGCTCTTGTTTGGGTACTACATCTTGTATTGGTTGATTATCTTTATTGAGGAAAGCTTTGCTGGGTTATCTACCCCATGAGGGTTTCCCAGGGTAAATATTTGTCTATCTTTTGATTGTGTTTATTTCAGTGATCTTGCTTGTGAAATTAGGCTAAAATTAACAAGATTCTTGGCAATCTTGTCAGTAGTACCATGGATGTAAGGGAGAATAGTCTTTGTCACAAAGTTGTCTTCCATCCGGGTTCTTTCTTTATCGTTGCATGCTTTACGAATAGTGTTATTGATTTGTTTATCTTTGTACCCATTGCTTATAAGGACCAATTTAAGATGTTCTAATTTGTATTTCAAATGGTCTTTGTCAGAGATCCTTAGTGCTCGGATGGATAGAGTGTTGATTATCCCAATATTTTGTGCCAGATAGTGATGGGAATTAGCGTGTAAGTATCTATCCGTATGTGTTTTCTTCGTGTACACTTGATGCTCTAAGGAAGTGTCCTACTTCTTTATGGTAAGTACATCTAGGAATGGAAGGAAATTGTTCTCCTCTTTCTCTATGGTGAATTTGATGCTTTTGTATTGGCTATTCAAATGATTTGTGAATTCCATTAATTCTTCCTTGCCATTTTTCCAATTGTTGTATACATCATCTACATATCTTAGCCACCATTTGGGTTTGAGAGGGGATGAGTCAACTAATTTTTTCTCCAGATATTCCATAAAGAGGTTTGCGACCATTGGTGAAAGAGGTGACCCCATAGGGATTCCATCTGTTTGTTCATATATTTCTCCTCTAAAGACAAAGAAAGTTGATCTGAGGCATATTTCCATGAGATTGGCAGTCTCTTCATTAGCGACTTCCTTCACAACATCGATAGCCTTATCAATTGGAACCATGGTGTAGAGTGATACTATGTCAAAACTCACTAAGGTATCGTTCTCACACATCTTCCAATCTTTCACCATTTCCACAAGATGCATGGAGTCTTTTATAAAATAAAATCCATTTCCTATGAGAGGCTTAAGCTGCTTTGCGAGGTACTTTTCCAATGCATATGTGGGTGAGCCTATTGTGTTGACAATAGATCTTAAAGGATTTCCATCCTTGTGTATTTTTGGTAAGCCATTTATGCTAGGCATTACGACATCCTTTGGGATGAGTCTCTTCTTCTATTCTTCATCAAGTGAGGAGTTATTAACAACCAATGATATTTTCTTAATCGCCTCGTTCACAGGGTTTCCTTGTATCCTTCTGTAGCTTCCACTCTCTAAGTGCTCGAGCATTTTTCTGTTGTAGTATTCATTCGTCATGATTACCATTGAATTTCCTTTATCTGCCTTTAGGATCATGATATCCTTTCTTTCCCTTAGTGATTTGAGAGGAGCGGCTTCGTCTCTGGTTAAATTTCTCTTGGTAGGCCTGGCATTCTTGAGAACGATTGCACATTCTTGGCGAATATCTTCAGTAGTGTCATCTGGAAAATCCTTGATCGTTTCTTCAATACAAAAGACGATGTTTTCCATTAGAATCTTCCTTGGTGCCACGAAATAGTTGATTCCTTTCTGTAGAAGTTCCTTGGCATCCTTATCAAGATCTGTCTCTGCAAGTTTGACCACGCAATTATTTAATGCAGGATGATGTTGCTTCTTGTTGAGGTGATCAAAATTTAGGGATTGGATGGTGGAAGTTTTGGAGAATGCCCGTTCTACTTTAAGTGTTGTGCTAGCTTCGATGTCTGTGCAAATATAGATGCATATTTTCTTTGCAAGGGATAGGTGCAATTCGATTGCCTTTTTTGACAGTGTGTCCAGCTCCCACCTCGTGCGTTTAATTTCATCTCTGATCAGCGAGAGGCTAAGACTCATGAAGGAATAAGGATGTCTCTCCATCATCCTATGTGTGATATGAGCGAAGCACGGAATAATGTTGTTGTCACGACATTTCTTCAAGAAGGAGAGATCAGTTGTACGATGCGCAATTTTAACCCTCAATTTTTCAAAGAGCCGAATATCCTATTGCACATCCCTTCAATGGAGGGTCGCAATTTTATTCTTGATTTTTACACAGGTAAAATCAATGTTACTGAGGAGACTACGTTGGTGAAGAAGAAGGTCTCGACGTTTCAAACCTTAAATGCGGGTCCATTTTCAGGAGAGCGAGGCTCACGATTTTTACATTAGCATTTATGGAAGATATATATATATATTTGATACTACTAATGTAACTTCGTAAAGATAAGTCAGCCCCCAATTTTAATAAATAAATTAAAGAATTGGGTTTTGACTTTTGTTGATGGTGTGAGAGTGAGGGTTGTTCCTTTAAGTGCGCAGAACTAGTTTCCTTGCTTCCTTTATTTCATGTCCTCATCCCTGTTTAAGTTATCTGCAAATTTCTCAATCTCCAGATATACCCTTACTCTCCTTTTGTAGTAATGGGGGATGGAAGCGAGGACCTCTGCCTTCTCAAAACACATATAATGTTTTGTGTTATAACAATGTTCAGCAATGGCATATTTCTTGATTCGTTCGTGATGGACTTTAGTGGCATGTTCTTTTAACCTTTTCATTATGGAACGTCTTGTTTCATTGATGTATTTCTTTCCACATTAGTAGGGTATTGCATATACCCCTTTCTGTAGTTTTGGATCAATGGGATCTTTAGCCGAGTCTAGCATGCTCCTGAGGGAGTTTGGAGGGGAGAAAGCAAAATTTATGTTTCTCCTTCTTAGAATCTTGGTAATCTTATCAGTAGTGCCATGGATGTAAGGGAGAATAGTCTTTGTCACAAAGTTGTCTTCCATCTAGGTTCTTGCTTTATCGTTGCATGCTTTACGAATAGTGTTATCGATTTGTTTATATTTGTACCCATTGCTTAGAATGACCAATTTAAGATGTTCTAATTTGTCTTTCAAATGGTATTTGTCAGAGATCCTTAGCGCTCAGGTGTCCAGAGTGTTGGTTAACCCAATCTTTTGTGCCAGATGGTGATGGGAATCATAGTGTAAGTATCTATCCATA